>JAOTQP010001286.1:55500387-55521213 GCA_026413545.1 Cichladusa arquata
AGGAAGGACGGACGGAGGGACGGAGGGAGGGGAGGTGGGGGGGGGGAAGAGAGGAGGGAATGCTGATTCAGGGCTGTTTTCTCAAGCAGTAGAACATGACTCTCTGAGGATTTACTTTGATATGTTTCTGCGCAAGATGAGGTTGTTTATTGTTTCATTTGCATATGCATTACCCTAGAAGCAAAATATTAATAAATACAACACAAAATCATAGCTAGGAAACTCTAGAGGAGTTATAATTTCTTTTCAGAATGCATGGCTGCATGATAAATTTTTTATTCAGCCAGATTGTAATTTTATTGCATTGTTATGCTCTTTGAAGTGAGAAGATAAATAGTGACACAGAGAGCATTAAGTCGTCATAATTCTACATCTGTACTGGCTGCAAAACAAGTATGATATCTTGACCTTAGTAAATTGTCTCACTGAGAATTACATAAAGTCATCTGGCCTCATCTTTATTTGAAATCAGTATTCCAGAAATTGAAAAAAATTGTGAAATTATTAGCTTTGCAGAATCTTAACCACTTTTAAGAAAAATATCACTGTTTTCATTTGTTTCAGCATTTATGCTTACTTCTAAAATAGAGAAATTTGATTTGAAACAAATGGCTGTCATTTATGATGGATTATACCTTCTTTTCTTTGTTCTTGTAAATCAAATGAGGCTGGCATGAAGTTCAAAGATAAAGTTCATGTGGTAAGTTACAATTACAAGACTGGAGTCCATTAGAATATCTCTTTCTTCTCACATGTACAGTACTGATTTTCACATAATATATTTATTGGAGAAGTCTACTTCAAAATCAGTGGCAGGACAGGACTTGCCATCTCTATGGCAGTAAGAAAGAACTCCAGTCTCTTTATGCTGAAACTCAGATTCTGGTTCTGACTAGTAGACAACAGATTGCCAAAGCAGGTATATGTAATACTATACATTAAGAATGTATAGCTCATTGATTCAAATAAATCTTTATGTTTTCACTACTTCCACAGCATGAATGGCTTTGCTAGTGGATATTATTAATATGGTCGAAATTAATATTATAAAGAAATGAAATTATCACTGTGAGATGAAATATTCTTGGTGTAAATTTAGAAGAGGAGATCCATAGCTGTCACTCAAAATGCATGCTTGTAACTAAATGGTCATTGAATTACACCAAAATTGTCATACTCCTTATACTGAACAGTAATGAATCCAAAAGCAGTCTTGTTGAAATGAGTGGGGTGAGTTGGAGTAAGAGAAATGTGATTAAGCTGTCAGGTGTCCTTAAGTCTCCATGCAATCAAGGATGACAGAGCACAGAACTCCAATCAGATGTCTTAAGGCTTTGTTTGTGGCTTAAGGATATTTTTTTTTGTTGTTTCTCACAAGCTTATGCCAGCCTTCCACAATTTGTCTTTGTACCATCTTCATTTGCTGTTCTGAGCTCCATATCTATTCTTCAGTATTATTTTTTCTCCAGGAATAGGTAGAAAAAACAGAATATGCACCACTGCTATTTGGGTTTAGTGCTGCTGAGGATATTTAAAATAGAATAAGTCTGTGTGCATGTGTGTGCACATGTGATGAAGACAAAAGAATGCCATAAAGATCTGCAAAATTTCCACATTATTATCAGTGAGATCAATAAAATTCCTAAGAATTTCAACTTTACAAATAATGATAACATTTAATGATAATTTAAAGGTCAAAAAGGCAGGCCCCCTGGTTGGGAGTTGTCCTCTTCTCCCAGGCAACTAGTGACAGGACAATAGGAAATGGCCTCAAAACGCACCAGGGACCTTCAGACTAAACATTGCAAAGAACTTTAGTGGAAGGGTTGCCAAGCATTGAAACAGGCTGAGCAGGGGGGTGATGGAGCCACCACCCCTGGAAGTGCTCAAGAAACAACATGGCATGGCATGGTTTAACTGATATCAACATTTAGTGTTTGGCCAAATGTTGGAATCAATGATCTTGAAGGTCTTTTCCAACATTAATGATTTTATGATTCATTAATATGATTTCACAAAGTTACAATGCTAATCCATGCTATATATCTAGTGAGCTGTTGTATTTCCCTTGGAAAACAAATATAGTGTTGTAAGCACTTATGACCAATAAGTTTCATTTACATACATCTCTAAATTGTGTGTCGTTGAATTGCAAGCGTTTTGGGGACTTGTAGGAATGGGAGATAGACTGTACAACCTGCTGCTTCACAGATTAAGATGGGAGGGATATAATGCTTTTCATCCAATGGCTCTGGATAGGGAAAGTATGGCTGTTACTCACCAGCCACTGACTGGCAGGTTTAGCATTGCATGGACAGGTATTCACTGGATTCTCACCAGAATGTGGGAGACTAGGCAACAAAGGCAGAAGGTTCATATTCATGTTTGCAGAAAATTGATTAAGAAAGCATAGGATGTCTGAAAGAGACTGATAAAAATTAACTAGGGACAGCCACACATTGTGTCTTGTTGCTTTACCCACCAAAAAGGCTATATGTGGTCTACTGTCCATTATCAATACAGTAAATATTTGGAGAAGACAAAATAAATACCTGTTCTAGTCCCCTTAGTTTGAGTCAAAATGTTTCTTAAGTTCACACCTAAGTAAAATATTTTTAAAAACCTTCTTATGTTTATGTGTGATTTACATTATCATTTGTAAAATATATTACAACATGCTATCCGCTTTATTTTGAAATTTCAGGACTTTTCTGCAGTTTCTCCATGCCCTGTAAATTTCACATATAAATCATAGGAAAAAAGGCCAATCTTCTGTTGTCCTGTTCAGTGTTCCAAAGAAAACGGATAGGAAGAAAGTTACCGATCACTAATGTAAATTTCTATGCCAGCTCATTTCAATCATAGTAGCTGGCAGACCTATATCTAAAAATGGCAATACTTGCTAAGTGAACATTGTTTGACTAAAACGTTCTTATTTATGTAGATTAGGATTAGGTGCCAAGGGGAAGTTTATGAACCTGAAGAGAAACTATAAACTTATTCAAATTCCATTAAAGTTCCTGTTCCCAGTTTTTCCTATTAGCTAGATCACTGTAGCTCTGAACTTAGACTCTGAATTGATCACTGAATGTTTTCAAGAAGAGTGAGCATGTGTATTTTCTGCCTTCATTTCTCTTTTTTGAGGGAGCAAAGGCAATGTGCCTCTTCATTGGATCTGCTAATATGGCACACATAAAATCAGGTACCTTTAGTTTGAAAAGGGAACAGGAAACCCAGATGAAAATTTTGTGTGATCCTGCACTTCATAAGAATGCAAGTTGCTACATTGGTATTTGAGAATTTGTAGTCCACTTAGGGTGCAGTATCATCTTGCTCCTGAGGAAACTTGCTCCATCAAGTGATTAAGTGCAGAACTTAGTTGCAAGACTGGCATGTAATTATGACCCAAAATTAGATTTTTTTACAAACCTTTAGATTTGGACAATCCCCAAGAAAAATTTACAAACTGCATATTTATACCTTTACCTGCCTGAATATGTTCAAAATTCTGAATCTGAACATCACATTCAGTTATGACTTTCATATTTGTCAAGGAATAGGAGGTAGGCACTTTTAAAAATGTGGCTTCTTTCTCAGGAGCTTAAATTTAAGTATCCAAGTTTGCAAACATTGCCATTTGATCTGTAGACATGCACACATGTTCACACATGCTTATCAGGGAGAATGCTTTTGTTTAAGGTGTTTAGTTAGTGTTTTCAGTAAAATGCAACTTACTACTGCAGGAAGGACCTATATCCATAAGGACACCTATCAAGAGCCAAAGTGTCAAAAAATGCCATTAGTTTAGAATTTAGAGAGAAAAATGCAAATGTGCACCACATTTACTGTTATAAATTAAATACTCCTGACAGAATTTGGGATAATATTTAGTATATCTTTTTTCTCCAAGAAAAACACCTTTGAATCTATCCTCCCTAAATATGGCAGTTAAATTAGTGGAGTCATTGCCATATAAAAGTGGTGCAAAATTAGAACACTGGTATGTAATCCCCCTTATTACAACAGGAATGTTTCAGCTAGTGCTTAAAGACATCTTAGAGATCTAAAACCAAGCAATTTATTTAAAAACTGCTTATAACAAGTGCCTTAGTATTATCTGCTAGTCTGCTAGTTGGATTGGAAATGTCGTGAAGCTGAGAAAAGATGGGTTTTTTTCTGTTTTGATTGTAATCAATAAGTCACATTCTTCTGCCAGCTAAAGAGTAGATAAAAGTTAGATATTTCTGTCTCAGCTTGTTCCATCCCTCAAAGAGATGGAAATATTCCACCTGTTTCTCTAAATTTAAATTCAACTCAAATTTCAATTCCATTGAATTTCAAAGCCTTCACATAAAGAAGGCAGAATGTAGATTGTATATAGAAATATATGCACTTATGCACCTTTCAATCAGATTATCTTGGCACATTCTCCTTTAATTTTTTTTGGTTGTCTCCTTCAATACCCCTCTGCTTTGCATACCTCCTGGGGTGTAAGAGCTAGGATATATCAATTATACTTTACCTGTTTTCACTTTTCCCTCTGTCTTACTGTTATGAAATCATTAAATTAGCTATTGAGGTTTTCTATGTTCTGTTTAGTTTTATTCAATATTTTGAGAATCATAAATCTCAGATGTGACTCAAATATTAATTAAATGTCTTGCCTTCAAAATTAATAAAGGCATTTTTATTTACTGTTTTCTGGAGTGATTAAATATTGTCCTGGCCCATAAAAGTATATTGCATTGTTTCATTAACTGTGGCAGATGAGAAGTGTTGCTTGCAGTTGACAGTCTTTAGTTTTGGTGAAAGTGTAAT
The DNA here is from genome assembly GCA_026413545.1 of Cichladusa arquata. Classification (NCBI taxonomy): domain Eukaryota; kingdom Metazoa; phylum Chordata; class Aves; order Passeriformes; family Muscicapidae; genus Cichladusa; species Cichladusa arquata. The sequence continues at coordinate 55,505,206 of JAOTQP010001286.1, forward strand.
GCAAGTGTTAAAGCTATGCTGGAATCCATTTACTCAGATTTAACAAAAGAAATATTAGAGTATGCAGTAAAGCATATACATTTAATGCATAGGCAGGAGAGTTCTGTAAGAAAGGAATTGTGTGAATACTTTGGTTCAGATGGCAACTAGTTCTTTGGTTCAGATGTTTGAGGAGGTGTGAAGGGAAAAGATTTTGACTATTTGTCATAGAATATAAGTTCAGAAGAAGCAAAAAGAAATACTGCTGACCATTACTGGACATGAAAAATAAAGTAGGATTTGGGGTTTTCTTTTTGTTGTTTTTTTAGGCTATAAAGGCCAAGAGCTCATATGGAAAACATCTCTGTTTTCAGAAGAAATGTGGTGACTAGGAAGTTCACAGGGCTCACACAGAATCACAGAATGGCTGAAGTTGGAAAGGACTTCTGGAGGTCATCCAGTCCAAGCCTCCTGCTCAAGCAGGACCACCTAGAGCTGTTTGCCCAGGGCCAGCTGGTCCTTGTGGCTTTTAAATATCTCCAAGAACAGAGACTCCACATTCTCCCTGAGCAACCTGTGGTCATGGTCACAGTCAATAAATGCTTCCTGATGTTCAGAGGGAACTTCTTGTGTTCCACTTTGTGCTCGTTGCCTATGGTTCTGTCAGTGGGCACAACTGAGCCTGGTTCCTGTAAGGCTGGCTCTAACATCTTTGCACTCTCCCTTCAGGTATTTATATATATTCATAAGATTCTCTTCTGAGCCTTCTTTTCTGCAGGCTGAACTGTCCCATCTCTTTCATCCTTTCCTCATAGGAGAGATGCTTCAGCCCCTTAGTGATATCTATGGCCCTTTACTGGAGTCTTTGCAGTATGGAGCCCAGAACTGAACATGGTGATCCAGATGAAGTCTCACCAGTGCTGAGTAAAGGGAAAGGGGCACCTCCCTCAACCTGCTGGCACTTCTTGGCCTAAGTCAGAAGAGGATAGCATTAGCCTTCTTTGCCACAAGGCTACACCATTGGCTCATGTCCAGCATGGTGTCCATCAGGACCCCTAAGTTCTTTTTTGCCAATTCTTTTCCATTTGGATGGCCCCCAGCATGTACTGCTGTGAGGGGTTGTTTTCTACCAGATGCAGGACTTTGCATTTCCTATTGCTGAATTTCATTAGGTCAGCCCATCTCTCCAGCTTATCAAGGTGCACATGGCAGCAAAACCCTCTGGTCTATCAGCTACTCCTCACTTTTGTGTCACCAGCAAACTTGCAGAGACTATGCTCTGCCATATCATACAGGTCATTAATGAAGATGTTAAACAGGACTGGATCCAGTACAGATGTCTGAGGTACACTTATAGTTACTGGCCTCCAGCTCAGGCTTATGACACTAATTACCATGCTCAGGGCACAGACATTCAGCCAGTTTCCAATCTACCTCGCCATCTGCCTATCCAAGCCCTGCTTAACAGCTTCTGTATAAGAAGCTGCTATCTTATGGGATACAGCTGAATCCAGGTAAGAAACATCCACTGCCTTCTCCTCACCTAAAAGACCACTCATTTACTGTAGAATGTTATCAGATTGACTAAGCATGGCCTTTCTTTGGTGAAGCCCTACTGACTGCTCCTGACAACTGCCTTGTCCTTCATGAGCCTGGAAATCGTTTTCAGGATTAGCTGCTCTGTAACTGTTCCAAGGCTCAAAATAAGAATGGCCTGTAGTTCCCTGGATCCTCTTGCTTTCCCTTTTTGAAGAGAGGAGTGATATTTGCTGTTTTCCTCAGTGCTCAGAGTTACCACAATGAATCAAAGATTATCGAGAGTGGCCTCACAATGACAGCTCCCTCAGTGCTTGTAAGTGCATCCCACCACAGTCCATGGGCTTTTGTATGTCTAGTTCTATTCTCTGATGTAATACTCTTTCACCAAAAGTACATTATCCTTGTACCAGTCTTCTTTGTTCTCTGGGGCCTGGGATCCCTGAAGGTCAATCTTCCCAATAAAGACAGAGATGAAGAATGCATGGAATACCTGTGTAATCAGGACCACTGTCCCATTCAAGAATGGGCCCACATTTTCCCAAATCTTCATTTTGTCATCTATGTGCTCACAAAACCCCTTCTTGCTGCCTTTGACATCCCTGCCCAGATCCAATCTCACTTTGGCTTTGACTTTCCTAGCCACATTTTTGTATGCTTAAACAGCATCTCTGTATTATTCCAGGCTACCTGCCCCTGCTTTCTCCTTCTGAGGTTTTCCACAATTTTTTTTTCCTGTTTTGTTTTGTCAGGAGCATGTTGTTCATCATTAGGACAGACTACTACTGAGCTCAGACAAGGAAACTCTTGACTATAAAGCAGCCTTCTTGGTCCCTTTCTCTCCCCAAGCCCTGATCCTGCAAGACTGTACCAAGCAGATCCCTAAAGAGGACACAGTCTGCACTCTTGAAATACAGCACTGTGATCTTGCTTTTTCCAAGTTTCCTTTTCTCAGGGTCTGATCTCCAACATCTCATGGTCACTGCATTCAACACTCCTGTCAACCTTCACATCCACAAGGAACCTCTCCATTTCCATTAGCATGTCTGCCCGTAGCAGACACCCACTACAATGCCATTAATGCAGTCTGTTTTTAAATCCATACTCAGAAGCTTTCACTTTGTTCAGCATGCATCCCCAGGAAAGGCTCTATGCTCTCCAGCTGCTCTCTCACATGAAGGGAAATCTCCCCTTTCTCATCTTCCTGGCCTCCAGGAAGTTTGTACTCCTCCACCTCAACACTCCAGTCATGGGAGCCATCCTACCACATCTCCATGATCCCAAGAATATTAAGGTCCTGCAGCTGCACGGAGATCTAGAATTAATTTTATTTATTATCCATGCTATGTGTACGAGTGTGCAGGCACTTTAGAGACGCACTCTAGCATAAGCAACATAAGTTGATTTCCCAGAAAGAATTTTAGGTACTTCCCCATAATGATGCCTTTTAGACACTTCCTTGTTTCCATGCAAACACTAGAGGTGGCCTCCCTTCAGCCCTGTTTTCCTAGTTCTGTGATCTCTTTCTGTCATATCACTCCAGTCCTTTCCATCACTTCCACTAAGGCTTCTGGTAATTTTCTCCCTCCACATAATTTCTAGCTTAAAGCCCTCCTTACCAGGTCAGCAAGCTGGATGGAAAGGATGCCCAGAAAACAGCTTGAGAGCTGGCTGCTGGGGAGCTCTTAGTAGCTTCGAAATTGTTCTTCCACTAAAGAGTAAGAATATTGTACACACGAAAGGATGTACATGGACTTTAAACAAAACAAAACAAAACAAAACAATTTCTGCTAATGCTGAAAAGCTGTTACTTAAGCATGCACATAATTTACAGGAGTATTTACCTGACATTTCATGGTAAGATTAGTGCGGTGGAGAAGATTTAAAAGAAAAAGCAAACAAACTCAAAGCAAATGCATTCTGAGTTCAGTGCAGGTCTCATAGCTTCTGTGATTCCTGACAGCATGAGACTATCTTTACTGGTGAGGACCAAAGGTCTGTCTGTGTGGTTTCTTAGACTTGCAATTGAGTTGATTCCCAGGAAAGAGTGAGAACAGAACAGCCATATATGACACATCTCCTGACTGTTCTTCTAATCTCTGGCTGTTTTTAGCTCAGGGGATTTTCTCTAGCTCATGTGGTTTGGCTCTTTAGCAGCCCTCAGTAGACCTAACTTCCAAGTGCTTGTCCGATCTGTCCTTGAACTCGTGTAACCCTTTTGCATGCAGAGGAGTCTAAGTCTGTGTTTATACTATTAAACTAAACAGAGCCAGTTCACAAGTCCAAGCTTCATCCTGTGGTTCTTGATCCTGTAAAATTGTTAGTAAGGGCTGTGGCACAAGCTGATTGTTACTCTGCCCAAAGACAAGGCAGTCTGAAGCATCAGGACACAGAACAGTCACTGGTCTCCCTCCTGTCTGGGGCAGCAAGGCAATTGCCCGCTGGGACCATTCCTGAAACTGTAATCTCAGTGAGGCTCTGTGGTTATGTGGTGATCTGAAGGAGATACATGTGGCAGTTTGGACGTGACTACTCTGCTTGAGGGGATAGGAAAGCTTAGCACTGCAGATATGTCTTGTCATCCCAGGGCCAGAGAATGGTTTTACTTTTTAGCACTGGTACAGCTAGGAGACTGGCATCATCTTTTGGGCCACAAAGGTGCTTAGAAACTCTCTTGCCCTAGAGCCAGGAGCAGGATATTTTGTCGTGAAAGAACACATGCATTACGAGCATCTCAGAAGTTTTCACTATATCCCAGAGACTGGTTCTCTTGATTCTTTAAGGTAAATAATTTCTTAATCTTAGTAACAAGCCCTTCTTGTTAAGTAATGAAGTGAAATTGCCAGGGGTTCTAGTGCAAGGAAGGAGTGAGATATCCTGCTCAGCTTTGTTGGTGCTTCTCCTTGCAATAGTACTTAGCATCTCAGCCTCCAAACCCCTTCACTTTACTCTTGCAGTTCTCTGTGTGAGTCCCCAAGTTGGGGTGTTAGAGAAGCAGTCACTCAGCTTTCCTGTTGCAGTTTTTTATTACTGTTTTAAATGTTATAATAAAATAATAAAAATATTATTTTATTGTTTTTGTTATTTTATTATAATAATAAAAAAATATTATTTTATTGTTAATAAAATACACAGGCCTACTTCATACCTTGAAGAGATTGAGACTATTGGTGCAGACTCTTACATTTACAAAATAAAGGAACCATCACAACACTTGTGTCTGGGTGGTACAGGAAGTACCCTGTAGGAACCTGGTATCCTGGTGGCACAGGGCAAGTACCACATATGGTAGCGTCTCTGCTTTACTGCTTTTTCTTTAACATGAGATCACATCAAGAGTGAGAAAAAACCTCACCGTATGCATGAAGTGTTTGTTCAATGTAACGATGTGCCAACAAGATGCCAGTCAGCTTTTTGCTACATAGATGTTTCTTAACTAAAATCAGAACCTTGTTGACCAGCAGCTCATACCCAATCTGGCTTCATGCTGCCATCAATACTATAGCTTTATGCCTGTCAGTGAAAGACTGTGCAAACAGAAACCAGCCTATAACACTCTGCTTGTGTAAGAAGACAGTATTTTTGTTTAATAAAAAAAGTTCACACATTGTGGCCAATACAGTTTTCCTAAAGAGAGCCCCAGCTCTGGTCACAGCCATGCTGACAGAAGGCAGCTTTTGTCAATTCTGGTGAAGTCTTTGAGAGAGCTTGTGTAATTACTAGCAGAAAAATTCTCTTCCGTGTTGAGGCGTTTTAAAAATTACATATATATACCTACTTACCTATATTTATATATGTATAAACTGAAGATGCAGTTTAATATTGCAGTCCCCTGGCAACAAAACCTCTTTATGAAGCTCCTACCCCAGCACCCCCAGCACAGTTTGCTTCCCCTCTCAGCTGTGCTGTTGAAAATGATGGCAGCCCACCACGGAAATGGTACAGCTGCTTTGACTGAAGCTGAGTGCCTAGGTAGTCTAATGCCCCCAGTCTAGTCGAGTAAGATGGTTTCACTAATCATTTTGTAGTGTGAACAAACAATATAATCTATACTTCTGACTTACTGACAAACTGCTCTGCTCATATAGAAACAATGCCTTGCTAAGAGATAAGTCCATTTTCATGTAAGGAAGAAAGCCTTTGTACACCTGCACATAAAATTTACCCTCTGATTTAGAGTTTGGAGGACTCTAAAAATAGTGTACCACAGGCAACCTCTTTAATTTCTCTTCCTTCTCTTATTTGTAGGAAGCCCATGACAAGGATTGTCTCTTTTCTTATGTTTACACCTGCACCCAACAAAACCAAGCTGCCTGGTTCAATTTCAGAACTCACTGTTATTGTTATGGGAATAATAATGATGCCACTATTACAATACCGTGTACCTGGGATGATGAGATTAGGTTGAGCAAATTGCCTTCCTTTTAAATCTCTCCCTTGTTTACATGGAAGTCATGAAAGACTCTTGTTAAAACAATCTCATATTTAAGATTATGCAACTTGTAAATAAAAGATCTGAGGGTTCAAATTTTGGTGCAAGCATGAAAACAAAGTGGTGCATAAATTCTGTCTGTGGGGTCAATTATCTTTTTCTAATGATGTGGGCAGGAACTCTGGAGCTTGTGGTGGCAGCAACAATCAAGCATGAAGAAGGTAGTTTTGTAAATGCCATTTTATTTATCCTATTTTAAAGAATCCATGGACAAGAAACTCTGACAGTTTAATCTGAATTACACTGATCACAAATAAGATGGTCTAAACAGCAAATGCTGACTTTTCACAGTATTTTTTTAAAAATGGAGTAGTAGTTTCAAACATAATGTAGGTAATGGAGGTCACCAACCAATTTTATCTGCACATTGAGTTAGAAGTTCATGTGTTTTTTTCTTAATAAAATACCATTATTCTCTCCAGATATGTCACATGCAGTCATATTCAAAGTCCAATGGCCATCATCAAATCCCAAATATATGAAAACAGTGGTCTTAGCATGAAAGAATTTCTAAGGATTTCAATATTTTGTGAGCTATTTATAGGATTAAGCAACAGACAGAATATTTAAAATTGGACCTTAGTGGGACAACTCCAGGTGAATTTTTTAAAAATTTATGTAATGTGGCCATGAAATTGTCCCCTTATCTCTATTCATCCCATATTCTTCTATTGATACCCAGTCTAAAATCAATCACTTGCATGAATTTCAGACCCATGCCAATTTGATCAGGCATCTTTCTAAATATCATTCTGTATTTAGAAACATTGGCATGGGCTCAGAACTATCCACTTTCTTTGACTGGGAGGAAAGGGAAAGGCACATCTTTGCACTAACCTAGCCAAGCCTGATCCCCCATCAAACAAGTGTTTAAGTACTGATTCATTGCGGCAGGGAGGGGGCTGGCTTCATAAAAGGAGTTAATGGGCTCTAGGAAATAAACATACAGTCTTTAAGACATGAAAATTAATCACTCTTGAGTATCTGATTATTTGGTAGAAGGCTAATTGGATTTGTGGGCTAGTGGTTTTTTTGGCTGGCTGATGATTCTTATTTCTGAGGCCCATGGAACTAAATCTTTTCTTCTTTTGGATTTTTGCATATACTCCCGAAAAGGAGCAGAAAATACAATTTTGAAAGAACCTGTCCTTCCACTCACTGTACCTAGTGTTTCCATCCAGCTGTCTCCAGGAATAATTGTCTGTCATTTCGGCTGCTTGTTTTTCTTCTGAGCACGTGCACAACCCTACTGCAGCAATGCCCAACCCATGCATTTGTGCTAAGCTCCCAGAGAAATCTCTCCACCCACACAGCATCTGACCAGCCATGCATGTGGCCCGTGTTTTGGGCGGTGGCTCCCTATTACCCCAACAGTTTTGTTGAATAAGGAAATTTAAGTGCTCCTGGTGTGCACCCTGATGGAGGATAATTGCTGCACTCAGCAGCTTTAGCTGCATTTCATTCAGTGTTAACAGTATTTTACATTGAAAGTAATGCAAGGATTATTTGATTTCTAATGCTTCCGCCTGCTGTTGTATTTTATAACAATGGAATTAAATGATACTAAAAGTTTAATCCAGCTCCCATTTGTTCAGAGTACTATAAGCCTCTCTATTCTGTACTGGACTATTGCAGTGTATAAACAGTATTTATAGTATTTAATCTTTGGCATTTAAAGTTGTGTATTATTTAGAGAGTTGTAATACAATAAATTAAGGAAGGCACAGTTACCATAGCAATGAGTATTACAGTATATCATAATTGAATGAAAGGTATTGCACCATATGGAAATAATAATGCCTCCAGAAGACATAAAATACTGCCTTCATCTTACTACTACTAGCATATTTTTAATGCATGGTTGAAAATCGTGGTGCTGTTGCTTTTGAAAGTGCAAAATTCACAGTTTAACAAATTATTTCCAAATGTAGATTTCTTCTAAGAACGTTGTCTTATTGTATCATTTGCTATTGCCACATCTTGTAGATCCCACAACACAGGGCAACAGATGACTTAGTTCAAATGATTCTCTATTGTTTTGAATATTTTTAACATCCCAAGGAGGGAGCCGAGCGGTATTTATATGTTTAATAATTTCCAGATTTTGGAGCTGCTAGTCTGTTAGTTTGTCTGGAAAAAAAAAATCTAATGGCTATTATTCATCTTTTTCAGTCAAAGATGGTTTTGGACCTCTGGTTAGATTATTAAAGCAAAACTGCTCCATTTGTTGGGGCATATTTTCACTTTTTGCTTACCTCTAACAGAGAATAATGCAAAAATTGTTTTTAATAGCATTCCATTGAATACCTTCTTTTGGTCACACATGTGGATGTGGGACTGACTGTGTGGCCCACATTTTCTAATGGCAAGTTTAATATAAGTGTCTACACTTCCATACATTTATCAATATGGATTATTCTATTATATATCATCATTATTGTATTATATATAATAATATGCTATTTCCATAATTATAAGTATTTTGTGGGTCAAGTCCTTAGATTTATAGAGAGGTAACCTAGCTTAGAAAATGCGATCTAGTCTCTCTCCAAAGTGACTTTAACTTCTCATCTAAGCAAATTCTCAGTGTAGATTGTTATAAGGCGTTTCAGTCCTTAAGCAGATTTAATTTAAAATTCTAAACAAGAAAAAAGTTGTAAAAAAGAAAAATTAAAGTCATGCACTTCATTCAGATGAGCTGATTTTGTGCAGTGCTAAGAATTTGGTGGAGCAATGAAGATTTCCAGGAGAGTATATGCTGAATGAAACAGGTAGTGTTAGTAAAAGTCTTAAGTTATATTGGTATGTCTTATTAACAGCAAGACTGCAGTAGGCTTTTTCTTGAACTTATTATTCTCATAATTGGGGTTTGAGTGACCTTGTATGTCAATAAACAATTAACATTTGTTTTAATTATAAAATGCTGCTTAGTTTCTTCTTTTAAAAATCAAGTGAATAGGGATAAAATTGTATATGTGGTCCATAGAAGACAGTGACTATAATTTTCATGCTGTACTTTCCTTCAAGAGTAATTTATGAACTAGAAGCAATTTAAGGAAATTAATTAAGTTGGTTAAAATGAAGAGTAACATTTTAAATGGGAACATGAAAAGAGATGGCCTTTAGCTTCTGTCTGGAATAATAAAAATTCTTTTGAGGAAATTTCATTGTAGATGAGGCCAGAAAGCTCAGGAAGCATCTGCTTGAAATCACTTTTCTAGCAGGCTGAAACAGTTGTTACTATAATAACAAAACTATATATGAAGTCTGTTTATCTATCTATCTATCTATCTATCTGTAAAACTGCTGAAGCCATCATACTTCTGACCAATCTGGCTGAATTCAATGAAGATTCTTAGTGCAGAAATATTCTAAACTGTGGACTAAGATATAGAAGTCAGTAAGGACAGAGATAGACTCATCTTTCTGCAAGTGTGGGAAATTTTCCTTGTTTTTTGGGGCGAGGAACTGCTGTGCAATGCAAGAAGTTACATCAGATTCTGTCAGTTTTCATCCATAATTTAGAATTTTTCTAAGGCAGACTTCAGAAGTCTTCCGTCAGAATTGAATTCTGGTTTCAAACTCAGCATCCCATGCTTGTTATGTATTGAACAGGTTACACTTGGAATACCAAAATATAATAATAATGCCTAATGTCCTTTACATTTTCTAGATGGTAGGGGGAGAGATGTATTCATTCCTTAAATCTCCCAGTGAAGTGTTGCATGCCAAGGTTTACTGCCAAGTGAGGTCTAATATGCAGGACTTCGTTTTCTTTCTCCTCCTGCCAACTTTTCAACATTCTAGTTCCATTAATTCTTGTCAGTGCTATGAAAGGACAATCAAACTAGTGGGAGCACAAGGTGAAATGGATTTCACAAGTTACAGGACTGTTATAGACTACCTTCCTAAAAGTAAATCCCCATGAGAGATTATTTTTTTAACTGAAAGCTAGTAGTGTTTCTTGTAGACACTCTCCACAATTACTTCTGTTCAGATATCATAGAATGACAGAATCACTTAGGTTGGAAAAGACCCTTAAGATCATTGACTCCAACCATAAACAATACTCAAAGCCCACTACTAAACCATGTCCCTAAGTGCTACATCTACACATTTTTTAAATACCTCCATAGTGACTCAACCTCTTTCCTCAATAGCCTGTTCTAGTCCTTAAGAATCCTTTTGGTGAAGAAATTTTTCCTAATATCCAATTTAAATCTTGCCTAGCACAACTTGTGGCCTTGTTTTCTCATCCTAAATTTTGAGGTGAGCCTCAAATGCCCACATTTTCAAATTACTTATATATGATGTTCAGTAGTAAATAGACCACAGTCCTTTTCCTGTAGTAAACAACAGAAAATTTCCAGGGATGGTGCTGTTACTCTGGGTGCCTATAAAAATCTACATGATCAAGTAGTTTGTTGCAGTGATACCAGATCAGTAAGTTGAAGTAGTGAGTACAGAAGCTCCTGTTTCTGCAAAACTCTGTTTTGTGCTAGCCTGCTAAACGTAATGTCATTTGTTCAGACCCAAATGCTTCTAGATCATCAGGAATATTGTCATGACTTCAGCAGCAAGAATGGGATTTCATTCAGCCCCCTTGTTTTTTGGTCACACCCATATGTATAATATCTCTTGTTAGGAGATGTACATGCATCATTTGTGACATTTATCCTTCTGAGAAACTACTGTATACAGAAGACCAGAATGTTTGTTTATATGCTATGATTTGACTTTCAAAATTCTCCTAAGAACTGACTGAGTTTGTGACTCAGAGCCAAAACCAAGATATACAATACTCTTGTGAATTGCAGAGATAGGCTTTGTGCAATGATAACCATGCTGAAATTTGTAACCAGCCTTATTTAAGATCCGTTTAAAAAGTCACTCCAAATTTCTAAGTAACCCTCAGGGAGATGGAATTTTGAAAAACAGAAAAACAAGAAGCGTCAGACAGCACGTGATATTAAGCATGTGTTATCAAATACATCATATGTGTTTCTGTTCTCTTTCTAGGTATGTGTTTTTTGAAACAAAGTAATTTTCTGTAATTTTTACTGTGAAATTCTTCCTTCCAGTCTATAGCAAATCTGAGGATACTTTTCTAAAGTTTTCACATCAGGAGGCCAAATTCATGCCCGAAACTATGCTCCAGCTAGAGACCCTAACTAGACCCTAGCTTCTAAAAGGACAGAAATTCCCATTACACTAGATGGATTTAGGATCCGATTGCTCACAGTGGTACTACTGCATTGTTCCAATCTTCTGCCATCAAGAGATATTGCACTGTTGTGAAATAAGTTGAATTTTCCAGCAAGTATTGTTATCTATGGTTTGATTTCTTTATTCCTGTTCTGCTTTGGGAATAGGTAGAAATGCCCACCAAAGACATATTTGTAAAACAACAAACCATCTATCAAACAAAACTTGCCTGTGAAGCAAGCAATTAAGCACCCAAGAGAATTTCTCTTTTATTTTAAAGTGTCCACACTAATCCTAATAAGTACAGGAAACTTAATTTTTCTACAGGAAGCTACAGTTTTTGTATTCTGATTTTGCTCCTTTATAATTCTGTGCATGGTCCTGCACAAATCTTATTCCAAGCCATTGTAAGGAAAATAGACTGAAAACCTTACAGACTGGTTGGACACAAATTGTGAGATACACATTATGAAGTGCATAGAGCTTCTGAATATACAAGTTGGTATATTTTGTTGAAATTATGCCCTGCATGTCCAAGAAAACAATACTGTTTCTGAAGTCCTCTTAAAAATATGGGCCTGCATTGTGAAAAAAAATAAAAAAACCCTAAATTAGAATTAATATTTGAGCCATTTTAAAAGGGGTTTGCTAATCAGAAATTATGTATTACTTGTTCTCAGCCAGTGTATCTATGATGGACATAAATAGTATCTAATTAATTAGTAGAGGTACTCAAAATTATGAATGGCTTATAAAATGGAAAATATGAATACTGCTGTCTTCCTAGAGATTAAAATCCTAGTTGAATAAATGCAATAGTGAAGTAAATTGAAGCAGAGTGGGAACTGATGGCAGATAATGTGAGTAGCTTTCCTGGTATTAATGGTGTTTCTCAGTTATTCAATAAAATTATGTGTGTAATAATTGGTTATTTAAAGACTGTAACCTGTAACTTTCTTAGGCATTAGCAGCCAGAGGGTTGAAATACACAACAGTAGGCATTCAGATGGACCTGAGACCTGCCCAGTGTGATCATCAGCAGGATGGGACCAAAAAGGCTTTCCCAATGCTGGACCAACATGCATAGTCTGACATCCAAGATAAAACAAAACCAGTAGAGTTGAAAAGAGAGGAGGTGTGACAAATATTGACAATTTACAATCAACAGTTAATCAGCTAGGACAATATATAGGATATTAGAGATACCATTCTCACCTGGAAATGGTTGAGATATGTGATTTTAACTTGTGTAATTGATAAAATGGACTTCAAACTACCTATCTTTTTTCTTTTTTTCTTCTTTTCGTACAGACTGTCCCAGAACACTTCATTCTTTTTGTAGAAGGAAACTTCTCAACACAACTCACAACATATGCTTTTAGCTCCAACAGCAGTCTGTGACTTTAAAACTTGGTATTTTTCTTGCTCAATTTACATCCTGCAAAGGTTTTAAGAGTTTTTTGTCTTATTCTGAAGGCCACATGGTAAAAAAGCATCTAGATTTACAGGTATTAAGATTACTGCCTTTTTTCTGTAACATATAGGTGACACTTTATAAATATAATGAGATATTGTTGAACTGTAACATAGTGTCATGAAGCTCTGATATTAATGAATAGAGAAAAGAATCAGCTTGTGCTAAATTAATTTATCACATATTTTCTTACACTTTTTGTCTTCTGACCTTGATTGTATGTAAATCTATCTTAACATGAGGCATGTTCATGACCTGCTAATTTTTAGAATGACCTAAAGCATAATGTATTTATTCAAGATCAAATATGCATAAAGGTCAGTTCTCCATTCACTCCAGTCTTAGCTGTATTCTTCTTCCAGTAATCTAAAGTCTTTCCACTTCAACATCTCACTGAGATTTTAAGGAAGGATATGATCTTTTTATTAAGGCTGGTTTCGGTTTTGTTTCTGTTTCTGTTTTTGTTTTTGATTTTTTATTTGTGGACAGAAGTTCAACTGTGTCAGTAAGTCTATCTTCAGCAAACTGTACACTTTGAAGCAGCAGCATTTCTCTTTTCATCTCTTATGACATCTGCATTTTGGAACATGTACAATACCCAGATTGCTGACTGCAGGGTGGGTGTGGAGAACATCTGGTCAAGCAATAATCTCCTCTCTTTTTATGAAGAAGTCCTGGGAGCTAGATTTTTTCCCCTTCATTTCCACCTCCCTCTAATCCTCCTGTTCTCTTTAAATTTAATAAGATTTTGATTGCCTGATCACTATATAATGTCTAACTAGTACATAAAAGATATGAACACATCACTGGATAAGAGCTCTGCAAAAGGAAACCTATCAGCTACCTATCTACCCTTCCTCTCTTTATGTTTAACAAGATGTCTTAATTAGTAAAGGGAAGTGTTTGGTAACTGTTTCTGTAATACCATCAGTATATATCGTTTCATTATGTATGTGTCTGGTAGAAAAGAAACGTCTCAATTCAGTTGACTTCCCAGCAAAGCATTTGTTATTTCTCCTTTGGTTTCCTAATTTTATCTGCTTTCAGATTCAGTTTGTTCCATCACACACAATTCAGATTACCATCTTCAGACCAGCAGCACAGGGTAGCATTAGGGTGGAATCCAGTAGAATTTGTTCTTTGTAAGCCTGTACAGCTGGCATAAGAGTCTAAAGAGCTGGAAAACACCTGAAGTGTTCACATCTAGCCCCAAACCAGAAGGAGGTCTGCAGGAAACTTTCATTAAACTATGTTTTTACAGACAGTTGACAAATAATGTTGAGATTTTACTCCTTGACTTTGAGAAAGCAGTGATTTGCAAAGTGTCTTTTCAATTTAGTATTACATCAACTGACTTCTTTCTTCCTCTGAAAAACAAGAACATATTTAGGAAATTCTACTTTCTCTTTTCTTCAGAAGTTTATCGTACATAAAATTTCAAGGCTGGCAAAAAGAAGAGCAGAGATACCAAAATTAAGGGATGCTTTGTAAATGAGGATTTAGCCCTCAACCCAACATGAGCTATGTATCTCTAGACTTCTGTAAAGTTTTTTCATTGGGTTGTGGTTTTTTGTTTTTGTTTTTATTTGTTTGTTCTATTTTTGTTGGTTTTGTTTGGTTGTTTTTGGTTTTGTTTGTTTGTCTGTCTGAAAAAGGGAAAGGGTTGTGAAGTAACACAAATTTTAAAATGGCATTATAAGGGAAGCTCACATTCTTGACAGTTATATTTTGGGTCTATAACCACACATACTACAAGGAATTACACTAAAAATTTGGGATTGCTCCATAAAGTGACCATGAAGCTGAAAGTAGAGCTACTTCAACCACAGCTCTATTTTCCATGTTTTGTCCCTGTAGCAAACACAGCCACCACAAAAACATACCAAAAAGTATGAATTCAGTTAAGGCACTAGAGAAGAGAGCTGATTGTGAAGAAGGTGGGAGGATGAAGTGGAAGGGGAAATAAAATACATTATATTTGTACTTCCATAATATGGGAGGACATGGGATTTGCTGAAGCACAGCGCCTCTCAGTTGTTTCTCTTCTGCTTTCTATTGTTTAGAACTGACTGTAGAGATTCAGTACATGACTTTTTTCTCCCTCTCCTCCCAGTAAAACTCAATAAACAGGAAAAAATGCAAAGCCCCGAGAATAAACGGTACATGTAAATGTGAAAATTTAGATTTGGTACAGCTTTATGAACATTGCTACTTTGCATACTTAGTGCTTGGTCTTGTTCAAGTAAAACAGTTCCATCAATAATACTAGAGTTTGGGATATAAAGTGTAATTCAGCTGTTAGCTATAGAGGCATATTGGAATGTTGAGCTATAGGTGCATGTTGAGGTTTTCGGTTCTAGTTTTCTTTTTTATAAATTTCTAATCTGGCTGTCCAGATAAATCGGTATCTATCTTGTGATTGCCAAGTACAACTCTGAACCAAATTCTGTAATTCATATAACTGTATTTTCATGCAGTGCCCATTGATAAGACAGTGCAAATCGTTGTGTTTTTAGCAGAAACTGTTAGACCAACCTGACCTCCGACACATCACTGTCTTTCTCCTTGCAAAGGTGATCCAGCCACATCTTTCTTGGTGTTAATTTCTCATTTACAGTGCTTTTGGTCAAAGCTCTTTGATGTTGCATTAATCTTGATTAATGCTATTTAAAAATACATACTATGTTCAACAATTGTGTGCTAAAAAAGGGCAATTTCTTCTATTTTGTGACATTGAAGATATCTCCTTGGATTAACAGGACTTCAAAATGGTGCACCACAGCTTGTGTAACATTATAAAAAAGAGAAGAGAAAGGAAAATAAAGTCCTTCTGATTGTGAGAATAAAAATTCAGCTTGATGAAAATGCTCCTGCCACAGTCTGAAATGCAAGTTACACTGGTATTGGTGTGTGAGAGATGTACAACTCTGGTGAAGGAAAAGCTTGCTCTCTTTCATTCCTCCCATCCCCTTTGCCCCGTTTTACTTATGTTCTCTCAGCATTTCCTATGCATTTTTGTTTCAGTTTTGAAGGCAACATGCTATAAAACCTCACCCCAAATGAGAAGATACCTGTATAACATAAAGTGTGAAAGAAAGCCAGCCTTCTCTTTCTGCTAGACCTAATCTGATACATCTGATACTGCCAGACAACCCCAAGGATTTTTGGACTTCATCACCTACAAACAGTTATTAAAATTTACAAAAAAAATTTAAAAAATTTACAAAAAAAAAAAAAAAAAAAAAAAGTAACAGAAAGTTTTCCTGGAATAGTCTGGGAGAAAACAAAAAAAAATCTGAAACAAAACCTCAAAAACAAGACA
>JAOTQP010001286.1:55524741-55539081 GCA_026413545.1 Cichladusa arquata
TTTTTTTTTTTTTTTTTTTTTTTTTTTTTTTTTTTTTTTTTTTTTTTTTCTTTTAGATAGGTGTGGGGGAGGGATCGCATGTGGCTTCTGCGGGTGCATGGGACTGGCAGGCTACAGAGCCTGAATGGAGAGAGAGAGAGAGGGTGTAATCCTCGCCGTTTGTCCCCGGTGTACCTGGAAAGAGAGTGAGCAAAATACTCGAGAGAGTGGGGTCTGAATGCTGCGCTGCAGCGTGGGCAAGTCAGGGAAGTCTAAGCACAGAGAAGAAAAGACAAAAGACAAATTTAAATATCCCTTTGGCCTGGAAAAGTGGTTGCTCAGAACAAAGCTTTAGTACAACAGTGTTTAAGAGGACGTTGTTTTTTGTCTCTACTGCAAATAAATCCATGGTCAAACGAAGATTTCCTGTACCTCTTCCATGTCTTGAAAGTGAGATGTTCACAGAACAAGTTTTGTTTGAAAAGGAAGGAATGATTGGAAAAAGTTCTGTTAGCATGCAGATTTTAATACTTAAGACAGGGAAACTTGAGATTCAGATCGAGACAGCACAGTCCTTCTATGCAAGCATTTAATTAAACTGTTTCCTAACCAACAGCAAGTATGTTACCATTTGTTTAATAAAAAAGCGTGTCAAAAGGCTTTCCACTATTTGCATTTTTAAAAAGCCCGAAGATTTTTCTGCCAGGTTATAGGGACTCTTTCACTAGCCATTCCTGAGCTGAGAAAGTGGTACCAATGCTCCAGTTAACTGCCTGTTAGAATAATAGGAGATGCCTTATTATAATTATTCATGTGCTGCTTCCAAGCTGTGACAATTTGAAGGAGAATTTGGAGGTATTAACTGAAATTTTTAATCTCCTTGGAACATCAAGTAGCTTTCTTCATCACATGAGCTTGGCTTATCCTGTACATCCTTGGAGTAACACTGGAAACAAGAAAAGTCTCCTTGGTACTTAGGAGTTGGTGACGTTTAATCTAGGGATAGTGCATTCAACAGTGGCAGAGAAGGAGAAAGAGAGAATTGTACTTAGCCAAGAGTGCAGAAATAAGAATTCAGCTGAAAATGGAAAGACTTTCAGCTAAGGGAGAACTCCAGTTTTGAAATCAGTAGTAGTTTTGATTCCTTAAAAACTGCATAGTGGGACCATTACAGTTCACATTCAGGAGTGAAGCTTGCAAACCCGGTGTGCAGGAAGGAAGCAGTACCCAAAACCTGTATGGCACACAGTGCCCACTTCCTCATGAGGACCACTCCACTCCCAGCTGTCAAGCCAACACTCCCTGGTGTACACCTCTCTGAGCAGGATCACATCATCTCCTTTCATGCACCTGGGTCCTGCATCACGTGCTATTCTGTTGGTCCTTCCTAGTTCACAGAAATTGCTAGAAGCTGGTATAGGACAGAGTATATTACAGTAGGACCTTAACAGAAACTGCAGTAGGCCACTGACTTTCCAGTTGGCTTTTTTTGGGCACAAAAGTGTTAAGTAGTAGTTGCAACCTTGTTAATCTCTTAAAAAAAATTGGGTAGTTCTCATGGCAGTTCTGTTTCTCTTATGAGGATGTAATAGCTAGCATGGCACCAAGTTTTGTGACATGGAGTTAATCAAATATGCTTTACAGTTTAAAATGTGGCAATATGTCCATTTTAATCTGAAGTGGAAGCAGGGCTATTGAACTATGGTGACCTCTCTAAACTGAAATGACCAGACATGGTCATGGATACCCAGTGCATGTTAAGAGTATCTCCTACTTATTTTGTGGTAGAAGAGGAAAAAACTAATGAACTGGACTGATTGTAGAAAACCTAGATTCAGGTTTATATCATTTTAGTGACTCATTTCTTGCAAATTTCATTGAGAGTGTGGGGGAAAAATACTACTGTTTCAGAACAGGACATTAAACCACCAAAAATATGTTCAAATACCGCTGAGAGACTGAGTTAAACCCCCAAAAGCCAGGAAATTTGGATTTAGGACTTAAACTTCCTTAATCCATTTGCACTGTGATTTGGATTTTCCTAGTCAATTATGGCCATTGCCAGCAGTGGCTGCACTAAAACCACCAGTACCAAAATGTTAACTCAGAATCTTATGTTCCTTCCCCCATTCCTGTGTATTGGCAGTGCCACTGTGCTCTGTGTATTGAAATATTTAGCATCAACAAACTATGTGAACATGGACTTTTAGCAATGAATTTCTCATCTTTTGTGATTTTTTTTTTCTTGGTGAGTCATCAAGTATAATTTTAGTATTGGATGTTATCATTGTTCACTCCCAATAGGATTTCCTTAAAAAAAAAAAAAAAAAAAAAAACAAAACAAAAAGGAGAGAAGGTGTTCAGCAGCTAAGACAGCAACTGGTGGGGCTCAGCTATTACTTAGCTGTTAGGAATACCTTAACTGGAAATATTCCCTGGAGGAAATGCAAGTAGTTACAGTTGCACTGCAGGAGTCTCCTCACAGAGAGAAATGCAGAATAGACAAATACTCTAGATGGTACAGGAGCACTGAACTTATGGAGTATGTTAGAAAAATGTGCTTCTCTTGACTTTTTGTGGATGGTAGTTTAAAGTGAAAATATTTTTGAAGCTCAAGATGAAAACGGTGTTTGTCCTTGGAACCACTAGAGAATGAATGGCGGGTTTTGTCCATTACCTTTAAAATGTGTTTTGTACACCCAGAAATGTTGGTTTGTTTTTTTTAACAGCAGACAAATGAGAGGGTGCTGTTCGTTTTCTTTCCCATTCTGTGTTGAATAAAGTTAAAGGGGGGAAAAAAAAAAGGCTAATTAGAACCAGGAAACCCAGCGGGCTAGAGTTGATGGTACTAACGTCTTAAAAGGAAGAAAAAAAAAAAAAAAAAATTAGGGCTGCAGCCCCGTCCGTGGCCGAGGCCGGCCGCGTTGATCTGGGGGTGAAGAAGTCAGCGGTGCGGGGGAGGATCCGCGGCAGCTCTGCCCCCTGCCGCCGGCGGGCGGTACTGCAGCACAGGCGCTGACACGTGCGGAGTGCTACCTAGTTAATCTTGTCGTATATTGCTGTTTTGTAAAAAAGGAAAATAAAACACATAGACTGAGCTAGTGGTTTGTTGCTTGAGGGAAGACCTCATCCTGCTCTACGGCTTCCTTACAGGAGGAAGCAGAAGGGCAGGCACTACTGTCTTCTTGCTTGTGACCAGTGATAGGATCTGAGGGAATGGCATGAAGCTGTGTCAGGGGAGGCAGAGTTAGATATTAAGTTAGATATTAAGGAAAGGTCCTTCACTCAGAGGGTGGGTGGGCTCTGCAGGGACATGGTTGCAGCAGCAAGACTGACAGCGTGCAAGAAACCTTTGGACAATACTGTCAGGCACATGGTTTGATTCTTGGTGTGTCCTGTGCAGGGCCAGGAGTTGGACTTGAGGAGCCTTGAGGGTCTTTTCCAACTCACAATATTTTATGTTTCTATGCCCTTGCAGACACAGCTGGCAGCCAAGTAACATTATTTCTTCTGTATTTGTTCTTTTTGAAGGAAATTTCAGTGATTCAGAAGAAGACAGGAGTACCAGCAGCGTAGAAAGTCAGGCCATTCCGAACTCTCACAGGGTGCCAGATTCCAAGTCTCATCCACCACACATCAAAATTGATATCATCAGGAAAGTGCAAGCCAAAGATACACAACGCTATAAAGTCGAATATGATTCGCAGAGTACGGATACGTTGAATTTCTCTTCTGAATCCAAACAAGAGACTGAATATGTAAGTATTTTTGTAAATAGGAAGGCATTTGCGAGCATGTGAATGTGTGCATATATATATGTTGTGCATATGACACGGTAAATATTTACACTAAGTAGCTAAAGAGTGGTAATTGTTGCAGCCTTTTAGGACATTTTAACGAGTAAATCTGTTAACTCTGCAAATGCACACACACTCAGCAGACCAAGAAGATTGTGTTCAGGAAACACATAGGACTAACATAATGATGTTTACATCAATACAAGCATTACTTTCACTAAAGTTTCTTAGAAGTTGAAAGTTCTTGTTCCTCCCTGTAATTGTCACATGTTTGTATGAGTGGACTTGGACAGGTTTAATAGTGTCATCATTAAACTTGGTTGCAAGCAGTGTAATTGAGTTGCAATAATGGAGAAAGATGTTTCACATTGAGCATAGTGGCACTGTGTTCATACCCTGCCTGGTGCAAATCAAGGGAGATAAACTTAGGCTGATCTGATGATTAGGACCTTGACTAGTCAGTCACTGTATGACTGACTAATCACTGCTAAGCACCACCTCCACTTGCAGTTGCTTTTTGGTGCTACTGTCTAAATGCAAAGCCTCGTGGTCGCATGAGCTGCCATTGCTTCCTATTGACTGTGCCCAGTGAATCTGCAGGGCAGTTAGAGTGTGGTTAATCTGAGGGCAAGAATAATTCTCTTCCTGGACATCCAGCTGATAACCTGTGCCTTAGGCCAGATGGCTTGAAAAATGCATCTGGATATATTTTGGCATTTTATCAAAACAGGCATGGTGAAAGCAGACATGGCTTCTCATCTTCAAAAGGTTTTGAAACTTTTATCAGGTGAAAACCTCTGCCAGAAGAGAGTGTGGCTTCCAAGAGAAGCTTCATTTTCAGTTTGTCACTGATGTCCAACCATCTAGTTATATCACTTCAGTATCTGTCTTACAGTGTGTCCTCCTTCCAAAAATGGGAAGTAAAAGTGCCATCACTAAAAGAATGAAGGTTTGTTGCTCTGAGAAAACAGATTCTTAACTAGGATGAGTAGTGATAGTTGGGTCCATGAGCAGAGGTATACCAGTTCACCAGGGCTGCTGCTGTCTTTAAGAATCTGAAATAAGTCCATCAGGGACAGGTGCCTTTGTCAGCAAATGCTCTTCTAGCTGTGTCTGCATGTTAGCTTTTGATACGGGTCTGGCTGACTTTGGAAGCTTGCTTCAAAACAAAAATTTTTAAAAAGCTGTTGATCTTTTTGTAGACCTAATATGGGACCAAATCTCTGAATGTCTGTCACTTGCAGTCAGTGCGTTTGAGCAGTAAGAGAAGCCATTTAAAGCCCATGTTTAGAACTTGTGAGACTGGTAGAGAAAGAAAATGTGAAGGCAAAAAGGAAGGTCTTTATTGACCAAAAAACTCCATTGTAATCTCCAACAGTACTATGGAGATTGTATGCTTTGAGACGCTCACATTAAAGGCCTTTTACATGAGCAAACTATTAATATTACCACTTGAAAGTAAACATGTCATTACTTCACTAATTAAAAACAGCACCAAATGAGTCTTTGTGTCAATGCAGCAACTTAAATATTTTTAAACCATGAAACCATGCAAAGAAATTTTTTCTTGTCTCTGCTGAGGAAGTGGGCTGGTGGCACAAGTCAGTGATATACCCAGATAGAAGCGTAGCTAAGCACAGAGTTTGTGGGCTGTGACTCTCTAATCCTGATCCCACTGCTGACACTGACTGCCTTCTTGGCCTCTGGAAAAATGTGAAGTCCTCTGCTCTTGATTTTCTGACTGCAAAGTGGAGCTCATAATGCTTTACTCCCTTCCCTGAAGGGCTGCTGTGAGATATAATTAGCTAGTGTTTGAGACTTACTCTTAGAAGTGCTTCTGGAAGGTCTTTTTGGCTCATTGTCCTAGAGTTAATCCTCACTACCTTGTTGTCAGCCTTTTGCAAATGAACAAAGTGAGGAAAAAAGTGACGTACTTGTCTAATGAGACTGTTGTGTGCAACTGGTCCTCTATATGACTGCATCTATTTGATTCAGTTGAAATTGGGAATTGTGCAAAGTTGAGGTATTTTATATATATGTTATGCCAAACCACTTATTTTCAATTGAATCAATTTCATTTAAGCTTTCAAATCCAGCAGAATCACAAAAAATCAAATGTCATTGGGGAAGGCCTGTCTAGTCATGTATTTGCAGTGGTCTACTTTCTTTTTTTCCCACTTGGTACAAGGCCAGTTTTTCCAAACTCAAGTTATATGTGACTTACATACTGGTTAAGCCTTCCCAAAGACATATGTGACTGTGATTTCAACTGGAAATGCCAATATGTGCCTCAGCATAGTGTAGGGCCTTCAATCTTTAGAAATCAGTTTATTTTGAATAGAGCAGAATGTCAGAATAATTTTTTTTTTTGTGAATGGTCTGCTTTTGACATACTCAGCCATCTCTTTGTTTTAATGGATTTGTTTGGGTTTGTGGTTTTTTGTCCTTTAAAGATTTATTAACTCTTGAGTGAAAGATGGAATTTGGGAGTGAAATTTCATCTGTGTTTTCTAAAATGTGCTTGTTAACAGGGTCCATGTCGTAGAGAAATGGAAGACACTTTAAACCACCTAAAGATCCTGAATGTCTTGAGTCCCAGGGGCTTTCATATTCCAAATTGTGACAAGAAGGGATTTTACAAGAAAAAGCAAGTAAGTACAGAGTTTTGAGCATTTCAATGAATGCATTTCACTTTTTCTGCTTCTTTGTTGAAGGATCTTGCCAGCAAGGTGCATTATATATCATTTTGCAGAGGAACTAGTTAATTTCCAGTTTTAGGACCTGATCTGATAGTGGTGAACCTTGTCAAGGGGGGATAGTATTTTTATTTTCTGTTGATCATGACAACAGATTAGTTTGAGAAACTTCATACCTAGTCACACATGGGTTGACTGGTGTCCTAGATACTAATGCCCTTTGGTTTAAAAAAAGCAGTGCCTCTACAATAACCCACAGAGCTAATGTTGCAGTCACCATATGACTGCAATAGATCA
Source organism: Cichladusa arquata (assembly GCA_026413545.1). Taxonomy (NCBI): domain Eukaryota; kingdom Metazoa; phylum Chordata; class Aves; order Passeriformes; family Muscicapidae; genus Cichladusa; species Cichladusa arquata. The sequence continues at coordinate 55,531,511 of JAOTQP010001286.1, forward strand.
ATGCTTTGAATTGTAAATAGCTGCTTGAGAGTTCCTAGAAGAACTACACTGTATCATATTACATAAAGCAACTTGAGAAAGGTATGTATCTGTCCTTTATGTGCTACACAGATCACTTCCAAAATCCAAGTTGTATTATCGTGAAAAAGATACTTCTAGTAGTTACTCTGCAGCAAGGATGGCTTCTCAGCCCTTTCTGATTCTGGGATTGTGACCTTTCTTGACAAATGCTGACCAAAACTGTGGGTATTTATGCTTTAGTTGTGTTGGATTGAGCTACAGCAGCATTTTCTGTTCAGTGCTGCCACTGAAGCTCATTCAGAACTTGGGGAAGTGCAAGATGTGTCAGGTTCTTTGTTTAGTGTGCACATCCTGTCTAATTTCATTGTTTAGTTAGCGGCCTGCCTCCAAATATATATTTCTTGGTATAATTCCAAAATTTCCTGAATTCAAAGGTTTCTTTAAGACTTTTCTCAAGGACAGATTTTGTTTGTGGACCATCATGTCTTTCCCTTCAGATTTACATGAAACAGCCTCTCTCTCTGGTAACCAAAGGACTGGTTGACTCTACTGCTAGCTAATGCAATTTGTTGGTTGGAAGTGAGAGGTCTGACCTCTGACCAGGCAACCTTATTTTAGGAATGGTATCTCTCCATTTTTTTGGCTTTCAACTTTCTTAGAAACAGTCTTTCCCTTTCTAGTATTCCCTGGAGCTCTGCAATAAGCTGTCAGTGTCAGACGGGGCATTTTATAACAGGGGTGAGATTTCCAGCCTTCCTTTCTGCCATCAGTCCAGCATTGACAGTGCTGTTTGACCTTTGGTACATGCTGCTGAGCTTTTCTATGCTTCCCAGCTTTTCCTGAGCAGGTGGTGGCAACTCCCAAGGAGGGAAAGTTTCTTTTTATTGCCTGGAGCTTTGAGAAACCTGCTCAGCTGTGTTGTGCTGTGTGTAAACTTGCAGGGAGCAATGCTCACATCTCAATCTGCTTGTTTTCAGAAAATGCATTGGACTGCTATGCAGAGTGAGACTGGGATTGTGTTTTGTCCCTGTGTCATAAAAGTATTTTCTTAGTTGCTCTAGAACAGCACATCATTTGACTGTCTTCAAGGCACTCAAGTGTGCCATAGCCATTTTCTTTCTCTATGTATTATAGAAGACCGAAGACTGGTATTTACTTTGTTCAGTAGACCTTCCTTTCATCTTTCTTCAGACACTGAGGCTTTTGCTTTGTCTGCAAAAATGTGGTGGTTTGCAAATAATCTCTGGTATTGTGTGCAGTAAATCAGATCCACAGTAAGCATGTATTAAAGTGGCTTACTTGAAAGGAGGACTGTACTTTAAAGCGCAGTCATAGTTCTATCACCAAGGCAAAAAAACGAAGTACTAAGGAAAAAATAGGAAAGACAGATAATGATCTTACCTAGTATTTGTTCCTAGAAGCTGATTTATGAGAATAAGATGTTAGTACAAAGCAAATAGACACTTTTGTCCTCTGGGTATTGTCTGTGCTGCCTGGAAGCTTTTAAAACTTCTTCAGGAAAGGTTCCTGCAGTATGTGCAATAGCCCATCCGGTCAGCATACATAGAGAATGAAGGGACACTTTCATACCTAGCCAGCCTTGTCAAGCACTGTGCCATTTTGCACAGGTCCAGTAGTGTCAATGGTAGTTTGAGATGACTCAGAGTCTTGCAGGAGATGCCCACAAATGGAGCCCAGATGAGTGAACATTCTACATGAAATTCACTTGGGTTGCTGGTTCTGTAAATGAACCTTGATCAAGCCCTCAGATATGGGACTTAAGAGGCAGCCTACTTTTCTCACCAACAAAATACAAACCAGAAATAATAGTTGCCTAGGAGTAAATAGAATTAACTCCTAGGAAAAAAGCCCCATCAGTTTGAGAAGTGAGTCCTGTCCAGATCAAATTAACTGTCCACAAGGAATTGTGACGATTGTGTTTGTTTGGTTTTCCTTTTGAAGCATCATCATGCAGATCTGGTATTTTAGATACTGTGAGCAGGTGTCTAATCTCATTAATAGAAAGCTATGCTGTTTTATTAATTCCCTTCATGCCATTATTAGCTATGTTCAATCTGTAATTGAATTATATTTTGTTGTCAAAAAATTTAGAATAATAGGTTAAGAAGTGGGCAGTAAATCCACTTAAAAATTAATGCAAGCTAGGCATTTTGAATTCTAGAAACAGTTGCCAAAACCACTGTCTAGGATGAGAATGTAGTAGGTTTGGGATGGTAGGAATCTGATAAGTTATGATCACGCTGGTACCATTAAAACTCATTCAGGAGGCACTCACATATTCTGCCTTCCTGGTTATCTGGTCTTCCAGTCAAGTTGAAAGCACTTATTTTTCATGACATTTGTGGATATTTACAAATTGGCTTTTCAGGAACAACCATGGAGAATAATTTGCATACATGAAACACTTCTAAGAACATAAATTTATATGTCAGGGTGTAACATGAAAAATATTTCACACCTTTTGTTTATATATAAACTTTAAAATAGACCTACTAAAATTTATAATTCTTTGTCTTAATCATACATGTAAGGTTGTACTATTCAACTGTGCTACATAGGTATATTTATGCATAATTAGTTGATACAGGCACATTCCTACCTCAAGCATGGGAAAAAAGGTTTTGATGAAATTAGAATTATTATATGGGGCAATTACTAGAATTGCCCCATGTTTGTATACTGGAGCCAGATACTCACCTAAATGTGAGCTGGCATCATTCCACTGAAAACAGAGCTGTGCTTGCCAGGAGCCAGAAGGGCCTGAGGTATATGTCAAGGTTGTCTGCAGTCTGTTCCTGACGGCCATGGTTGTAGCTCCATGGAGCCCTCTGGACTGACCAGGAATTCAGTGGGATACCATATGCTTTGCTGTGCCCCATAAATGCCTCTGCGGCATTTCTTTGTGGAAGGGAGAGGGGCAGGTGGCATGGAAGATGGCAGCTGGTGTTCCCATCAGAAGTAATTACTGTCTCCACTGCTTGGGCAGTTTTCCAACTTTTTAAACTTATGAAGTCATACAGAATAGCTGGGCAGAGCCTAGAAATGTATGTGGAATACAAAATTCATAAGAACAAATGCTTAGATCTATATGTTTTTCCATATGATCTGTCTGCCACTTCTGTAGGGAGTGTTGGCTGTTTCAGAATCAAAGCATCACTTTTTAATCAGAAGTGCTCTACTATAGACAGCATGGCTGAGTGGGTAGGAAAAAAATCACTTGAAAAAGATAAATTGTTTTCTCATAGAGTGTTATTTCAGCTGTAGATGATCTAAGGGTTTTGCTTTTCAAATGGATTTTCTAGAAGTAAAAAAAAAACAGTAAGAAAGGTGTTTCTGCAGATTAACTTCATGTAGTAATTAATTCTGAAAATTGTTTGTGCAACTGTTAAAAGCAATCAAAGGCTCCAACAACATGAGAACTTTAATTGATCATTTGTTTTGAGAGTGATGCAAGCCTATGAATCAGCGAGAGTTGTGTAACATACTTCATATAATACTTCTAAAAGGGGAGGCTATGTTACTATTATTAGAAGAAATGTAGTTTCATTGCCAGAGCACCAGGCTGGCAGCCAGATGCCCTGTGCTCTTTGGGCTCCATCTGTGCCTACTTTGTTGGGAAAACAACTCTAGAAGTGCTGGCTATGTTTTCTTTTTGTAAAATTATATTGTGCAAAGGCTGTTGTTTATTAATTCCTCTGTTTTGAGCATGAAGAATTTAAGTCATTAAATGTTAATAATACTTAAGCTAGAGTCCAGTCCATTCACCACCAAAACTGAAGAAAAATTTCCCTTAACATCAGTGGATGTTGAGTAGTCATCCATGGAAATCCTGGAGAATGCATGTAAGTTCTAGTCAGGCTTTTGAGACAATAAATATAAGTTGTAGGAGTTATGTTTAAAGATTTAGTAATAGATAAGAACCGAAGTGCAGGTGACCATTTAGTTCAGTGAATTATTAATGTAGCTGTTCTCTCAGTAGGTTTGAACTTCTTTATCCTCTCCTAAAACTAAGCTGACATGTGTGTTAAGCTGGATCTTGTCATCCTGCTGCTGTCCATTTTCATAGGGCTTATGCAGAAGGACTGTATATTTGTAGAAGAGAAGACATTGCACTATTTCTGCATAGGGCTTTTTTACTCAATAGTATATATCAGAAGGGTGGATTAATTTGCAGTTACGCTGAATAACATTACTTAATTTACAGTAAAATAAAATAAGCAAGTGGTGACTTGTTTGAAAAATTTGTACCTAATGTGTGGCCTGCTTCCATCTCTCTTTCACAAGGTCTTGGTGAAGAGTGTCTGTCTACCCTATTTCATGCTGCCACAGATTAGTTGGCTTATGGGCCAGTGTGCTGGTGCAAGCTGTCCCAAAGTGATCTCTATTCCCAGATCTGTCCAAGGTAGCACCATCACCTGAGATACCAAACAAGACATGGAAAGGATCAGTCACTTTGAGCAGCATGTGAAGCCCAACACCTGATTCATGTTTTCTTGTGTACCTGGACATGGAAAAGGCACTTACGTGAACAATTGCCATAGCCTCCTGAGGCATTGGGCCATGCCTATGAGACTCTGGAGAACAAGAAGTAGAAGGATAGTGGTGACGTTTACCAGACTGTACCAGCCTGAACCTCTGAAAACTTGAATTACTCTGAATGTGATCTCAGAGGCAACAATGGCTCTGCTTGAATGACAGACTTGACAGTGTAGAGGGACATAAGTAGCACCAGTCTAGCCAATCTTCCTTCATATTGGCAATGCAACAGACAAAACCACAGGAAACTGGGTGTACTGGTGTCACAGGGTCTTTTGTCAGTGTGTCCTGAGTAAACAGTCGCCTTTGTTTCCATTTGTAGCAAATCCTGTATCACCAAATCTCAAAACATGAGCTGCCAGGGAGGCTGTGTCTTGACAGTGAGGCTGACCATTGCAAACCCATTGAGATTCTGTGTATGTCTTATGAGTGGGTAAAACCCTTGCAAGGTCACAGAGGTTCGTGGTAATGTAACTGTCCAGGGTTGCATACTGAATGCAGGCTGCAGCATGTCATCCCCTTTAGTCTAGTTTTTGCCATTCTTGGTTCCTTGGGATGAATATTATTACTTATAATGTAGTAGACTTTACAATATGTATTTACTGCATTACTGCTTTGAAAGAGGTTCAGTGTTACTGCCTGTGATAGTTTCAGGTTGGTCAGTCAGCATTGCTGGCAAATTCCAGCAGCTAACTTAAAGCTAACATGTTATAGACTAGTAGATACACAAACTTATTTTAATGGGAAAATATGCATGTAAAGTTATAGTTCACCTAGCAGTTTCTGGAATAACTACACTACAGCAGGATTATGTATCTATTATAAGTGTCAGCTACACCGATGAATTTCCTCCAGTAAACAGATGTAAACCAAGTGTGTTTCTTGTTGCAATGGTTGCCTTTGCCCAACCTGTGCTTTAGTGTAGAACATATCTGCTAAATTTTTTTCTAAAGATGGGTCCCACTAGCCCATACTGTTGTATGGTATTCAAAGGGGGCAGCTGTGCTGCCAAATATGATAGGGAGCACTTTATAAGCCTATTTTCTGGTAGTTCTCAGTGCAGTTTTATTATAGAGTAGTTAGATCCAGAGGGTTTGGTGGGGAGAGAAGGTAAGTTTTTATTGGAAAACTTTGTAGTAGTAACAAATATCCTGTTTGATTCTGTCAGATATGGTGAGGATATTGAAGTGCAGCTATCAAAGGAGCAGGAATCCCTGCTGTCTAATAGTACAAGTGGACAAAACAAAATTTATGCTAACTGGGTCTTGTATTATGTTTCAGTGTCGCCCATCCAAAGGCCGAAAAAGAGGTTATTGCTGGTGCGTGGATAAATATGGACAGCCACTTCCTGGGTATGATGGGAAGGAAAAAGGAGATGTCCACTGCTATAACTTGGAAAGCAAATGAGGGCTGGGTGCCAGCTCTTCTGGCATCTGTGCATGGCCACTGGACCTCACAGAGACCTTGGAGGGGCTGGGCAAACACTGTGGGACTGCACTGTGTGTGGAGTAACAAGCTCTGCCTCCTGCAGCAGATGGGGAGCTGCAGCCCCTGTGGATGCTGCTGTGGCTGCACCCTGCCACCGACACATTGAGCTTCCCATGGGATGTGTGAGGAGCTCTGAATTCCCATGTAAACCTGCACTATTGACACCCAGAGAGAGAAAAACAAAAGGCACTTCAGAATGGAATCAGGGAGTCTCCACTGACTTTTTAAAGAATGGCCTGTGACCAATTTGATCCCAAAAGATAATGGGTTTTTTATTTTAAAGAATTTATAGACATTAAGCTTGTAAAAGTATTACAAAGAAAAACAAAACCAAAAAACCCACAAGGATTTAAAGGTAAAGCTTTTTTTACGGGCATGATGGGAAACTTGTCTTCACGGGTAAAAAGTTTTATAAAAGTCTCAAAGAACTTTTTAAAGAAATGTATTTCTAAAATAAAGACATGGCTATTTTTTTCTGTAAAATATATTATGAATATTCTCTTAGTCTGTATTTAATATAATTGTGTTTTTTAATAAACTTTATTTAAATGTAACATGTGAATACCAAATATTACACAGTAATTCTAGTGTATACGTCTGTATACAACGAAAAAGTAAGGTTATGGAATGATTTACAAATATGTATAAATCTGTATGCATACACACTGACCTGTTCTAGGTAAGAGAAATGAATTTTTGGAGCAAAGGAAGTGTTTCCAGAAGGGATTGAGTTTTATTATTTGATATAACTACAAATACCAAGATAATATTTTTTTTAATTATTTTATTGATAATTCTGATATACTTATCACTGAATTATGCCACTGGAAAGGAGAACAGTCGCACTGAAGCTCTTGGTAAAGCTTTCCTCTGTCTGTATGTTGCTTCAGTTTGTGCAACAGGGCTTGCATTTCCTCCACTTACTGCTCACACTAATACAGAATATTCACGGACAAAAAATTGCCATTACAGTACTACTCTTTGTATTTGCTTATTTATTTTGAAAAGGTGTATCTATTCCGTGTTGTCTTGGTACATTCTACCAAAGCACTTACTCTGTATGAGGAACTCCTGTTGAAAACACTGTCAACAAGACGGGGGGATTGTGGACCTTGGGTGTTGAGACCCACGCGTTTCATTTATGTGACACACAATTGTTGCTTGCTTTGACTATGGTAGAAATCATTTGCCAGCATTTAAACATAAAAAAGAACCATTGGGTTTAAGTAGTTAAACTCACTGTCTGCCATGGTGTTATGTGTCTTTTTAATTGGAAGAGAAGTGATTTGGTTTTGTTGTGGTATGTGATGCTTTCACATAAGGAAGGCTTTATCAACATTTTTTATTTTTGAGGCTGATTGTTTAATGTACTTTGTGAAAAATTCTGTACGACAATGAAATATGGATAAGGAAAGGTGGCCTGTGAAATGTATCATCTCTCTGGAAAATAATGCCATATTTTGTATATGTATTTATTTATATATTTTATATAAATATTTTATATA
>JAOTQP010001286.1:55548829-55559671 GCA_026413545.1 Cichladusa arquata
CTGTGAGGTACTGCCAACAGAGGTGCTGGACAGAATTAGGATCAGAAGGTGGAGACCTGCCATGCACAGGCTTGTTTTGAATGCAGAGCTCTAAACAACACACTTGTTTAGGGAACCGAGACCTAAGCTCAACTATCACAAGAGCAACTTCAGATTTTAAACTGTCCAGTCTTTGGTAAACAGCAGTAGAAAACAGCAATATCTTCCTGTGCCAGTGTGAGAATTGGAAGCATGGCATAATACACAATCTCATAGGGTGAGAGCAGTGATTGAATTTTCTGTCTCTTCACACAAGGATGTTTTGGGTTTTTCCTTGGGGAGGTGCTTAAACAGGTTTCTGTTTGTGCTTGATTAGATCCCAGGTCACAGTGTCTGTGAGTCACACCGTGATGCCATGCCCAAAACCAAGGAGTCTTGGTGACACAGATTTATGCAGACCTACTAAATTTGTGTGCATGACCTGTGGTTACAGGGTGTGGCTTGAGGTTCAGAGCTTTAGTTAGTTTTGCAGATTACTCTCACTGTAACTTGCAATAGATTTTTTCGAGGGGATAATGGAAATGAGCAAATAACCTAATCCACAGGCGACAAAAATCAGTATTTTTGTTAGGCTTTCAGAAGGTTAATTTTGCTCCAAAGAGTTTTTCTTCACTGCCTATGTAGGTTTTCCATTGCCTGTGAGCTGAGAGACCACTTTTTACATAGTGATTATTACATATTTAATGGGTTTTGGCAGGTAATATGGCAGATATTATGAAATAATGTCACCTGAATGTATGCTAACAAATCAAACACATTGACTTTGAGTGCACCTGTTCTGTGAAGGAAAAAGACTCCTGCCTCTATTGCTGAGAGCCAACAGCATGCAGCTCACCTCAAAGAGAAGGATGGACCATCTGCTCTCACTACTAAGTATCCCTGTTTTCACAACCTGCTGAAAACTTGTGAGTTTGGGAGCTGAGGGCTGTGAAGGGCTTGGCTATATCAGGCTAGTCACAGCACTGCTGAGAGCAGAGAGAGGGGAAAAGGCACGCACCTGTTTGCTGTGGTAAAATCCATTCTTGTTGCAGTTGGGCAAGTAAAATTTGTAAATCTCCCCTCTGCTTCTCTGTCGGGCCTTCACCAATTTATACAGGGCTCTGTAGAGCTCCTTCTGACAAGGACCCTGCAAGAATACCAGGATAGTGAATACCAAAATCACAGGGAAATCAGCTACACAAAAGATGATCAGAATATAGACAACAAAAAGCTGAAAATACTTATTAGGCATAAAGTCTACACCAGAGTGTTTTGCATGTAGTTCTTCTTCCTTCTGCAGGAGCACAGCCAGAAAACTCTGGTGTTGCATTCAGACCTTTGTTTTTATTCTTTGAGGTTTTTTCTGTTCTCATAAACATGGGGATTTTAGTCCTTAAATTGCCACTCAAGAAAATTTAACCTGTACTAAGTAAACACATTACTGCTCAGAGGATACAATCTGTCCTGTTTTGGGCAGATCGGTGTTAGAAGACTGGTACGTGAGATTGGTCACGTTTTCCAGGTTGCCATGACCCTGTGCTCTGTTGATACATGGAGGATAGGTGCAAGACATATATAGATGGTGCAAGAACAAACATCTGAATGTTTGTTATCTTTTGTACAGGACAGAACCGTTGCCAAAGCAACATGGTAGCTCTGGAACCAAACCCCAAAGTTCTTGGAACTGGGAAGAAGAACTGTTTGCAATATTCACTGTTTTCACAATTTGCTGGCTCTCTTTTTCAGTCACAATTTCTATACATCAATAGTACCTAACATGTTTGACTCAGTACAAGACAGGAAAAGTGACAGAACAAATATTTCTACTTTTGAGTGAAAACATAACTTCTGCTTTTGCAAAACCTCCCCACGTTAGCATCTCACATATTCCAGTCTGTGGGTTTATCTGTGTCTCTGGGTGAGAAAAGCAGAAGCCCTAAAAATCAGAACTGCAGCTAACAGCACACGTGCATTAACAGTTAAAACTAAATCAGTGATTAAGTCCTGTTCTGGATATGGAATAAGGCTTTCTAAGGTAGGGCAGTGATTAGTATATTTTTTATTTTTCTTTCCCATTTTGTCAGTGACCATTATGAACCCAGGCTACTAACCCAGCTCCATAATGCAGGGTGCTGCTGCCCGGGCCCGGTCTAACCGTGGTTCTCTGGTGCCCTCAAGTGGAACACAAACCTGCTTGCAGAGGCCCTACACCCTCCTTACCCACTAGGATTTTGCAGTGTCGAATCCCACTTGAATTGTTGAGCTTTTTGTCTTTCTACATGAATGTACTTAATAGTGTTTCCTTGTGATCAGAGAGAATCACATTTTGTCTTGCATTGGTGTTTCATCAATAACTACACGGAAGGACTCCCTTTTATTTCTCTGTGTTTTGGACCAGTGACAAATGCCTTTTCTTAACTAAACCAAAAAAGGAGTACAAGAATTTAATAGAGATTCCTGTAAATTAAGGGGCCAGGTTCTGATCATAAATATGGTGAAACATTCGGCCTCTGCATGAACTCTGTGTAGGACATACCCAATGCATGGCTGTTATTATTGCTCCAGATCTTTTGTCTGTTCCTCAAGCATCTGATGAGCACATTCTAAAAGCTGGTTTGCCAGCTACCCAAAATACTGACATCTCAATGTTGCTGATAGAATTTTTTTTGTGAGGGTCTACTGAAATGGTCACTGAAAGTTTCACAAAAAAGCCCACCTTCTCTTTCAATTTCTTGAGTTCAGATATTCTCTTCGCTTTCATGTTTTCATATGCAGTGATGGAATTCCAGGGAATGGATTTATCCTGGCCTATGGGAAACATCAACTGATAGTTCTGCAGCTGATCCTGGGTTATTTCAGTGCTTTCCAAAGGCATATCATCAGGTTCTATAGAATCTGGAAAAGAATGATATTAAGGTGAACATCTTCAGTGAAATTTTGCATTTATTTCTCAAAGTTTAAAAAGATGAAGAGAAAGATCAAAAAAAAAAAAAAGTAATATGTACGACAGATCCATTATTAAGAATAAATAACGTGCAGCATGGCAAATTATATGTTGGTAGTAAGTTCATAGAAGGGCTCAGCAGCTATTGTCTAACAAGCTGGTTATTTCATGATCTTTCAAAATTACTTGAATCCCAAAGATGAAGCTGCAGCCAGTCTGTTAGAAGTGAAAAAAACTTTCTTGACTATGGTGGGTTGTAGAAACTTGGCTAAATAAGAAAAGACTGAAGCTAAACTTGTAATGAATTTAGATTTTTGTCAGCATGATGTATTTCTGGTTTTATTCATGAGAGGAAATGGTCAAGACCTCATCCCATGGCATCCTGTGCTTTGTTCCTGCCTCATAAATAAGAAAGGGTAGCAATTCACAGGAGCCAGAAGCAGCTAATGCTGGCCTGCAGTAGACCAAACAGCAAAGGACTGGCAGAAAATATTTGGTTCCTCCTGATCATGGCCTTCATGCCAGTGCCTAAATCAGCATGTGTGAACTCTTCCACTGAAAGCTCTTTGCAATTGCATGCAATTCATCATAGGATAAAGTTTTTATGTGTCTGAATTACTTGCTGGATCAAGGCTGTAAACAGGCAATGGACTAAAAAACCACCCTTTGGCAATGTTCAAGAATTGAGGAGGGAAAGAAAGGAAGAAAGAAAGGAAGGAAGAAAGGAAGGAAGGAACGAAGCAAGCAAACTCTGGAAAGAATCAAACCAAATCAAATGCAAGTAGCATACTTGGTTTAGTTACTGTTCTCTGCCTTCCCCACCCCCTCAAGTACAAGAGAAACTCCACTTACTTCTACTAATGGCTATTGTTATTACGAGACGATGATTATTTTTGTAATGCTACCGAGTTAATCACCACTTAATGGACATAGCAGTAGTGATGATGAAAACAATAATAACAACAATAATAATAATAATTGGAAAATAATAACACTGAAGAAATTCCAGCCCATTATATACTCAAAGATGCTTCTAGCACTCCACTACTCCAGGTATATTTTATTCCTGAAATGAACTCAAGCACAAAGCCTTTTCATTCTCTGTCACGACTTTTAGAGATGGACATAACCAAAGCCTAGAAAGCATTTGTCCTACTCCAGCTACTGTCTGCTACTAAAGAAAAACTGTCTGCAGCCTCCCAGATACTTTTCTGTAGTTATTCTGCATTGTGCCATCACTATGCTTTGGGGTTTTTGAGCTTTCAGGCTGTGCCGTACCAGCTTGCTGCGAACATCTCAGGCCCGGCACCGGGATGCACCTCACTGGGAACAGGTCAGAGCACGTTTGGCTGGAAAGCGCACTCCAAGCCTCCCTACTTTTCAGACGCCTGCCTAACTTCCCTCACGGTTCCCACTCCCGGCTCCCAGAGCCGCGTCCCGCCTGCCGGTGCCCCGCTGCCCGGGGCCGGGGCCGGGGCCGCGCCGCAGCTCCCGGCCCCGCGGGGCGCGGCGGCAGCGGGGCCGCGATGGCGCCGTACCTGCCGGCTCCTCCGAGCGCATCCCTCCGGCCTCGCTGGCGGGCAGGCACGTCCCGTGCCCCCGGATGAGGGCGGAGAGCGGCCGCGGCTCCCCGGCCGGGACGTGGCAGCGCAGCCCCAGGCGGCAGCGGGCGGTGTAGACGCCGCAGGGCTGGCCCGGCCCGAGGGCGCAGGCCTGGCAGCAGCCGCAGCCGGGCTGCCGGGCGGGCTCCGGGCACTCGGGCGGCACGGGCGGGCACAGGGCGAGCCTCTCCGGGGTGCAGGGCGCGCAGAGCACGGGCTGGGAGCCGCGGGCCAGCGCCGGCAGCAGCAGCAGCAGCAGCAGCAGGAGGAGCGGGAGCAGCGGCAGCGGGAGCAGCAGGCGGGCCGCGGAGCAGCCCCGGCACAGCGCGCACCGCGGGCCGCTCATGCCGCTTCGCAGGGCCCGGGCAAGGGCAGCTCGGCGGCCGGGGGAGCAGGAGGCACTTCACACACATTCGGCTTGCCCGGGCCATTTATACGGTGCTTTGCCCGGGTATTAATCTTTAACCCCGAGTTAACTATTATCTGAGCAGGAGGGCCGGAGAAGCATCGTTTCACTGGCAGTTCAAGTCCCCGGCCACTTTTCCCCTCCCCTTTCACTTTCCCCCTTTATCTATTTCCTTTCCTCCAGACATGCAGGAATGCTTTTATTCCCTCACTCCCACCTCTTTGCCCCAACACAGTTAACAAGGAAAAATGTGGCGGGAGCTGGAGACAGAATTGGCAGAAGGGAGTGGATGAGTGGGGGCTATCCCCTCCCCTTTGCTTGTCACAAACGTCTCCTGTTCTTGACTTTTCATAAAGATGTAAATGTTCAAAAAACAAGGGGAGGGGAGAGAGGAGGAGGGAAATCCCATTGAAACTGAAGCAACTGGCTACATATTTCCACAGCAACAAATGCAACAAAGCCTTGTTTAATTTTCGTCATGTGGCTGCAGGTTAGGAGCACACTGTCACGCCGAAGAGGAGGCCTCCAGGGCAATAAAGCCATCGGGATCTCGTAGCTACTGCACACAGGCACGTACGAGTCCCTGCATTCGTCCTGGCAGCGGCTGCGCAGCTGGAGCAGCATCTCCTGCGCCTGGGCTCGGGTTTGCTGCTGCTCCAGGGTGAGAGGAGGATCAGCCCTCAAAACACGCACTTCAGGGAAACCAGTATTTGTCAAACAGCTCGAAAATGAACGAGATACCTGCTTTTCTGTCTATCCTTTCAACCCTCTCCATCTCCTCACGTATCGCCTAGGGGAGGTGCAGGTGGGAAATCTTTCCTTTTCTCCTTTGCCTGCAACAGTTCTCACTCCAGTACAAGTACTCAAACGTCACTGTGCTGAACAGATTATTTTATCCTGGTATTCACAGTATGTACCAAGCTTGAAATAGCACATTCCACTGCAAAGTCATCCAATGCAGCATGATTTTTCGTTTAGTTGGTTTTTCTGTTGTTTTTGTTTTGTTTTTCTTTACATTTATTTATCTTCTTTTGTAAACACATCATTTATGTGAAAGTGAAGCAAACTGCGTGTTTAATGTTGTTATTCACTCTGTTCTCTGATATTTATGCCAAAGGTTTTATTTATAATGTAGTGATTTTTTACCCCTCTATATTCATAAGTCAGTTCTCAAAAGCATTTTAATTGATTACAGACTGAAATTTTCACTTAACTACGTTTTTTTTTTTTTAATTCAGATAGTTTTGGGCATCTCTGTCTAGATACCCCAAAGTTGAAACTCGTTTGCATTTTAAAGCACTTTAAAGAATTCTGATTTTACAGATTTTAAAAAAATTCCATGGACTTTGCATGTCTGACTGGGAGTAAACTTTGGCTGAAAATTTAGGGCATGACAACTGCAATTAGACTTTTCAAACTCTTTCCCCACTCGCATTTCTACTTTTTCTTGTACATCTGTCTTGGAAAACCAGGACTTTCTTACCATTCAAAATTAAGTGGAAGATATACAGAAATATGTTGATTTCCTCTCCCAAAGAGAAAAAAGAAACACTACAAAGCAAAGTCTCTTTCATGAAGAAACATGAAAAAAAAATATGAATGGAAAGTAGGCCAAGTTGTAAAATGACAGACCTAAAGAACTCATATGCATTTGTATATGTGTATGCATGTATTCATTCACTTATCTATTTATGGATTTTTCTGTTTAGACAGCTTTTTATGAGCAGAATTGAGGATCATTGACTGCTTAACATAAGCTACTTGCCTCTGAAATTACTGTACTCCAGCCTGCCACTGTCCTCCCTGCAGTTTTTCTGTCTAAAAAAAAACAGAGGTGAACTGAGAGTAAATAGCTTTTAATGATATATGTGAAATTATTTTTAAAAAGGATTTTTTAACTCATCACCATCATTTTTAGGCAACCAGATAAAGACACAATGCAAGAACATCATGCTTGTCTGACGTATAGGCCTACATAACAAAACTCCCATTGGTTTAAAAAAAAAAATCTCATTCTTCCCAAGCACCATCATGTTTTCAGGTCTTTGGCAAGATTTTCTTTGCTGTCAGGCAGCTGGCAGTTTCTGAACTGCTCAGGCAATTCCTAACAACTTGCAGACTTTTACAAGTCAGACCTTTTCCGTGTACCCAGTAAGATAAATAAAAGATAAACAACACTCCTCCCCACAGATTATAAAGCACTTTGGAAGTGTTGTTGGTTTGTTTCCTTTGTGGTTCCACTTGAAATCATGGCCCAGCCCTTTTTTCACTTGCTATCTTTTGTGAAATCAAATTGAGGAAACCTAAAAGCCTGCTAAAGCAGACTTTGTAAGATGTACTTCTGTACAAAAGGTGGACCCCTAAAAATCAGTCCCTCCATATTTAATTTATGTAAATGTAATGAACATATGTTAGAACAGGTTCTGATAACTTAGGGCAGTATCAATCAACCAGGCAATGCTTTTGTATAGGCCATGTGACATCAATGAAGTGAAAGTAGTGTATATGTTTATGTAGACTCTGTTTGATGTAATACTACAACTCATCTACCAATCTCCATCTCTGACCCTGACCTTGCTTTAAAGAACACAAACAGATAAAAGTCAGGAGGTTAAAAACATTCATGATGTAAAGTTGTGTTTACTAAAGGCTTGATGGTAATTTTTAGGTGTTACAACTGTTAACTCCTAACTTGAACCAGAAAAGACACCACATGAATCCTAGGCAAGGGTTACTTTTTCTGCAAGATTTTCCCTTTGGTTTCTCAATAATTCTTAGCCAATGACCTCATTTTGAATGATAAATAAAGTTTGGGATTTTAAAATTATTTTTTTTAAGTCATATGGAGTGACTCACAGAAGGTAAAGTTTTGTATACATTTGGGTACAAATTTATAAAAATTCGTTTTTATCCAGTAATCACCAAAAATTCAAGTAACTTGCCAAACAATTTCCTACTGAGACTGCTTATCTGGATATATTTTAAAAACACTCAAATAACCAGTGGAATATTCTCATCTTTTTTTAGGTAAGAAACTGAACTATGATAGAAATATAAACCCCCTCATTTCTTCTCTGAATTTATTCCATATTAAAAAATGCTTTATTTGAGCTGTGTGGATTTTTAGGAATTCCAGTCCATTGATTGTGCTTAGGTTATTGGTAAATAATTTGATTCACACTTTTGTTGATTGATTGATTTGTTGATTTGTAGCAATGACATATAAGCCATTTGGTATTATTTATCTATCTGGATTGGGTAAATATGACTTTTAGAAACAAATTCTGGATGCAGAGAAGGGTATGTTCCAAATTTGTGTTGCACTGAGTTTTGGACGCAGACTGACTTTTGCTATTTTGGTCCAGCAATTAATTTAGCTAAAATGTGGGAAATAGCTTATAAGTACCTAAAACTAAATCTGCAGAAACTCTAGTGAGAGGCTGTCTCACGGCAAGTCTAGCTAGGGAAGGCTTCTATGGATTTTCTGAATTAAATCATGGGTCATGAGAAAAAGAGAGGAAAAAGTAGTTAATTTTCTTGGTGGCACCCAGAGTGTCTGGGCATTGATTAAAACACCTTGTTTGCAGTGTTGTGCATACATAGACCAGCCAGAAAACTACTTTCTACAAACTATTGTGCTCTTCTGGCAAGAGAGGTTAAAGTCCTTTAGTCATCCTACCACGGGCCAGCTGCTTTTTCAGTTTGCCTAGCTGGAGAAATAATACAGAAACATTTTGACTTATGGTATGACAAAGCTTAAGGCATGTTGCAGAGTATGAGTTCCTGTGTGGACAGTTAATATAAAGAAACCTTCTACTTCACTGCTTCTGCTATTACTTCAGCGTTACTAAACCCAAGTAGGGGTATTTCTGTGACCACCCATGAAATAAAGGCTTTTCAGTGCCTACTGCGGTGAGCTATAGCTTAGAAGGGACTTTAAAAATGTAAATTACCCCCTTAGCGCTGGCTCTAGGCATCTAAACCAGGATAAGCTGTTTAAATCTCTTTGTATTTTTCAGCCACTGTGCCTCTCTGGGCCCAGTAACAGAAAAGAGCACCACTAACCCTATGATATGCCCTTTACTGCAGTCCCTGAAGGCTGTGAGACTCCAGCCCTCACCACCATTAGGTTTACTTAATGAAGTTGTTGCTACCTTATGCCAATGAAGGAAAAGGCAAATTCCCCAGAGATTTATTCTTAAAGCAATTTAAACATTATAGCACTTTCAAGTACCTGTTCAAGCATCATGTGAAGTTTGAGAGAGTAACAAAAGACTGCCACTTACTTTAATGTTTGGGTCTGTCACATGTGTTAAATGCCAGGATTCATATGGAATTCCCCTTTCTCCCTAAACTAATACATGGCTTTCCAGGCACAAGCATTTCTACATGTAGTAGGCAGAAAAGTAGGCAGTGCTGGTGGAGAAAAAGGGAGACCCAGACCCAGACCAGGGCCATCATAGTCATAGCCAGTTGCACAACTTAGAGGAAAAGTGCCTGGAGGACAACAGCCAGCAATAATTAATGTATATTGGTTTCTACCTTATCAAGTGCAACAGTGGATATTCTCTTTGACAGTAGATAGACTGGATGTTGAAAGAAACTTACTGTTAACCCAAAACTGGAGGAGCCCCTGATGTTTCAAATTCCTGATCTTTTCTTCTGAGGTTTTATGTAGACGCTGAACCTCCATGAATATATTTGGCTCTTAATACTTGACTCTTAAATGCCATTCTTTCATCTTTTCATCTTTTTAAAAATGCTAATAAAAATAGGAGTAGTCATAGGACTCACACCAGAGTAAGTCAAGAGGTCTGTTTTCTGTGGTCATCTGTCCCATGAAGTGGGTGCCAAAACTGGAGGAGAAACATGCCAGAACTGTGCTTGCTAAAGGAACAGGGCCTGGGCTGCAGGCAGAGCAGAAGACAGCAGCCTGGGATTCTTAGCAAGAGAGCAAGAGGGTTGTTACTGACAGCAAAGTGATAAATGCTGTTAAAATAGGACAACACATTTCTCTCTATCATTTAAAATTGTTTATCACATTTAGGCTACTCAATTCTGCACTGGTTCTCACAAAAATTAATCAGTTTGCTCAGCTGCTTTTGTCAGGAAATCTGTCTTTGCCTTTTGTCTTGGGGCATTTATGATTTCAGCAGTGTTATTTATATCAATAATAATTATTATTATATTGTTGACAGTTATACCAAGAGTACTTTTTCAGGTTTCAGATCCTCTCCTGTTTCCTTGGAGGTCAAGAGACAGGACTCTGGGACTTCATTCAGTTCTAGAGAGCCCGAGGCTTGTACAGAGAGCTGAAATCAGGTTGACTGCTGCTGGGAATCAGGTTTGCCTAAGCCTTAGTGTCTGTTAGTATCAAGTTTCACACTGGCCAAATGCCAGGCACCCACAAAAGCCACTCACTCACCCTCCCCTGCCACAGCTGGGCAGAGGAGAGAAAAAATTAACAAAGGGTTCATGAGTTGAGATAAGGACAGGGAGAAAACACTCCAAGGGCAAAACAGGATCAACTTAGAGGAATAAAACGAATTTTTTACTAACAAAATCAGAGGAGGATAATTAGAAGTAAATAAGCACTTAAAAATACCTTTTCTTCCCTAAACCTCTCCCTCCTTCCCAGTGACAACATTCAGGGTGTGGGGATTTGGTCAGTTTGTCCCCTGATATCTTCCACTGCTCAGGGAGAGGAGTCTTTCTCCTGGGAGACTGTGGGGCCCCTCCCATGGGAGATAGTTCTTCATTAACTTCTCCAGCATAGATCCACTTTGGGAGGAGCAGCAGTCCTCCCAAAACTGCAGCAGTGTGGGTCACTCTTCCAGGGGTGCAGTCCTCCAAGGACAGGCTGCTCCAGCCTG
>JAOTQP010001286.1:55560206-55583675 GCA_026413545.1 Cichladusa arquata
GGATCCCCATGGGCTGTGGGTGGATCTCTGCATCCCCCGTGGATCCCATGGGCTGTGGGTGGATCTCTGCATCCCCCCATGGATCCCCATGGGCTGCAGGGGCACAGCTGCTTTACCATGATCATCAATCACCACAGCCTGCAGAGGACTCTCTGGCACCTGGAGCACCTCCTGCCCCTCCTTCTCCACTGACCTTGGTGTCTCCATGTTGTTTCCCTCACATGTTTTCACCTCCTCCTCGACTCTGGCTGGAAGAAAAACCTGCAACTTTGTTTTGATTTCTTCTTAAATATGTTATCACAGGGGCATTACCATCATCTCTAACTGGCCCAGCTTTGGCCAGCAGCATGTCCATCCCCAGAGCCACCAGGGATTGGCTCTGCTGGACATGGTGGAAGCTTCCAGCAGTTTCCCACAGGAACCATCTCTGTGGTCCCCACTACTACCAAAAACCAAGCTATGCAAAACCAATACAAGGGGTTAATGCAAATTGTTATTATATCAAAATCACACTGGAGATAAGATTGAACGTCACATGAATATTTGCCTACCCACTGTATAAATAATCTCTGCCATCAAACAGAAAGATCACACAGAGTTACTGGATTTTTTAAAAAATCGCTTTAATTAATGTATAATCAAACAAAGCAAACAGCTAAGATTAGATTGTTAAAGCACTTTTTACAGATGATATAGAATGCCTCTCTTTACAAATAAGATTTTACTACCTTTGGTAAACCACCATGATTTTGCCTTCTATAACAAAGTTATATGGAAAAGAATCCAGTGACCCATAGCTTGGTGATGACGGGGCAGTTGTAAAAACTAAGATAGTCATGAATTATTAAGTGTGTAAAAAACTTTTCTCTTGAAGAATCTGATTAATCAAGCTGTTGTAGAAATGCTTATATAGATAACTATAAAAGTAAGACTTAAATTTTATTTTTGTTGCTGCTGTAATTACAGTCAGACTGCTTGACCATGAAATGGTCAACATAACAAAAATAAACAACCCCCTCAGCACGTCCTTCTTTTTAATGTAATTTTCTACATTTTCATGTATAGTACATTTCCCCTATGATATTTTTCTCAAAGGTATCTATCGTGAAAAAACCTGTTTTACAAAGTTATTAAGTATATGCAAAAAAGGACACCTTTTAAAATCTCAAGTTCAAGACTTATTTTCCTCTAACTCACTGATTTTGCACTCTGAGAAACTATATTAGCCAACAGACCTTTTTGGTGCCATGAGTCTGCTATAGTGATTTTGCTTCTCTTACTCATCTCTTCTCCAAATGTGATCATCATAGACTTTTCATTTTGGTGGTCTTACACAACAAATTTGCTCTGTGATTTGTTTTCTTTTATTGATTTTTATCATCTCCCAGCTGTGGCTAAAAAGTCTGCTACCAAATATAATTGTAGAGGTCAGGATACACTGTTGATTTGCATGCTTGCATCATAACCTTTATGGTATAATTGCCAATCCCACAGTTTTAGTGAACTTTTTCTCAGCTACCCAGAGGTATTCAGGATGCCATATAGCACTTCCTTTCTCCTCTATTCCAGTTGCACCCCTCCTTTCTTCCTTCTAATTACAATTCTAATTACAATTACAGTTGTAATTATGACACATATCCACAGTAGCATGTGTTGTAAATAAAGATTTTGATTTCAATTTCAAGCCTTCTATCTAATTGCAATGTCTTCCCTCTCATGGTGGCAAAGCTTCTTGCTGTTGCTGAGCTATGGTTTGTGCAGGTTTTGGGGGTTTGTGTGATTTTTTTTTCTTCTAGAGGACTTAAAAACCCTGAAGAATCCCTGACCTTTGTATGAATACTCTCACACAACAGCAATTTGATTTAAGTGCATGCCATATGATGCAATGAATTGTTGTGCTCTCTTGGCTGGGAAGAATGCTTTGAAACCCATTTTACCTGGACGTCTTGAAAGTGCCTTTTTTGCATCCAGTTCCTCTCCGAGTAAATTTGTCAGCAATCCTGCATGTACTTTCTCTCCTATATTCGAATTTGCATCAGCTTTCCATACTATAAAATTGAATTATTCCATTTATAGGAAGAGAAAGAACCTTATTTTCCTATCTTAGAGGTGTGAGATATTTCTTTTCCCTTATCAGTGCTGGCACCTCCTCTTTAGGAGAGTAAGCTTTAGGAATATTATGGTATCTGCTCATAAAAGAAGATCACTACAAAGGACAAACCTGCAATGGCATGAAGATCTGAAAGCAGAAGACAGTTATAGTAGGATATGCAGAGCTAGGAAAGACCAAAAGTATGAAGTGGAGGACAACAAAAGGGGTCAAAATGGCAAAAGCAGTAAGAAGCAGAAAAGATATGAAGGATATTTCCCCCCTTTCTTCTTTACATTTCTGCTATAAAAATGAAGAAAAACAGGAAAAAACCCCCCACAAATCAACAAAGAAATGAAAAAAACACAGATGCAGGACAATGAGTGACAATGTGTGAGAATAATGAGTGAGTGGAAGCAATGATGCAAGATCAATCTTATTTTTAATGAACACTTAGGCAAAGTGGAATTACTTTGACAGGTAACACTTCAAGGCACTGACTTCACAGTAAGACTAAAGAAGCAATGGTTACTGCCTTGTGAGCTAGGACATTTGGTTTCAAGCTCCTATCTCACGTGAGGAGGGGATTTGAAATGCAGTCTGTACTTCCAGAGTTTTATACTGTAGGCTGCTGGAATTGAAATCAGATAGATAGAGCTCCTATCCCAGTTCTATCTGCCCATGCACCACTTCATGAAGGAGGAGTGGAGCTGCTGGAAGTGCTGCTAAACCACATGTATGAGCATACCCAGGGGACTGGAACTGTCAAGCTCTACAGGATTTGCATGCCTATTGGGACTGACTGCACTGTTAAGCACCATTTAATTGCACAGAAGCATTAGGTACCGAGATAGTAGTGGGAAGCCTGAGCAAGGATTGGGCAGGGTGAGGGTGAGCAGCTCAGGTATGCATCCTAAAGGAGGTGGTAAGATCTGTGCCTAGCTCAAGATTTTAGCAACATTTGAAAATGCTACCCAATTGCTTCAACTGATCTAACTTTTCTAGGTGCTGCTAGGTTCAGTGTTTCTTAATCTGTTTCTAAGAAGTTGGAAATGTTGAGGAGGGAGCTGTTTTAATACGCATAGTGGAGTGCCTCAACAGATGGAGCTAAGGGAGACTTTTGTGTTTGCATGTCTTATAGAAAAAAACACAACCAAGTACAGGTCAGTGACACTGTTGTGTGATTTATTACTTGTGTGATATTAGGGTTTTGTCCATAGCAGGAATGTAACTATGTTGTAACTTAGAGAAAAAAAAAAAAAATCTGTTTTTATTTAAAAGTTTTCCACTTTTCCTAGTTATTCTAAAATTGTTCAGCTGTGATGAGCAAAGGAAGGACCTAGTTTCCATTTGTCTGTAAATCTAAAATATGTTAAATACATGTGCTAAACATTTTTCTCTTCAAACTGGCCCCCTACAGAAGCATCACAGCTGGGCAGAGCACTCCCAGCTCTGTCAACAGAAATATTACCATTGCTTCAGTGGGAACAAGGCCGAGCTCATAAATCCAGGGTGAAGACATTTCTGTCTCTTTCCTCTGTTCTTGGTAATGTTTTTGTTCTTCTCCCTCCAACATCATGCTTAGTCACCATCAGCAGGTAGGTTGTGTAATATCTATTCAGGGACAAGTGCACTGAAAACAGTTCCATAGGTCAAGGTCATAGCTTCACTCCAAAAGGAAAAATACTGCCCTAAAAGAACACTCTCAATGGGAAGGGAAATGTGTCCATGTTGTATTCGAAAGTCAGGACAGCACCAAAGCTCAAGAGCATGTTGCAACTCTGATCCACATTCATTCATGCAGGAAAAGGGCTTTTTATTTTACAGAACAGGATGTCTTAGGGATTATCTTCTCATAAGGATTTTGTGTCTGTAGCCACTAACCATTTTCAGCTTCAGCACCCAAAATCCATTCTTAAACTCTGTAATAATTAGGAAGATTTCTTTTTTAGAGGTGTTGGATTTTACAGCTCCCTTTAAGAATTTATTTTTGTTTTGCACTGTGATACTGTAATATAAATATTCATAAAGGAACTTTGCATATGAAGAGAAACACTAACCAAACAGTTTTGCCATTGCTGCTACTAGAGGATGGACATTAAAAAAGAGTGAAACTCAATAATTTCAAAGTATTTTATTGTATGACGTATGACAGAAAACTAGCCATATGATTTAAACTTAAAAATTTAATTCCAGTAGATTTATGAGTCTGCTAGAGAAATGAAAGGAAGTTCAAGCTCTGTAAACAAAAGAAATGCTAGTTGTTTGGTGGTTGTATTTTTTTTGTTTTTGGCCTATGAATATTCTTACATGTGAATTATAATAATAGCAGTATAGTTTTCTAAGTGCAATTTGATACACGTAGTTTCACATTTTCCAATATCCTAACTTTATAAATTTGAATAAAGTGAATGGTGTTTGAGAGCACCATTCACTATGGTCTGCACCATATAGGCCTGGTTGAAGTCCCTTGGGATTGCTGCGTGAAATTAACTGTCGATACTGTGGTTGTAGAACATCAGAAACATGTTGGAAAACCTCTGAAGAACCAGTTGATGATATTAATAGTCTCATTTAATGCTATAAGCAGTCTTATAACTTTTGCAAACTCATGAACACCTAAATTATTAAAAAAATACTATATAGTAATTTCTATTTATTTTTAAACATTCTAGAGAAGAAATAGAAGTCGTTTCCAAGATCATGAGACCCCTTGGTTTTTTGCATCTGTTTGCCTGATACAGCTTGAAAACTTGGAAAGAACCAAAGTCAGTTCTGCATTACCATTTGGTACAATTTGTTTTCCTCAGCTAAGGAAAGTTTTTGGGATACTATTGGCACCAGCTAGTTCCATGAACCTGACAGGGTGGCAGCCTTGCTCCCTGAAGAACCTTCCCATCATTTACTGTGTTCTGAATTTCAGAAATTTTGCGTTGCACTTGGAATGAAGCCAAAGATACCTTACACATTAAGTAGCCATATTCCCTGGATTCCTTTTGCATTTAATGTAGCCCAAAGCAGGGCCTTAGAAGGAATTTTGCAGCAACTACATCCCTGGCCTCCTAAGGTCTAGAACTTGTCCCACATGACCTTTCCACTTGGCCTAGCATCATGGAGGGCATCGACCTAAGTAGACAAGGCACTTTGGGGTGTGAGAACAGAGTCTGAGTTTTGGCAGGAGAGCAGTGTCAGATATCAGAGAGTATCAGATGGGCAAGGAATCCGGTAGTGAAGAGGAGGCACTAAAGACAAAAGATGTCTGTGTCTTATAAGAAAGGAAAGAGCTCGAGGGCAGATTGGAGAAGACATTAGATAAAGACATTTGAAGACCAAGAAACTAGATGGGCAGGAGCCAAGAGTGACTTCGAGAGGCAACAGTGAGAAAGAAAAGCAGAAGCAGTATCAAGACTTCCTAAGACTAGGATGAGAAGCCTGAAGAAAAAACAACTGGAACCGACTATCTGGGAAGGTACAAATAAACAAGAGGCAGAACTGGGTCATTTGGATTAAGCATTGGGTCATGCAGCCAAACTAATCTGTGCTTTTCCCAGGGGTAGAGGAGGGTTTTACACTAACCTTGCACTTGCCTGATCTTAGTTCAGGCCCTGGCACAAATCACAGATACTGATGAAATGCCTGCAGGCTCAAGGGGAATAGCAGCACATCTGCAACCATGCCTATTTTATCTCAAAAGCAGCTTGGGATATCTACGCCAGCCAGGAGCTCTCCGGTTGCCAGAGGAACCTGTGGAGGCCAGACAAGCAGCCCGGGAAACACACACAAACAAATTCCAGAACATTAACTAAACATGAAACCAAGTGAGCGTGACTTGGCTCATGACCTGAAGGACAGCATCAACCCACTGCCTGGCTGCACAGAAAGCCAGGTCTGAGGATAAGGCTCTTCTCCTGAGAAACTCTGAAGAATTTCACTTCAAGAATCATTAGCAAAAACATCCTAATTCCTTTTAAATCCTGAGAGAGGTTGTAAAACCACAACTCCACTCTTAGGTTTTGGAATGTAACACTGATGCTATTGATTGGCCTGTCTCAATGTTGGCATGGGACATCCTTCTCTGCCACCTTGGATGTGAGATATTACAAGTTACAGTTTATAACTGTAAGGAAGGAAAAGCAAACATGTCCCTTGCCTCTGTTCTTAACTGCCAGCTTTGTTTAAATGCAACCTCTCCCCTTTGGGATAATTAGTGCCTAGAACAGCTGCAAAATCAGTATAAGCCAGAAAAGTGCACATGCTAGAGCCACACAAGCACAGAAATATGTGTATGTAGATGGTAAATCTGTTCTGGATTCCTGCTGCTAACACTCCACAGATAACTTAGAAGTGATAAACTTAGAAGTGTTATTAAATCTAAAGATTTAATAACAGAGAGCAGTAGGAACTAACATGAATATTGTGCTTTTTGCATCAATTCTTGACTGATGCTTCAGAAAGTTTCTTTGAGCTAAATTACCATTTTGACAATACAGCTGTCAGGTAAGACACCCTTCTTGACCTCCATGCAGCAGCTCCAGAGGGAAAAAAAAAACCAAACAAAAAAACCAAAAACAAACAGAAACCCTATACTCCCTCAAAACACACTGCCAAGGATTAACTAACTATCTCCAATGCAACAGTGAGTTACATTTACAATCTAAGGCTGGGACAAATTGATTTTGAACCAAAACTTCAAAATAAGCTGTCATTAATTAGTAATCTCTAAAGAATGGCCTCTGTCCTTGGTGCCTCTCAGTATTTCCTCATCTCACCAGGTAGAAGCAAAAACATTCCAGATTGCATCAGCTTTGATTACCCTTCAGATGAAGGGAGCCCTCTTTGACTATCCAGGATTACACTCTATGTGGCCACTAGGACTTTGTCTAGTGACTTCTTGTTAAGATAGATCAGCAATCCTGTAAGACTTGAATGCTACACAAAAGATTAAGGCCAGGAAGAGCTGTGGCAAGATGAAAAATGATTCTTAAACATTAAGTTCTTCCTCCCTTCTTTCTTCTAGGCCTTTCAGCCATTATAAATTAACATTGAGTCTCGTGTAGAGGCTCTTAATTTATACCTGACTTCTCCTAGATTTAAGGGGAAAGAATGACAAAACAAATAAACAGCAGAAAAAGAACATTTTGGAAAGAAAGAGGAAGTCTAGCAGACACTATAATGAAGAGTGTGATTTATTGGAACTTGCATTCCCAAACGATGGATGTGACAGCAGTTATCCCATAAGTTGCCCAGTCAAGCTTCTTCAATTGTCAGTTCATGTTTAACTGCCTCCTCAATGTTTCTAAGTTGACGAAGCAGCCATTCTCTTTCTTTCTTTCTCTGTTATAGAAGAAAAAATGTTATTTTATCAACCTAATCCATTCAGATACCAACTGCTTTCAAAAACAATCTACAAGAAGGACTTATGGCCCAACAATTTTGACTGAAGTCTTCCATTTAAGCAAAGAAGTTTTTACTCTCAAAGTTGGCAAAGTTTCGTGAGTTTTCAACACACTCAAGAGCAATATGGCACAGAGAAAATACCAACGCAGAACAGAATTTGATGGCTTCACACTGACACTACAACCTCCAGAGTCTAACTCTGCTGCCTTCCTATTCTTTCTATGGGCTTTCCTCAGGCCCTTAGCAAATGATTAAAATTTCAGAAAGTTGGGTTCTTGTGTACCACAGACAAATGACACCTGCAGAGCATCTATTAATCTAAGCTTTCCCCAGGAAACCCTACATTAGTCAAAAGGACTGCTCACAAGATCCATTTTTAATGACTGTCATTCTTTTTATAAAGCATTACAATTTGGATTTAACAGAAAAAGGAGTATAATATTTGTTACTTGAGTTTGAGCTGACTTGCTAACATTAAGAAATTTTAGAATTTAAATTACTGATTTCTTCCTGTTCTTAAATATAATCTAGATAAAGATATATTAAAAAATATACTTTCCCACCAGAGTACACAATGAGTCGTACCAGCTCACAAGCTGAAGCAAATGCTAGCTTGGAAGTTTGCATGGCATCCCATTTGTGATTAGGAATGGTATCACAGAGTCTACCAGGTTATGACCCAGTTCATAAACAGATGTCCTCACTGCTAAAGTTATGGAAATGTTCTATTAGTAAAACTATTCCCACTTTCTATACTAGAAAGATCTGTATATATTCTGCTTTGGTAGAAGTTTGTGTAACTTAGCTATTGAATAACTAAATGAAAGCCTTTACCTGAAGAGCTTTATCAATTTTCTTCTTTTTGGGTTTTGCTACAGGGGGATCTTTTATCCCTGGTAATCCAGAAACAAGCCATGAAGGTCCACTCTTAGGAGTTACTGCAGCATCCACAGGTGCTCTGGTGGTAGCTTGAGTTTCTATGTTTGGGACAACCTTGTGAGGTGGCTCTTGATTTGATTCATCAGAGGCCAACACAGTGGAAAGCCTCCTTCTAGAAAACGCAAGCCGAGAGCTTTGGCTTTTCTCTTTACTTTGTTCTTGCAAATCAAATGCTGTTGAAAGCCTTCTTGGGGACGTATGAGGGAAGTATGCATTAACACCTACTAATGATATTTGAGATATTGATCTACTTCGATTTAATTTTGGTATAGGAGATCCATAAACTCTCTTTGTGGCATCTTGGTCCTTGATTGACTGATTTGTCAGATCTGTAAGAGATGGATTTGTTCTTGAAAGCATTGAATCCACTGGGGTGCTGTGTTTCACCATTGTCTTTCTCAGAGATCTTTTAACATTCAGAATAGAATCGTCTTCCTCTGACATCTTGAAATCAGGTTTATTGCCTTAAGAAAATAAAAAGATTGTGTCATTGTTCACACTGTGAGAGATGCAATGCAAGCTACTTTTTAGCAGCGAGCTGTTAAATCAAATCTGAAGTATTCCTATTTTCAGATCTATATTCTGTCTTTACATGGAATTTATCCTTTATATAGAACAGTTTTCAAGCATTTGGAAGAGCCATGTTGAAAACAGAAAATGAGAACACAGCTGGTCACACATCCAACACTTACTCCTCTCTCCCAGCCTTCTGCATGAGGAGCTCTAATTGTGCTAGAATTTTTAAAGATCTTTCATTAACTGCAACATCATTAAGACACTGTTTTCTTCTTCCAAATATATAAATAATATACTTTTGGGGTTTCAGCTTCTAACGCTCCTTATGTAGCTGAAAACTATTAGATGGCAGAGGGACTAGCATTGTGTAGCAAAAAATCAAGTGCTCTAAAGAGATAGGCAGAGAATTTCTGGATTCACCAATGATCTCTTAATCAAACTGCCATCCTTAAATCCTTGAAAGGGGGCTCACAAACCTCTAATTCCCTCCTATTTACTTGACATTTGTCTTAATTGAGCTGACCCTAAGCTTTGATTCTAAAAAAATATATTTTCTGTGCAAATCTATTTTCAACTGAATTTACAATGGCAAGGTTGCTTTTATTAGTAGCATTATTCCTATCCTTTTGCAAACCCCCAATAAAAAGAAACTCTACTTCTTACACTTGCTACTTCTTGGGCAGAAAAGCCCAGGATAAAAATATCCACTATAAGATATATTTAAGATAGATATCTAAATCAGGTGAGCAGTTAAGTATTCCTAGTAATTGTTGAACTCTTTGCATTCATGAGGTTGTTCTGATATTTCATGCAGTGTGATTGCCCCATATTCTAAGCTCTATATAGATTGTGGCCTTGGAGGGGCAAGACAACAGGACTATCATGAAGCAGAGCCCAAGAAGACAGGGAGGCATATTTGCTGAAGTAAAAGATATTAGTTTGCCATTCCTTATCAATATAACATCTATGTTTACTAGTAGAGTTTTAAGTTCACTTTTGTGTTTCTAAACACAAAGGCAGCAAGAGATAGAACACTGATTCTTTAAGACAGCAGAAGTCAGGTGTTTTGTGGCTTTTTTCCCATTAGAAAGAGAGAGGGGTGCTCCATAATAATTTCTGTTTGGATGCCCATTTCTTCTCTCACTTCTTAGCAGTGCTAGCTTGTGTGACACATAGGCAGCATTCAGTCTACAGAGACTGCCTTTTTCCTTTCCTATTTAGACAGATTAACTTCCCTTAGTCTTTATCATAGAAGCTTACATGATTAAGCTTAGAAAAGGAATAAGAAGGAGTCTGCAGCTACCACTCCAACCCCAAACATATCACCAGCTATATATTTTAATGCTTTCCCCTTCATCATTAAATGGTCAATTAAAAGCTATTTTTTACTTAAGTTAGTTTCTAGCAATTTTTTTCAACCAAAGCTTTTAGGGAAAATAATTTTTTTTTTTATTCCACATTTTCCTATGCCTTAGATAAATATGTATAAGCAACAGGCTTTTTTCTGCTCTAACACCACTATAGATAAAGGAAAAAAAAGTCTAAAAACAACAGAGAAATACAAACTATTTGAGAATATCAAAGCATATCAGAGAGAATGCATTTTGCAGGAAATTTGACAAAGTATAGCAGACTTACCAGAACTACCAGGCTCTGTCTGATATCTTCCTTGCCTCCTTTTTAAAGTAATCTAGCTTCAGCTGCTACTTCCCTTCTTATAGAGCTGTTAACCTTGGCCATCCTTTGCTGCAGACACTCCCTAATTAACACATTTAGCATTTTTTGGGAGTATCAGGCATTGCTTCTAACTGAATAAATAACTGAACAGAAATCTAGGATTAATTAATCATAGGAAAATGGGCTAGCCATCTTATCTATGTTTATTGCTATTTAATCTCTGCTGTTTGCTGCCTATTTCAATCACAAATATACTCTAGTGGTTAATTAGCTTCACATGGCTGCTTAAGGCCCATTGAGGTTCTGCTGCAAGATAGGTGTTTGTTGATGAAGTATACTGCCATCCTGATTTTATTTCTCACTGCTTTTCTTGCTCAAAAAATACATGGGAAATTAATGTTAAATCTGCCATGAAAAACCTCTTCTTTTAGGAAAACAGAAAGCTAGAATAAACTGAAAAACTGTGAATTTCAGTGTGAATTTCATGGTGTTTGCAGCTAACAGCTAATGACAGCATTTTATCTTGAATCATATGTTTTCAAAGTATCATCTCTTGGATTAGAATTCCATTGGTTTGAAATGGTATGGTTTAGGTGGAGGACTGTAATTTTTATCAACTGGAAAGCAGCTGGACTACACCAGTTCTTCTGAACTGCAGGTCAGCTGTGTGGTAGCTGACAGTAAACAGCTGTTATCACAATCCTGTAGATCGAGAGCAGGTGTGAGGGAGCATGTGCACAAGCAGTGAGGTAGCCCCTTTTGACAAAGCATGACCTGTGGACCTTTAAGCTGATCAGACAGAGCTAATTTCATGGCTTTATGTGGATGACCTGGGGTTGTAGAGTGCATCTAGCACAGACAGAGGGGCAAAAGCACTGATCTCGCAGGAATTTGAACTTTTGGTTCCAGGGAGTCTGGGTATTTCAAACCTAATCATAAACCACTCTCTCTTGCCACATTAATAGTTGTACTATGAATAGAGAATTGGAGCTACTAGTTCAGTATTTAGAAGTAACAGTCAGTCAGTATATGGATAAAGTTGCTAGGCTTAAGTTATGCGCCCCTAAGGAGCTGAAAGAGAGCTTGAGAAATGGAGGCACATTACAATCACATGGATTGCATGAGTAAACATCTTGGAAATAAATAGTCTCTCCAGGATAAGCTATTTATTTCCTAAACTCCCAGGGGAAGTTCCTACAGGAATATTTTGAGAATTAAACAAAAACTATTTTGAGATACTTGTGGCTGGGAGAGGGAAAAAAAAAAAAAAAGGTCTCAGTCCTTTATACACATATACCAATCTTTACCTCATTTTGAGTATTTGTAGTTAGTTTTCATACCTTGTGGCTTGGTCAACAAACCCGGCAGGCCAGCCATACTGTGCCTTGCAGGCCTGGCAAGCCAGTTCCTTATATAGTACAGAGCACAGAGTGATGTCTTGACATGGTGTCACAATGTTTGTGCTGTCCCGCTGTACTGTGGCACATAATATCACCTCTCCCAGCAAGGCAGTGATGCAGACAACACTGAGCAGCATGGACCTGCATGAGAAGCTTGTTGAGGTGCTGAGAAAACTGACATAATTTCATTGGACCCCTTCAAAACCTCTTGGACTTCCCTCCCAGCTGGTTCTTGGCGCTCCTTGCTGTTCTTGTCCTCGCTTTTTGTGTCCTTTCCCATGGTATTTCACAGTCTGTAGCTGCATCATCTTTATGTCTACCTTTCAGGGCCTTTTCTGCAAAACTCATAAAAAACAACCTTCCCTTTTCCTAAAAGTTTTTTTCTAGAACCTTGCTAAGTGTTCTCAAGATACAAATTAGGAGATTTGCAAGTTGTTCTTGCTTTTAATAATGGCTTATCTTACATCCTACAGATTCATCTCTTTATCAGGTAGTGGCAGGATGTTACAAAGAATAGGAAAGACATAAATATACAGAGATAAGCCAGAAAAGAATCCAATATTAATGTAAGAATCAGAGCTCAGCAGAACATTTGCAGTGATGATATTACCTTGGTCTCAGTGTATCTGTAGCCATGTTCTATATCTGAACAGGGAACACCCAAACTGTGACTTGAGTGACACCTTGAAAGCTTCTTGCGTCTTCCAAAGCATGACACATACTGTGTCCTGCACTCAGATCTATTAATTATGAGTAATTCTTTCACTAAATTTACATTCCTTGCAATGATCATCTTTATCCTCAGCATTGTCTACTTGGTATTTTGAGCAATAACTTCAAAAGGTTGGCTTATGTTTACACACAATTCCTCTCATTTGTTGCATAATGCAAGATGGCACTGAATTCTTGCAATGTTATTATGTGTCTCCATACACACTGTGTCAAACTCTCACTGCTTTAAGTTTATGTCTTGAAAGATTCTTTTGTTGATCTCATTTTAGGAGATAATTTAATCTTCTTTCTAAATTTCTTCCAAAAATGCAAAACCTACTTAGGTTACTGCATTCCTGTAAATGAAACATGAATTCTTACAATTTTTGCTTCCAAAACCAGCAAAAGTGGGGAATATAATAACAGCACAGTGCTTTGTTCAAATTTCAGCCCCTTCATTCCAGTTCAAATACATGAACTCGCTTCAAAGACATGGAATTTTGAGGAGGCTTCATCTGGAAAAGGGAAATACTGGAACTACTTTTCAGTTTACCAAGGAATAACATACACAGAGGGACAAAAATGGACTCCTTTCTCCCTTTGTCTTCTGATTTGAAAGACTGCTATGTCAATTTTAATTTCTTCATTTTCTACTCAGAGGATGTCACCACACAGTTCTCCTGAAGGAGACTTGTGTTCTGAACCCATCCCTAGCTCATATGCTTCCCTAACATATTTTCTTGGATTGGATATGCAATTCTAGTTTGTGAAGTCACAAATCTTGCATAAGTCTCCAAGCTAGGTGCTCTCCAAGAGGTAGGTGCAGTCTTTTCCAGGCAGAACTAAGAGGCCCTCTCCCTGCTCTTGCAACAACTCTGATGTTTTTAGACATAGAGGGTGATTCCACAAAGAAGTATGTAGTAAGAAATAGGAGCTCAGCATTCTATTCTGTCTGATGAGCCATGATGGAATGACTCTTGTTCAAAGTATTATTAGGAAGAAGGAGGAGCCAGATGGAGTATGGATATGGTGGTGAGGAGCAAAAGGAGAGTGAAAAGAAGAAATTAAGAAAGGAACACAAATGTGAAAATGTTTTCCTAAATTTAGACTCATGTAGAAAGAATAAATTAGAAGACAGATAAAAGGAGTGGACAAAACAAAAGAAAAAATGAAAAACAAAGAAAAATAAATTGTTTCCTAAGTGATTTAGAAGACTGGGCCCAAATTACAAGCTGTTTATGCATGAAACTCCATAAAAATGCAAATCTGATTCAAATTTGCATAAACTACTATTCCCGTGTCTGAGTTTTGTATATAGGCAAGTCAATCAGAAGTGCTCTAGGAGTGCTGATCAGAATGAGCACAGTGAAAATAGGAGTGAAACATTTAATTTGCTAATGTGAAGTCTAAAATAAACAGGGAGCCTCACCATGAACTAAATTCTGCAGAATAGTGCCTCCTTTGGGAAAGCATTATGGTACAGTGGGAAAATGGAGAAGTGATTCTGTCCTAGCAAGCTCCTTGGGCAGCCAGAGACATTGAAATGGAAACACTGCAACACATTCTGTGGACTTAATCTCTTCAAGTGCATAAAGCTGCACAGAGGAGGCCAGTGGAACTTTTTGAAACTACCTCAGCACTATTTCCACTTATTTCAGTAGGAATTACATGTCTGGACACCATGAGTTTTGTGATAGGGTAAACAGTGGGGACAGGCATTTTATATATGTGTTTGGAAGACACTTTAAAGTAGAATAGTAAAGAAAGTATTAGAAGAGAAAGGAATAGAATATTTCAGTTGGAAGGGATCTTTAATGTTCATCCAGTCCAACTGCCTGACACTTCAGGCTGACCAAAAGCTAAAGGATGTAATTAAGGGTATTGTCTGAATGACTCTTAAACACTGACAGGCAAAGGGAATCAACCACCTCTTCAGGAAGTCTTTTCCAGTGTGTGACCACCTTCTTGATAAAGAAATACTTCCTAACATCCAGTCTAAACCCCTCCAGTGAATGTGGTTTTGAGTCATTCCCCATGCCCTGGCAGTGAGTACCAACGAAAAGAGATTGGCACATCCCTCTCCCCTTCCCCTCCTCAGGAAGCTGTCAGGAGCAGAGAGACCACCCCTCAGACTCCTTCTTTCCAAACTAGACAAAACCAGTGTCCTCAGCTAGCATGTCTGCCAGGCCCTTCACCAGCAAAACCTTTGCTGAAACTTCCAGAAACCATGGATGATATGGATCCTTTGTAGTCTGCTAAACAAACTTTTCAGTGCCTGAAAAGCATTATGTACAATCTTGCTCTTCAGCAATTCTAAAGTTTTTGCCTTTTGGAGCACTTTCTTCACATGTTATTTATGTTATGGTGATAATGTGAAAGTGGTACATTTGCAAGTGTTGGAGGTTCCCATTTTTCAGTGTGGCTATGAAATCATTTACAGAAATTACTTCTTTCTGGCCAGAGGCAAGATCAATGTCTTTGTCTACAGTATCCAGGAACAGACTTATGTATGGCATAATTTTCATTCCAATCTGATCATAGGAGCACCTCATAAGGAGCCTGAGAGGAAGGCTTTAGGGAATCCTGGATAAACACGTGTAGTGTTTTCATAACCTCTCAGTAAAAATATGGCTTTGTACTAGCAATACACTGAGTCATGATGTGTGCTTCAGGTTATATATTTCTACATGTTTTGGTTATGACTGCTAGGACAGGACCTGTCCAACTGGACAACAAATCTGATTTTGTGCATTCAAATCCATGATCTTGAAGTACTCACTGAGTTTCATGGCTGCTCAGAAAGTCAAACCCTTATTTAAATGTCTAAATTATCTTCCATATGATTAATTTCAATAAGAGTTTGAGGAGTAATGAGACTTGGCTCTTTGTCTCTGAACCATTTCAAATAGTCTTAAAAGCTTTTAATATGGGTGTTGATATAAATTTTTCACCGAGATCCACCAATTGCAGGCAATTGGAAGTAGTATCCTAACAGCCAATTTATTTTCTGTTTTAATGTAATAGTAGGACTGAAGAAACAAGTTCCTTAAGGAATATAATTTTACATCTTATAGAAAAGTTCAGTGCCTCCCCAAGTTTAGACCAGCTCTGCCCTCAGATAGAGTGCTTAATGTCTATGTGAAAGCAAGATTAGTTTGTACACATATAAAGATGCTACAATAGTAAGATCAATTATAAAATCTTAAAGCATTAAAAATTGTTGTCTCTCTTTGTTAAACAAGGTTATAATACGCAAGTAGCCAGTCTAAAACCATTGTGGGGGATGTCAAATTGAAAAAAATTAAATTTTTAACGTAGAAATCTGGAGGATCAATATTTAACTTCAAAAAATCTGATTACCTCAGTCATAAGAAGTCAGGCATACTTTAATAGCAGCAGAGATCACTGACCTTGATAAAATCAATGTGTTACCACTGCCTTTGTAATTGCGTCAATGGTTCCTCTCCATTACAATCTTGTCTTACCAGAATGCCGCTATGTGCTCTGCCTGCATGTTGTTTATTCACTAGTCGGTGTCCTATACACTTTCTACGTGTTTCTACACTCCACAAGTCAATCTGAGTTAATATTCAACCAGGACCTTTCCTCAGTAACTTGCTGTGTCTTTTCTGATACAAGTGCTCCTTTTTAATTATGTTGGCAGAGCTGCTGAGGAGCACATAACAGTATTGCCAAAGTTCAATAAACATACAGAGTAACTATAGAGTTTGGGGGAAAACAGTCTGTGCTGCTTTCATGACCTTTGGCAGTAGTATGAGCCCGGTTTGGCCAATGCCAAACAAATGTCTAGCTTCAAATCTCTCAGCAACCAGAAAATGATGGATTTGTTTTACTTTATTACATCCAATAATAAACTAAAAGTGCTGTGTTTGTGCAGTGCAGTAACATGACCAGACTGAGCGTAGCCCTGTGCAGGAAGTAAGGCCAGGTGAATATAAATGGCTCTTTCTTGTGGCATTAGAATTGTGCAGATGAATCCCCAGGTGGTCTAAGTTGAGGGAACGCTAATTTATTAATCAGGGTCCCACTGAAGCAGATCACTTCTGCTAGGGAATCTCATCTGCTTCATCCCTGATGGTGTAGTGATTTATATGTTACACTGCCTCTATGAAAGTCATCATTGGTATCTTCAGAGTGTGCCTTGTAAATGAGAAGGTAAATATTCTTGATAATAATGACTACTTCATCACAAGCTTCTTCCTTTCTAGTTCTTTATGGCTAGATGTAATAACAGTTAAGCAACGCCTGGTTATAAATACAGGAACAGTGTAAGCCTGGGAGACTTATATTAATGTAATATTAAAAACCAGTTTCTGTTCTCTGAACTTTGAGCCCGGAAACCTATGCAAACTACTGCTGAAGTTGACAGCAGAAATAATCTGCACAAGATTGGATTTTAGGATCAGACCAGGACTCCTAAGCAGCCTGACTGTACCTCAAGATCCCCATCCTTAAATGCTCTCTTGACAGTTCAGAGGGTTTCATGAGAGCCAAAAATGTCACAGACAATCTCTAATAACATGGCTCACTTTACAGCTACGACTCTTTTTTCCATTATAATGGCCCAAACAAGAATATGGTCCCTGATTTGATACCTGTATAATTGTTTCCTTCCATTGAACATCATGTTCTGCCAGCAGAAACAGCATTAGGTGACCCACTGCTCCAGGGAATGGCTGCAAAACTGGAAGACTTTGACATAGATACAGTGGCAATGCACCAAGGTACACAAAGGACAATGTACACAATGTTCTCATTTTCTATCCTCCTCTTCTGCCCATTTGAAATCGACAATATCCTCTGATAATATTTTTGGACAAGAACCTCAGTTTCAGTCCTGGGTGGTTTATGCTATGGAAATGCTGTCTGGAACTCCTCATATCCAAAAGTGTTACCAGAGGGGTAACAATCTAATGCTGATACTGCCTCATTCTTGAAGCAAAATGAATTCTCATACTGTCTCTGAAGTGATTTGGCTGTGTAATGGGACGTAGCAGAAAAAAAGTCACCAAGTAATGACCTGAGTCACTAATCCAGAACATATACTAGCTCGTTAACATATGTGTCTGTGAGTGTACATATTTTATACACAAGTATAAATAGCTCTGTGTGTGTTCATGTACATAGAATTCCCTAAAACGACACTCGAAGGGTTACACATTTTAGAATTAAGAGAAAGCCTTAAAATACCTTAAATAACCCTTAAAATGTAGCAGAATACGCAGAATTAAAGGTGAAAGACAGATTTTCAGTTTATTTATGTCCTTTTGACTTTAGTGGAATCATTCTGATTTACACTTAGGAAAGTCTGGCACGTTGTCTTTCAGAAGAGAAGGACAAGGCAAAAAATGGCCACATAAGGCCTCAAACACTTCTCACTAACGCAAGTGCAATCCAAGAACAGTTCCACCATGCTCCCTGACAATACTGTAATTCTGTACAACTCACACTGTACTTTCTAACCTGCTAGAAAAACAGCTGGGGAGACTGTCAAGCATTTGGATTAAAACCCCTTGCTCTGAGCCCAGGCTGTTATACATCACAGGGGACCCTGCATTTCCAAGTTATCTCAGGGAATATCCTCATGGACAGGAATGAGGCACCTGAGCACCTCTGCTTCTGCTCTGAGCTGGCCACATGGCAGTCTGCTGTCATTTGGCAGTGGCACAGTCAAATTACTTTGAACTACCCAAACTTAGTGCCTCTCTGGCAAGGCATATTACCT
The DNA here is from genome assembly GCA_026413545.1 of Cichladusa arquata. Lineage (NCBI taxonomy): Eukaryota > Metazoa > Chordata > Aves > Passeriformes > Muscicapidae > Cichladusa > Cichladusa arquata. Next base: position 55,578,682 of record JAOTQP010001286.1, read on the forward strand.
GATGAAACTGTATCAGTTTTAAACCCAATTTTAAGTTAACCTATGTGATTTTGCTCTCAAGTTGGCTCTATATCTTGCATAACATAAACTGCCTACAAAAATCTGCACTTGGCACAAATTGAACAATAATTTCTGCCCTGTGAAAAGGGAGAGAGAAGCTTCCCCTCACTGTCTTCTGGTCCATGTGGCTGGTACTTTGCTGTAAATATCATTGCATATTTACTTTCCTCTGCTTGCAAGAGGCCCAAGCTGGCTTACACTGTGGTCAATGCAGAAAATCAACAAGACTCACAAAGGAGCTGAATTGTTCTCATGAGATTCTTTAGTTCAAAGCAATTCTGAAAGCAGAGTTGCAGCCTTTCTAGAGGCATGTTCATAGCCTGAAGACTGAGAAGCTGTAGCTGGACCCTCTGAGAGGCAGCTTGGTATATAATAATGAATGCAACTTGTTCTATAAAACAAACAGAAAAAATCCCAAAAAACCTCCTCCCCCCAAAAGCCAAACCAAAACCAAAACAACAATTTCAAACAGCTGTTTATTCAAGCAAATTTTTCCTTTATTTTTAATTTGATTCCAGAAATTATAATAGTGCAAACACTCAGTATAAAAGTTGCAATAAGAAATTTACATTCACATTTAACATTTCAGTCCATTCACTTTTTAACATAAAAATAGGACAAATATTCAATTGCTCTTCTCAATTTAACAATCCTGAAAAAGACTGGAAGATACTCTACAATAATATATATACATAAAAATAGACCCGTATTATTAATGAAAATCTATCATTAGAAGTTACCCAGTGTTAAGTTATTGTATTGTATTATGTATATACATATATATATATATAGTGTATAGCTATAAAGATAAAAAGATTATTTATAGGTTCAGTGGGCTATAGCAGTTGGAATAATGACATCTTGACTTACTATTCACCCCTTAAAGTTAGGACTATCCATTTTACCAATGTAGATGTTTCTTTTGAGATACAGTAGGCCTCCTCCTGGTCCTTTTGAAGTCAATGGCCACACCCCATTTAACATGGCAGAGGAATAGATACTAGAATAAGGCCTAATCTAAAAATTCAATAATTGTTGAACTTAATATTTTCATTAATGGGCTGTAAACAAGACTAAAAGTTCCACTGAAAACTTTTATGCCAATAAATACAGAGAATACATTAGTTTTCCCATATGTCTGTCTACCTGATGCAAATAATTCTTTTTTTCCACAAAGTCTAAGCAAATATTCAAGTTAGTTCAGAAGCAATGCAGAATTTGCTGCAAGCATCTGCAGATTAAGTAGCTGATAAGATTCCCCTTACCCAGTCTTCTTACTGAATGTTTCAATTCAACCAGCCTTATAATACTCCAAGCCTGTATCTTTCCTCTAATATTTTAGTAAAGAGCAGTATCCAGACACAGCACGGCTGCTCTTGAAATAGTTTTGCATATTCCTGTTAAATTGCTGGGAACATGAATTAGGCTACACCACTCTTTCTTATCTTGAGCAGAGATGCTGCTCTGCTTGCTGACAGCAGATTGAAGCCTTATTGCCCAGCTTGCTGCCAGCTGCTGGTGCCTGCACTCCCACCACAGGGCAAGTTTATGGGCCCTTTCAGGTTTGTTGTCATATGTACTGCTTCCTAACAAGATTATGTTAAATTTATTTCTTTTCCCCTAAAAATCTATTATATATAAAAAAATCAACTTTCTGAAAAACATATATTCTTTTGAAAAAGTTTGACAACCACGTGACAGAGGACCTACAGAGGGAAATGGTAAAGCAGGCCTGAGTGGGCAGTAAACTCCTCAACAAAAATATGATGGCACTGAAAAACTGAGGGTGAGTTAAAGGTAGAAGGAGGGCCAGTTTCTAAAGAAGCAGTATTTTATGAGCTGTAGGTCATATTTTACATCCAAAGAAGACTTATGTGGTGTTAAGAGACAGGCAGGTATGTCTAGCTCCATCTCCTCTTATTGCTCTGGTATTTATTAAATTTAAATATTTATAGGATGCTTAAAATTATGTATAAGCCTATAATGGACTCTCTGTCATCATGTGTAGGCAGACTAATTTTGTTTTTAGAACACAAGCTCTGTGTGGTCTTTTGCTTCCTACCTTAGGCTGCTGAACATTAATTATAAAACGTTTTTAAATCTTTTCAATTAAAAGACTGGAAAAATGCTTAGTATCTTATTTCCAAGCAGAACCTATATGCATATGCCAGCAGGGCAGAAGTTCACTTCCAGACAACAGAGAGTACAAGGACTTACCAGCAGGATAAAATCCAGACAGATGTTACTTGCAACACAAGTTTTAAAGACAGGGATTTTAAGAGATGGGTCAAATTTGACTGAATCTGCTTGAAACGGTGAAATGTGTGTCAGAATTTAATGTCTGCCAGAATTTTAAAGAAAATAATATCACTGCTCTAAGATTCTCTGTATTGAGTTAATTTTACTATAAAAGGCAGCTGTTCTTGGATTCTAGTGTTTAGACTAGTAAGCATTGCCTTCATTTTTACTGTATTCTCTAATATTTTTCAAAGCTACTTCTCTGTAATAACCAGGTGTTTGAATGCAGAAAAGAAACTGCATTTGCTTTGTCTAAGTTCAGTTTTGTACGGACAATTATACTTGTAAATGGGAGCAAGTTATGCAATCTCTTTTCTTCTTTGTTTTTCCTTATTGAGCCCTAGTAATGTTAGTGTACAGAAAGCAGGAATTCTAAGTAAGAAGAATCTCTACTATAGCAATTAAAAATACAATTAACATGAAGCAATTTTGATGGCACAGGTAATTATTTTTCCTTTACATTAATTGAAAATTCTTGATATATTGCTTGAATGGCATTTGAAATGTAAGAACAGACAACCTTTGCACCCATGTGCACTAAGGAGCAAAAGACATGAGAAATCACCTAAGTAACTTCAATGTGCCAGCTGAAGGTTTTCATAACTGATGTCACTACAGACAGATCTAGGATTAAAGCAGAAGGTCAGGCACTTGAAAGTAAGACATGATAGTGTGCACAACCACAGTAATTAAACCCCACTTTAGCCCACAACAAGAACTGTTTGTTAGCTGTTTTACCACCAGCAGGCTAACCTACATCTAGCAAACCTGACAGTTCAGTTACAAGGTGTTCTGTAGAGGAGAGCATCCAGCTTTGTAAAAGGAGTCCCAAACTATCTGAAAGTATTTTCTGCAGAACTCAGCTCACTGTATGTGCTGAGCTTTCTAGGAAACCTATTCTTCTTCAGCTTGGTCCCACATATACCTGTGTATGGCCTCCCTCTACAAACAAATGGAGCACTCCTTGCATCCACATAGCTTTACTGGTAGCAAACCAAAGTAGGAATGGAACTAATAAAAAATCTTCACAGTGATGCAGAACTTTTTGTTCCTTCAGTTTTATGCAGGTGTGTCATGTCTGATGCCACAGAAAGCATAAAATGGGGATCCTAATATAAAGAAGTAGAACCTCCAGCATGCAGTAAGGCACAAGCAAAACCAAGTCCTTTCAGGACATACACTATGCATGTTGACCAATGCTAAATCGAATTCCAAGGTGCTTCCTCATGATCAAAAAATAGGCATTAATGGTGACAATCCCCAACTATTTCTAATAATTCCTTCTGAAATTCTGGAAGTAGTTCACCAAGACATCTTGAACATTTTTGTAAATGCGAACTGATACAAAACCTCAGAAACTGATTTGACCATGCAATTAAAAACAAGCCTTATTTTTAGATTTGCACTACAAATCTGCTTGAGTACTCCTAGATCAGATACTCAACTTGTCCAATGTTTTACCACTGACTTCAGATTGCCCATTTTTTTTCCTTCTTTCCTTTTTTTTATCCTTTCACCAATCAGACTGTAAATCACATCAGGCCACCCAAGCAGCATGATATTTTGAAGAGGAATTAAAGAGCAACAGGCAGCCACTCCATTATATGTATTTTTTTCATTATTTACATTAACTTACTTATTAATGATTTAGATTTGGCCTGAGACCTCAGTGAGATATGGGATTAAAAGGAACAACGATCTAAAAATTGCCTATACAGAGTTCTGCAAAATGGCAGTTGTAAACAGGGTTGGGGTACAGGAGCAGTGTCCAGATTGTCATTATTCACAACAATTACACTATGCTGAGATGTAAAACCCACTGAATTTGAGATGAGTTAGTTTATGACTGTTAGAAACCCTTAACTGCTGCAATGAAGACAATCGTCAGTACAAGGTAGTGGTTTTTCTATGCAGGTAACAAGGATATATTGTATGAACCTGCCTCTTAAGTTAGGATGACAGAAGTACTTGCAGAAGCTGTACTGCTTAGCTAACCCTACAGTCACCTGATTAAACAAACAAACTAACGGATTTCTGAGTCCTATTATAAAACTAGCTCAAATTGTAAAATGCAAATCCTTATGCAAAGCAGAAAGTATTCACAGTCCATGCCCTTTCCCCTTTGCCACAAGACTCAGTGTTATGCTCCTCAAACACTCCTTATTTATCATACAGCAATTATAAGAGTACTTTGAGAAGTAATCCTGAGTTGTAGTGACATTGATACAACTTTAAAAATGAGGAGTGCAAAATACCTTCAGAATTTTAAGTTTTGTTCATCATCTTTATGGTAAAAATCAGATAGAGGATTGGAAACTGATTTCTTATTCCAATGTCACTAGTTGACATCAGCCTCAAGCTGTGGGTTAGGCTGTGATGCCTAAGGGAGGCATCTCTGGAAGTATGGAATCAGCACAGAACCCAGATGGCTCAGAGCCAGATAAACCAAATGAACTTTCTCTAGACAATTTTGTTAAATACTCTCTGCTTAGCAATATAAACTATTTGGAAAATAAGTTAAAAAATCTGACAGAAATAAGGCAACAAAATTAATTTATATATATATATATATATATATATACACACACACACACAAACATATATATATATATCTGTATCTATGTGTGTATATATCC
>JAOTQP010001286.1:55583775-55671609 GCA_026413545.1 Cichladusa arquata
TATATATATATATGTATGTATGTATGTATATATCCAGGAATATAATCTATTTGCATTATGTACTTTTCACATACAATAACTTATTATCTCATTAGAAATACTCTGGGTAACGTTAATGGGCCAAATTCACCTTCTTTGCCTTCCATAGTGTTGCACCTGCATACAGCAAAGATGGATTTGACATCTGGTCCTTCTTGATGACAATACTACATCAATTGCAGTATCAGAGAATAACCACTGAATGTCAGATACTACACCATTTTGAACTAGAGTATTGGTTTGCTTTTTATATTACACAAAGTAGTTTATTGCTTCTAATGACCAGAAGGTACCTTATGAAGACAGCTTAGATGTTGATAACACTTTTCATATACTTGTGTTATGGACCTTGAAACACTGAGGTTGGCAGATCACAATCATGAAATTATTTTTCTTCTTTATTTGCTGTTTGTATTTTGATTTGCTGAATGCACATGCAACTAGTGATTTAACTGTGCCAGAAGTGATATGTCAAAAACATTTAGGAAAACTTACTGTTTTGTTTTACTGAAGTCAGGCATGAATGGCATGCAGTAGATTGCAAGGAAAAACCAAAAAAACATCCATTTCAAAAGGATATATAATGTCCATGCACATGTAAAATGCCTCTTACAAAAATCATTAATTTTTGTTAAAAGTGTGCCTTTTTGCTTCTTTTTATACAAGTGTACATGCAATTACCTGTCCAAGCTAAAACTATTTACAAAATTTCATAGTACAATACATCTTTTAAAGTGAATAATACATGAAAGGCCAATGTTTTCTGTTGTTTTGTAACACTGTACAAGATTAAAAATAAGGCATTATAATACAGGTTTATCACAAATTAAAAAAATGTTGTTTTTTCACTGTAATACAAAACTCTAACTTGAAAGAATATTATGGCTAAATAGTCCTCCTGCCTGGGCAGAACACATACAGAATCTGGACTTGCTAATGTAAAGAAAATGCATTCTTTTTGCTACAAGCAGGGATCCAACACAGGAAAATGATTCACGCTGCTTACTAATGTCTTCAGACTCTTCAAAGCACTGAAATGGCACAGGTCATATACTGTTTCCCCTCAAACAGTGACACCCAGTACTTGATTTTGCCTGACAGATAAATTACAGGCAAAAGTGTGAAAGAGATTTTGGTGCACGACCTACTCTTGGTTACAGTGTTGTAAAATATTCAATTCAGCATTGACATTAAACATTACTATAACCCGAAGCAGAACTTGGCCTACAGAAGCTCAGCTCCTGACCTTTATGAGCATACTAAACTGGTGATTGCTGCAGGACTTGTGGATACATAAAGGGATGCAGATTCAGCCCTATAACAAGCCTTATAACAAGCTGAAGCTTTTGGCTCTTGGTCTCACCTAGGGAAAGCAAGGGAAAATTTGTGTTTGTTTGGTGAAGATAAGGGAGTGTCACGGGCCACAGTGCAAAGCAGCTACAAAAAACTATGCGTTTTACAGGCTGAGTAAAATTGATTTCGGTCAACCTAAATGGAGTATGTTTGGAAATATCTAGCCAGTAATCCAATGGAATGCCAGTTTGTAATCTCAACAGAGAATAATAATTAAAAATCATTTGAAGATAAAGGTAGTATAGGAACACTTAGAAATTAGTTCTCAAGTCTAAAGATCTCTGACAGTTATATGCTTATATAAAGAATGAAAGACTTCAATTATTACTATTATCTGAAAGAGAGAACATGCAAACTGATGTGAAATACTGTGCTTGCTATTGACAGACACTGACATGCCAAAATGGCATCACTTTGTTGTAGCGCTTGTATCTGTTAATTGTCTCAAGCTAACAGCTGCACAAAACAGTGAACAGAAGTGCAGGAGGCAATTCTGCCCACAAATCAACAAGTTACTATCCTCAGATGAACACTGGGGACTTTTGGTTGCTGTGGGGCAGATTCCTTGATAGGGCCACAGCAAGGTTACCCAGGCAAAAGTTACAGCTCTTGACCAGAAAATTAATATATGCAAGACGAGAAATACAACTGCATGCAATAAGGTGGACACAACACAAATCCCACAAAAATCCAGGGAAATCCTTCTGATGATTTTCAGAGGTATTGGAGTGGGCCACATACCTTCTTAGGACAATTGTCAATAACAATTTTGGTTGCAATCTTCTCTAATTTAGTAGAAAACGTGCATTTATGAGGTTTTTAGAAGTATTACTTTCATGTGCATTTCCCCTCTTTCCATGTATAAAACTTATTAAACACGTCAAAGAATGCAGAAGAGCTGAGAGATTAAATATGTCGTTAAAAGCTGTCACACAAGAACTGAAATTAAACAAATGTAGACACAACAGGAAAATGGGGAAAAACTATATGAATAGGGAGGGAAAGCATAAAGATAAGAGCACATCTTCATTATATCATGATTTCAATGGGCACTTAGCTTTGTTGAAATGGCTGCTGAATCCTGCCTATCATTTTTACATTGTATTTGACTAATTTGTGCCTTGGCTGAACTTTCTTCATAAATTTATACTGCTCAGTCCAGGACTACAAAGTAATATATAGTTTTGCCCATGGTAAAAGCAGCAACAAAAACCATAATAAAAATACCAAAAACATTAATGACATTAATGTCATTAAAACATTAAAACATTAATGATAATGAACTTAATGTGAGTGATAACTTGGTCTATTTGAAGGTGTCCCTGCCTATGGCAACAGGGTTGGAAACTAGATGATCTTTAAGGTCCTTTCCAACCCAAAGCATTCTATAAATCTATGACTTAAAGTCTGGAAACTAACTCCAAATATACCAGCATTGATTCTGTAAGCTAGAACATACACACCAGCTTGCCTGCAGTACCAAGAAGCCATCCTGGTCCACTCAACCTGCTCTGGGAGGCAGAGACCTCCTCCAAAAATGCAGAATGAGAAGCTGATGATGGACTGTGCCTGCCTGATTCTTTCCATTCAACACGAAAAATATTCTTACAAAAGTCACATGCCTTGTTTGGCTGTTGGAAAAGAGGATCAAACTTTGAAAATCTTTGGACCAAATGTAATTAATTATCACCTGCCAATAATTTAAAAATGTTAACACGAATAATCCAAATTTACCTTGCTACATGATCTTCCACTGACATTATCTGGCTTGGAATGGGTCTGGGAAGGAGAGCTGTCACAAAAATATCAGCAGAGGGGACAGGTTTTTTGTGCTCACTGTCCACTTAGTCAAAGAAACAATGGCAAGATTCCTGTATCTTGAGCCTAATAAAAAGAATAACAAATAAGTAATTTCATTGAAATCTTTTGGGTGGGCCAATGGATGTGTTTGGTTGATGTGTTCACATACTACCATATCTACTGCTAGGATCTGAAGATGGTTTTATTTCATTATTATCAATGACATTATACCAAATTCACTGAATTCAAAAATTGTGTAGCATGGGCTCTTTGATAGAGGAACTGAGTGATTAATGCTATTGTACATAATGCTTTCCAACTTGGTTAAATATGTAACTTTGCCTGTGATGATTTGGTTCTCATAAACCTGTTAGAGAACATAACTAAGCAGTGTGCTTTACATGAATACCACTGATTCAGTTTAGTTTATGTAAATATTTGCTCTTTTAAATCTGTATTCTCTATGTGTATATTTTAAAAATTATTTCAACGTCTCAAAACTAGAAATAAAGTATTCTAGAAGAATATCTGTGAACTGGGTAGCTCTTAGGGAGATAAAGAAATGCAGTAACTTTCTTCAGCTCAATCAAGGTGCATATTACCTGTACAGCACAATTAGGAAGCAGTTCTCAGGTTTTTATAGTCACTTTAATCATAAGACTAACTTTGCCAGCTTGGTAATGAATTCCCTAGCATAAAAATTAATTTAAAACTCTCCTGGAAAATGCTGGAGCCCCACAGTATCCTGATGTGGAGAACAGAAATTCCTGCAACATTTCTTTTACCATTTGCATCTACTGACATAGTGCTGTACATACTTTTAACACAAAAAATTACTGCTCCAATGCAAAAGCTGATAAAATGGGACTCTCTCAGAACCCTCTTTCCACTGAAATCTGTAACAAAATAGGCCCACCAAAGGGAAGTATGACAGCTGGTACATGGAGATTTTCTACTGTACAATCTATACAACTTCTGCATTCTGGGGTGGGATTTTTAGTTTGGTGGGTTGGTTGGGGGTTTTTTGGGGTTTTTTTTTTGGCTTTTGTTGTTGTTGTTTGTTTTTGATCTTAGATTTTTTTTCTTTGGGGGGGGGGGTGATGGATTGTTTTGCTTGTTAAAAGGAAGTTTTGCGTGCTTTTAGACAATGTAAAGTTTTACTTCTCTTTTGGAAAGCAACTGAGGTTAGTTAGCCTGTGAATCCCCGTCAGGACAATATGGCACATGTCCATGGAGTACATGTCCCTCAGCAGGATGACCTTCAACTGCTCCCACCTTGACTATGGAACTGCACTCCACATTTCACATCTGGATCATCATTTCAGTATGAAACCATAAACAATATGATATGGGCAGCAGTAGAGAAAATCAGCCACAATATATTCCTTTTTATGCAGATTAAGAGCAGGCCTCGCTCTCCTGGCACATTTAGCAGTGCTCCTCACTTGGCAAAGTTTGACTGTGCTTGTTTCTCAGAATTGCAGCTTTCTATAATTGTACAGCTTTGAAGAGTGAGTCTGGATAGAATCAAGGTATAATAAAACTGTGGCATAAATTTAAAAATCAATTAATATATAAAACAATGTTGGCAAACACACGAATGTTATAAAACTAGCAACAGGATGTTTGCCACCAGTACAGGACTATTCTTTGAGCTGTTTAGAATGGTAAATCCTGGACTTGATCCACAGGACTTGTGCTATTTCTAAAAGCCTGAAATAATACCATCCTTCTGCTCTTCAGTAAAATCAGCACTGTACATACAGGAATGTTTCTATATTGCATAAGCATATTGCTGTGCTTGCAGGGTGGCTCCTCTGTCTTGCACAGAGTCAAATGACCTACAAAGAGGCAGCAAATTCTATGCTCTACCACTCTTGTAATTTTTTTTCATGGAGATAGTATATATTGTTCTTTTGCCTAAACTTTAAGCTCTGTGGTTTATCTACTTTATATCCTAGTGTAATGGTTTGATTGAAAGCTTTTGGAAATTTTTGGAGCATGCAAGGACAACTTAAAAAATGTATAGGGTTCTGTAATTAGCTGGATCCAGTCTTCATTAATCTGCCATTGACAGCATGACAAACACTGTTCTCATTGCATTAATTCATGCACTGGGAGCACAGTTTCTCAAAGTCTTGCTGTAGCCCTGGAGAGTCTCCAGGCGTCCCACATTTCATGGCTGAATGCAGCTTTGCTAATCCCAAGCCCAACAATTCTGGCTATGACAGAAAGAGAAATCTCTTTGCTATGTCACTGCAGGTGGATGTGTAAATAAATACACACTTTTATGTTCATTTCTATAAATATCTATTAAGTCTACACAGAACTGTTTGTATGTGTGTATATATAGATTAAAACATATATACACACACACATAAATAATTGCCTGCACATTTATCTAATTTTTTTCATTTACTGTTTAAAAATGCCAAGAAAATATGCCTCATTTCCAGAAAATCCCGTTTTGACTTTTCATAACAGAATTGCTAGCCCTTATATGTTCCATCCCAAGAGTTCATAACACAGTCCCCAAGTTCTCTTTGGTTGGGTTGTAGTGGTCCTTCGTTAATGACATGGCCTACGACCTCTGACTTCTTGGTAAAAACTCAGGCAACCATTGCTCTCCAATTTCACTGCAAGTGGCACAACCAAATCTCCTGTGTTCTATGCCTCCTTCACAGCTGGCACAGAAGGAAGATAATGCAGTGTTTGGTTTGTGTGAGTGGCAGATGCTTGACCTGCTCCATGACCAGGTTTTACAGTAAAGCTAGCAACTGAGGACACCGATGGACAGCTGGTGCCCAGTTTTGTTTGAATGTTTGCTCTCCCATAAGGGTACATTTTCCGCTCTAAGTTTAAAGACCGTGTTTGGGAATTATTTCCATCAGCCTTTCCTTCCAGGAAATAGGTCAACATTTCACCTTTTCCTTTTACACTGACTTTACCCCTGCACACGAATTCGTAGCTGCATCTTTTTAATATCCGCTGAACTTCTTCTGTCACCTGAAGACAGAAAACAAACAAACCTGTTACTTTTTTCTGTTCATGTAATTGCCCACCCCTTTCCATTTTACTTCTTGGTCATGAAATGTGCAGAAACAGAATGGATTAGCACCTACAGCTGCTCTCGGGCTCACTTAGAATTTTGTTTAAGAAGTAAAGATCACTGATAAAACTGGACTCTGAGAGGCAGAATTTCTGGTCTTGAGTTAAATAAATACACAGACAGATTAAGCTCTGTCCAACAGAAATATGTAACAAAATTGTAAGCTGTATCAGTTCCAGTGATGTTAACTTATTTCAGACGACCTTTTGATCCCTGAAGGTTAGGCAGGTATTTTGGATAAATGACTGGAGGTGTTCATTGAGCTTTTGAGGGGAACACCATAGGTGCTAGTAGTAGAACAACAATGTTCTCTGTCTGTGTCACCTCTTCAATCCAAAGTATCCAAGCAATTTTTAGAGCTACATAAAATGAAGTAAGATGCAAACGAGCAGAGATCTTTTCCTTGTAGGTCTTATTTAAGCAAAATTTCTACAGCACAAAGACTGGCACTGTTAGCATTCTCAGGCTTACCTCCAACTGTGTGCAATGAAGCAGAGAACTCTTGTTTCTTCTGATAGCAAATGATTTATTTGATGATTTAATTGCCTCTAAGGAGTGAAGTGTACAAGATGGAAAACAACTATACCTCTGATGGTGAGTCATCTGGAGAGTGTTGCCCTCTCCATAAGAACAAAGTGAGGCTGTGTTCTCTTAAGTGTTCTTGAAAATGTAACCAAATACAAAACAGGAGGTATGTAAAGTTTGCAAAATTGTCTGAGAATGCACTCACCTGAATCTTTCCCTGCACTCCAGTGCTATCCATCCGGCTGGCAACATTCACAGTGTTCCCCCAGATATCATACTGTGGTCTTCTGGCTCCAATGACTCCCGCCACTACCGGCCCAACATTAATACCTAAAATTAAACAACAAGTTTGGTTTTCATTACAGCGTATTATCCAAAGGAAACATGAATCCTGCAAAACAGATCCGACACAAGTCACTTAGCTTTTTTTTTGTAATACAGTAATATATGTTGACATCATAAAACTGAGTCAAGGGAGATTTAGGTTGGATGTCAGAAAATTTTTTCACCCAAAGGGGGACTGAGCACTGGAACAAACTCTGCAGGGAAATGGTCACAGCAATAAACTTGACAGAATTCAAGAAGCATTTGGACAATCCTCTCAGGCACATGGTGTGACTTTTGGGCTACCCTGTGCAGGGCCAGGAGCTGGGCTTGATGATTCTGATGGGTCCCTTACATATTCTATGATCCCTCGGCATATTTATGATTTTATGATTAAATTAATTCAAAGGGGACTTCTGCAATTGTAAAAGTCTAGAAACACAACAAAGACATTCCTTGAGATATCTTCTTGGAAATGTAATATGATAGACAACATAAAAATTTGATTCTTCTGTGGATTTTGTTTGTTTAAAGAAAGGAATAAAAGCGGTGGTAGTGCAGAGTTTAGCTGAAAATGGGACAAACTGTTAAAGATCTTTAATTGTTTCCTATAACTTCCACTGCAGTTGCACATATAAAGCCTTTTAATGGAGGTTTTTCAAGTGGAACAGAAATAGTGGTCTGGAATACACAAGAATTGGGGTAAGGGAAGTGTGTCAGGTTGGTTGTTAGTACTAGACAACTCAGATCCCAGAGACAGTGGGAGATGACAAAAGTATGTGAAAATGGCTAAAGCATAATTTTTTTTGGAAGCTGCAGAGTTCAATTCTACATTTCTGACTGATTTCAACATCTTGTTTGGAAGATAAAAGAGGATGTTCCTTCTGAGTGCCCTGAAGAGCTGCAGATACTAAACCCTGCATGAGATTCTCTGCAAGAGCTTTCCTAGGCAATTTATGCAGAAGAATGAGGGTTAGATATTTGATCCTCTGTGATCCTGGAAAGACAAGTTATAACAGAGTTCAAAGAGAATTTGGGGTTTAAAATTATTAGGATGTACAGGAGGTCAAAGATGTATAACTCTCCTATTGCTGCCTTTGATGTCTTGGTCTTTCTCAATCTTCCACTGCTAGCAACCTGAGTTTTCCTGTTGTCCAGCTCATTCTTACAAGTTAGCCATGAAAATATATAGAGAAACAAGCTGGAGAAAACGATCAGTGTTAGAATATGCAATGAAATGAGAACAGCAGTGAAGTACCACTGGAGAGGAGCAGGATACATGAAGAAAGGGAAGCAGGGAAACTTGATCTCTAAGAAAGCTGAGAAAAATGAGTGGTAAGACATGTAAAAACATGTAAAGGATTGCATGGGAAGGGTTGCATTGTGCAGACCAGAGGATTTGATTTGTTGGAGAAAACAGGACTGGTTAAGGTGATTTGGCGTCTGTGGAGAAAAAGCTCCCATTGCACTTTTAATGCCAACAAAGCTTTTGCAGATGCAACTTAACGTAATACAGTAAGACCCAATTTTCAGCAGCTTAGCAATGCAAAGCAGTGTAAGTCACAAGATTGTGTACACTCATAATATTGTATAAAATTAAAGGTACACTTTCCTTTTCGGGGTGCACAGATTAAGCAAACACACTGGAACTGGAGGGAATTACAGTTTCTTAATACTAATGCACACCATCCAGACTGCTGACCTTTTACATGGATGTGGCTCTCTCACTAATGGAGAATTTTCAGTTTTAATCATGAGTGCAGGACAGGTAACCCTTCGTTGACAGCACAGGAAAAGCCAACAAAAAACAATCTTCTGCTTGTGTGATAAATGTAGAAACGTGACTTACCAACTCGTAGGACAAAGTCATTGTAAGACTGATAGTTGATTTCATCAAGAACGTCAAACATCTCTATTGCAAAATCTGCCAGTGTACTCAGATGGGAATAAATTGATTTTTTAGCCTAGAAACAAAATAGTGTTGCACATTAGATTTGTATGGTACTGAGATGCAGGTTAAATACTAAAGTGAAAAAAAATGAGAAGCTCAAACAGATGCCTTAGGAAAAGAATCTAACCAATTTTTTCTTTTTGTGTAAGGAAACTTTTGATAGTAGCTGCAGCACATGCATTCTTTATTTCTGCTATTTTTTTCCTTCTCTCTCCTTTTGATTTCTGGGAAGAATGGAAAGCAAAGTTCCCATGGCAAAGTGGTTCTGTTGCTAGAGAGCTACAGATGTTTGTTTTGAGTGTGGCAAGGAATATAACCTGCTTTCTTACAAAACTACTTTGCCTGATGATTATTAATAACTATAGTTTCTGCCCTTTTGTCCCATTGGGGCTTTTGCTGGCTCCCAGCTTCCATGGGGTGCATGCTGTTCCTATTGACAAAACTCCTGTTAGGTTTAATCCTGTGAATTTCAGAACACCCCTATGTTTTTCCATTCCAGGCAAGTTGAAGGGAGCTGTTATCAAATGTATCTAAACGAACTAATGGTTTTTGCCCAAAAGGGATCAAATGAGATGGTGAAGTATTAACCTGTAAATAGAGCCCCAAACATAAGAAAATAAGTTTTACAACTTCAGTCTAATTAAACTGTGCGACTAATTTTCAGAGGATATTGTGGATTCCCAAACTTAGCAAGGTTCTAACATAATTCTCAAGATCATGAAAGAAATATTTGCTACAAAGTAGTAAAAAATCTAAGCAGCATATTATTGGAAAGTGCAAAAGAAAGGTTAGCATATTTGTTCTGTAACTCATGCTCTCCCCCCAGGATCTAACCTTGGTTAGTTAAAGAGAGGTTACTAGAATAAACCTTTGACTCAACTCAGTATGACTGTTCTTATGTTCTGCTCTTATTTTAATAGAAATATGAATTTTTGAACAAATTTGCAGAGTGAAAGTGGGCTAAAGGTAGGATATGGTGAAAGAAATGCAGGGTCAGTGGCAGCTTCTGTAGGGTGTTACACAACAGGACTGTGCAAGCTGGCATGAGATGAAAGCTTGCTGAGGTTTTGCCATGATAGTGAGAATTTAAAAATGCAGTGCTAAACAGTGACTGAAAAACCTGAGAAACAGGTTGCTATTTCTTTCATTCACCTCAGTTTGAAAGGGTCGCTTCGTGTCCCAAACCAGGACATGTGGCTAGGAAATTTACAAAAAATTATGAAAGTCATCCTTGTGCCAGTCCCAATTTTCAGGAAAGGTATTTTTATTTACCTGCCTGGATGTCTAGCATTCTGCTTCTTGCAATGTGAACTAGCTAGTTCTACTGTTTTCCAGAACTACCAAAACAAAGGAAGAACAAGAATTAAGCTTAAAGAGCTGATGGATATATTTCCAACAGGCAAGGAAAAAATAGTCAATGTCTGGAGCAGGGAGAGAGCAGTGCATAATTTTATTTGATTTCTGATCTTCTTTATGTTTCCTCTGTTCCCTTTCATTGCTGTCTGATGAATGTTCTGTTTTCCTGCAATGCCCTTCAGGGTTGCATCAGAAAGGACTGGTGACAAATACTGAGGGTGCTGCAGGTGACAGATGCCTCTCAATAGGATTAGGGCAAACTCTCTTGAACCTGCACTGAAGAACACCACAAAGTTAGGACCCTGGTGAAGTCAAGATCCTGGTGAAATACAGATACAATGAATTTATATTGTGCAAAAGATCTACAAAGAGCTTTATGTGTAAAGATCTACAAAGTTTTGTGTGCTGCCCTGCTGATATAACTGGCAAGCAATTATTTATTTAAACATCAAAGTAGTTACTGGAAAGACTGCCTGGAGCATCACAGCAAAGTCACTGTGACAGAGGCAATGTGCATTCACTGTAGTCACCTGCTGAAGTCAAGGTGCAGAAACAGGAGGGCAGTGAAATATGGGATTAAATACTTAACTTCATTAGGGTACAGGGCTCTTAAGTGTGTAAATATCCTCAGTTAAGAGCACAGTTAACCCCATCCACTGCTTTCTGTTCATGCCCAAATCCTAGTATGAAATTAGTGATTCACAATCAGAGGCTGTGCGAGATTTTTTGTTGAACCAGGCACACTTCTGGCATAGGGCAAACCAGAGGCACTTGAGTGTCTTATGGTTCCCCATGGGCACATATGACTCCATAGGACAGCCCAGGGACTGGTGAAAGTGGCAGTGATTGTGCATTACAGGCCAGCCAAGATTATCAGACTTCTAATATATATGTGTGCTGAAGTACTACTGGGAAACTGGTAAAAGCACGTGAGTAATTTCTATTCGTTTGCATGACATGAACAGTAGGGAGACATCACAGAAGAACTTGAACCTTAAGTTAAAGTAAAAATTATTGTCTGTTTAATAGGAAATATTTTTCCTGGAATACAGAATTTTTAATAAATTCTACATATATACAAAAGATCAAAATTTGCCCCAAGATTTAAAAGGAAGATTGAGTACTGTAAAAGATCTTTTGCACTGATTTAAAATGCATTACTATCATAAGCTCAGAGCAGTATCTTCTGTACTGGACTAACTCAGCTGACCCTTCACTCAACAACTATAAAATACAAGAGACAAACATGTTTAGGTTTTGGAACATATGCTGCCAAAGTTACCCAATAACACACTTGTTTTGAAGATTATAGTTCAAAGAGCATTTATACCAGACACAAAAGTATGCCACTGCCTGTTTGCCTCACATCACACACTGAAAAAATTCTAAAGATCAGTGTTTTTTCCCTGTCTCAGAACCCATGAGTCAAACATTTTAGGATAAACATATTTTTAAAAATAACTTTTTGTTTTTTTTTTTTTTTTTTTTTTTTTTTGAGTAATGTATAGATTTCTAGGAATGGTACAAAGGAAGGCATCAGCTGGAAATACTTTGCAGACCAGAAGAATAGTTGTGTGATATACTCCAACATGATTCTAACCATTGATTTAAATGTGGTCTTGTATTTTATTTAATTAGCAGGGGTAATTGTTGCTAAAAAGTCCACAGGGCATCTTCTGGCCTTTTTTGCTTTTGCCTTCTAATTTTGTATTATTTTGCAATGCTAAACCATATGCACCAATGTATTCAACATATGTCTACAACATATGTACATGTATATCAGAACAAGAGAGAAGTGTCTGAAAACTCTGGGCAGATGAGGTGAATTAATTGCTTTAATTTTCATTCTATTCTTATATTATAAATTTTATAAAATTTTAATGTTTTAGTTTTATTAGTGTAATTATGAATGTGCATAGTACTCTGTATACTGTGCGTTTAATATAATGCCCACAGGGTTTTCTGACTTTCCAGATGCTGCTTGGAAATCTAGGAAATCTCTGTTCCAAGATAGTGATTTAAGGTAAGAATAATTCTGAGGGGTAGTGATGAGGACATAGAAGAACTGTGCCCCAGAGTTAGTGGGTTTGAAATGACTTTGACTTTTTTTATTGCAGAGTATTTAAAGCAGCAAATAGAATGCTGATGGTAGAGTTCAAGAAGAGCTGATTTGGAGGGGCCAGGTACAGTGCAACACTGTACCTAGCACAAAGTTCCTGTCCGTGATGGGAGTTGGGAGAGGGTGTTTATTTTATTTGTATATGTCAATATTAAAAAAAATATGTAAAAACTGCATTTGAATATTCTTCTGCTAGCTTTGCAGCAGTTCACTACACCTAGAGACTACCTTTCCCTGCATCTTACAAGGCCATATAAGATACCAGGTTTGAAACACTACCACTCTGATTTAGAGGCTTTTATACACCAGTTTGCAGGGAATGCAAAGCTGCAGACAATGAAATCACAAGTGAAGCCACATAAGCAAATGGCAGTTTTCCTTTTCTGGCTACAGCTGTTCTTTGAATTTCAAATTCAAAATATTGTACAGAAGTCCTGCAAGTTATCAATAATCTCACAAAATCAGTTGTGTTTCTGATGTTCCTCTGAAAATTGAAGGAAAATGATTCCTTCACATAAGACTGTTATGTAAAATCTTCTTACCTTAGTTCCTGAAGTAGGTACAAGTCCCACAGCTGCCATATATGTACTTCCAATTGTCTTGATCTTTTCAATATCCTTATAATATTCTTTGTCCATAAGCTTTGTTTAAAACATAAAACTGTTAAATATTACATAATATTTTAGACAAGCAACCATAGTTATCAGACAATATGTGCAAGTTCATGAAACCATATCAAATCTGCTAAGTTGAGTCTGGCCCACTTTGAGGTCACTGAAAAAACTGCTGTTAATTTCTATTTTTGATACTCTTACTATATTAGAGAAGTTTTAGGTCAGATGCATGTGCATAAAAGTACAAATTTGGCACTTTGGAGAAGCCCAGTGGACATCAACTATGATTAAACAGGAGGTTTACAGTACTGTTTTATTAAACAGTTCAAGATACACTGATTTACTTCAGATAATCTCATTGATAGTTATTTGGTAGAACTGATATGGTCAAAAGACAAAGTGTTTAGACCTTACCTCATCAAAATCAGCAATAATTTCATTTAACAGGCGTAAACATTCCACTCCCATATTATTGCCATCCAATTCGATGTAGAAATCATTGAAATTTGGGATGGAAGCAAACATCACTCCCACTTGTGAATATGACTGGTAATAAAGGTCCTGTAGTTCATAAGCAGATGTAATTTTTATTTTAAAAGATTAATCTAAACTAAACATCATTATTACAATATGTTTTCTACTGCTAAGCAATAGCTAGGACAAAGGCCATCAGTTTTTCTAGAGAGAAAACCAGACTTCTTAAAATAATGTTGAAAGATGTCTTCACTCAAGACCACAATATAAAATTAACACCTAAGGTTTTATAACAATTTAAAACAACTTAAGATTTGTTCTGTTTAGACATAGAATCAGTGAGCCAAAATTTGGAAAAAGTTTTAACAGTTATAGAACTTCTATTGTATGAGAAAAATAATTACATTTTTTCAATCTTGTTCTATAAGCAAAATAAGAGATGGACCAATTTTATCCTGCAGTACATAACTGGCCTCACTCCTTCAAGTCTTTCCATGTGTTGTAGAGTCCTATATAATATAATGCTGTTCTGTATGGTGAGGTTTCTGCTTAAAAATTTGGAAGGCTCAAAGAAAGCAAAATCATTCTTCTGTGGTTCAAATACTTTGACCTAAACTCTCAACAGCAGTATCATGGACATTACAGCTGCTCCAGTCCTGAAGGTTTTCAGATAGTTTTCAGATGACCAGAAGGACTCTCATAAGGCCTTCTTGAACCAATTTATTTAGTCACTGCAGCCTTTTATATTAATGTATCTCTTCCTTGAGTACATACAATTCTCTGTTTATAACTTTAATCAGATGGTTTTGTTAATGCTAGCATACTTCCCAGAACCAAAATGGTAATATATAAGTGTCTGGCAGTTCATACACCTCACCATTCAGAACCAAACTGAGCTTATGAAATATTGTGATAAATTCCAATATCCTACATTGATTAGAAAATGGAAAAAAAAAAAGTGATTTACATGCAAGTATTTGGTTACATTGATGTTGAATGACGACCTTCCCTTATCCTGAATTTTATTAAAATTCTTCAGAGAAGGAAGACTATATAGTAAAACAAATAATCTCAAACTAATTCTTGAACACAAGTTTTTACAAAGCTACATTTTTTACATGAACAACGCTTTTTTCAAGCCTTTTGTTAAAACATACAAGTGGAAGGTGTCTCAAACAACACCCATACAGTGTGCATTTAAATTTTATCTTGGTTTACCATATTTCTTGGATTAGACATAAGAAAGTGCTGTGCAACATGGGCCGGCAACAGGTTGAAAAGAATTCTTTTATTATCCAGCTTGACTCTCTCCATATCATCTCTCTCTTCTTCTGCCTGTTGGGATAGAGGAAAAGAAAAACCTTTCCAAAATGCAAAAAATTAGCTCAGCCTATCAAATAGCTTCCATTAATTGATCCTTTGAAATGAAAATGAACAAAATGTAGAGTAGCAATGTAGATTGAGAACAGTTCTCCTGTACCATGCTTCTACATTAGGCAAAATCCCTTTAAATCCTTAGTAATTCAAGCTAAAGTCTCTCAGCTGTTTTCAGGGTTTGATCAGCTAAGTGCATTGGTATCTTCTGTAGTTCTCTGTTCTTTTAAATAGAAGCTTGATATATTTACAGAGTAAACCAGAATAATCCCACTTAAGTCACATCTGGCCTCAGAGGCCAGCTACTTCCCAGGTAGTTCAACACAGTGACAGCTGTATTTGATCCATCTCTCAGACAAGAGTAGCCAGCAAGAATCTCCAGTGTTTAAGGCAAATCTATGTACTTTGCAGTAAAACTGAAGCAAATCTGGTAAGAGAAAGAGATTTTAAAATTGAGCAACCATAAGAATGATGTACAATTTTTAAAAAATTATATAAAAATAATTAACATTTCTAGAGATTGTTTTAATTATGTTGGTGTTTGTCATGAAAATATATATAGTTGCTTCACAACAGAAATTCTTTTACTGATATGAATGACAGCATTCAGAAAGAGTGCTTAGGGGTTAACACATCTGAGGTCCCTAACCCAAGATTTGGGCATCTTATTACAAGTGCTTGACTCACAGAGTTAGTGTGAGTCACACAACAGGAAATGATTTTAAAAATGAGACCCATTATTTGAAAAATATTGAATATCTAGGAATCCCATTTTGGACTCCTAGATTGGCAAATTCCAGCCTAGTCTTTCGTAGATTTATCTGCAAAATTATCTGGAATTCGCTCCTTGTTCTTAGAGTGACCTCTGGCCTCGCACTGATTTCAATTAGGAAACACCTGATCAGTATCATACTCATCTCACAGAAACTGCAGCTTATTCTTTGTTCCTCAATCACACTAACAAGTCATCTACTGTGATCTGATCCCAATGTGATTTTGTTTATCTAATTACAGTCAGTGGAAGAGTGGAAGGCCAAATTCCCAGGCTTTGTTGAGAAACCCCAATCAGAAAAGTCATTAATGAACCTCTTCTAGTCTTTCTTGGTGTCTCATTTATATCTGAAATTTGGTATCCTGATCTATTACCAAGTCCACATAATTTCTCAGTATCCATTCCTATCTAAGTAGGAGAAAATCATTCACCTCTTGCCTTCATATATTCTAAAATATTATTTAATGTGACTTTTTTTTCAGGAAGCTAAGTTTTATTTTCCATGACAAAACATAGGAAACAATGTTTTTATTCAAGTTACACAGTCTGCTTTACCCTGCAGTTTATTCTGTGTTTTTAAATTTCTTTACAAGTAGAAAGAATTCTGAAAGAGAACTGATTTTATAAATGTAAATTCTTCAGGAATTGTTGCCTTTTAAAATAAATTCTCAGCTCCTATTCAATTTGGGTAATAAGAAACAGAACCTATTCCAGAGGTGAAATATCAGTAAACTTTAAATAGCAATTAAGTTTTGCAAGAAATATACCTGAAGCTTTTATTCTAAGTTTCTGTCTCCTGCTTGTGATCTGTTTTCTTGACACTTCTTTGCTGTTTAAATTTCACATGCTCTTTTCTTAAAATATCCTTCCCCTATTTTAGTGGTATAACTCTGAATTACTCTTTTTTCTAAAAACATGTGAAATGGCCTCTGGCATTTAGTTTGACTGCTGGAATTCAAATGTTTTATTAGGAAAAATAAAAAGATTCTGCAGCTGAAAAGTCCAAACCAAACTTTTATCTCCATTTTACATCAGACTGGAACATGGGAAATTTTATTCTGACAACAGCGAAGAGATTTGTGAACTGAATTGATGATCTTAATAAAATATCCAGTCAGGTCTTCCTTATCCATTCCTCTATTTTTTGAACAAGAAATTTGTTGTTACATTCTTCCTAGGAATGTTAAGGTTCTCAGGTAACCTACCAATACAATATGGGGCAGAATTCCTCCCTAAAGAACACTACTCTTTTTAGTCAAAGTGTGGAGATTTCTGGACTAATCAAAGGAATCAAGTCGGGGTCGGTAAGTGCAGTGATCTCTTTGATGCGTTGTTTGGGTTGTGATGTTGCTCAATCACTGGCAGCTGCTGTTCATTTCTGATGTGGAAATGTGTGATCAAATTCCTCTGCCTTGCCCAATTGTGGACCAAACTGTTCATTTTGGAAGAAATCATTGAAAGGATTCTCCAGTACATCCATCATTATGTATGGAAACAGCAAAGGTTTCAGAGCAAGGAACAGCTGTGACTAAGAAGTAGCTCTTGAGTGAAGAGCTAATGGCTCAAATCAAACTATCAGTCATGTCTGAGGTGGTGGCAAAATCGTCTAAGAGCATGGAAAGGCATTAATGATGTCACCATTGCTAATGATAGAATGCTGCATTTTCAACAAACCTAACAAGTGTCTCTTCCCTTTTCGGATGCAAAACTATTAACTACAGTTTTGGCTCTGAGAGGGTTCAGTTGCCAAAAATGAGATTGTGGGGAAAAGCCTTGAGGTAAAATCAAAGATAACAGTATGGAAAATATAGTGGGAAGTATGGTTGCTACTCCCCAGATGGAACACAGTCAGCACACTCAACTTTCCACACACAGTCCAATCTAGGGGAGGCTAAATGGAGAGTGGAGTGTGGTGGGGTGGGGTGGGGTGGAACCTGCAACCAGGCTCTGTTGAAACCCTTGCAGAAGAGGTACTTGGTGGTGCTTTTTAGTTGATAAGCCACATAGCAGCTGGAAGCCAAGGGAGATAAAGGAAGATGTCCTGCTGTTGAATCAGCAGCCAGGGCAAAATTACCCTCCTTGGAATGACACATATCCCCATCCCAAGGTTATCTCAGATACGACACTGATGTTACCTGCCTCCAAGGCACCACCACCCCTCACTGGGTAAGATGTATGACTAATGCCACTCAGGCTTTGCATAAATGTAAAGAAGAGTTAAGAAAGAGGAGAAGACTCCATCATAACTTCTGGTAGGCTGAACCTCTCTTCTCCCCCATATGGACACCTTGGGGTGAGAAGTGTACTCTATACATGCTGAATGATTAGCTAGCTCTCACTGGGGATTACAGCTTGTCTGTACATTGCTTTGAATGCATTTTTCAAGTCAGATACTACCACCAGCAATCCTAAAACCTTAACTTCTCACTATTTTTTTTTTTATTAATAAAGATTGTTATCTACAAATTTTTAATGTAGGTTTTTCAAGGGTGCTAGCAGTCAATGGCAGTGAGTAAAGGTTTGGAGACCCAGAAGGAGGTCTCTCTTTTGGCATGTGACCCTGAAGAGATCAGCTGAGCTGCACTCTGATCTAGCACACTAGTCTATGAAGGGTCCCTGTAGTTGGAGGTGCTGGCAGACTGCTTGGGCACAAGGATCTCAACTTTCCTGGGTTGTGGTCAGACTAATCAAACACTAAGGGTTTGAGAAAACCTTTGTTTTCACATGAAAAAACCCCTAACATCATGGAAACCCCTTGAATAATACCATGGCAATTCTGTGATTCGTGGTGGGTAATGATAGCAAACCCAAAATAGGGGCAAATCATGCGAACAGCAAACAAGGGGAGTGCTCTTACTTTTTTGTTCCCTGACCTCTTTGAGGCCAAGCACCTCCTAGCTAACAGAGAGAGAGCAGGGTACTCTCTCCATGTATTCTGGGAGAAATTTGCCTTGACAATGCCCATGTGGGGCAATGCAGTGCCCTGCAAACTAAGCTGTGTTAGCTCTGCCTGACCTAGCCCCAGAATTAGAAGCAGAACATTCATGGAATTAGCATAGCATTCCTTCTGAGTTACTTTCTCATGCTGAAAAGCAAAGGCATATTATCTTAGACCCCACACTGGGCCAATACTGTTGTATAGTTGCTGGTACCCACAATGGAGCCCCTGCATGGACTGCACTTAACCCATCCACACACCATGCCTGCTTTATTACTGAAGTGATCCCTGCTACTACTGCACAGAGCTTGAGTATCTATCCTCTTGCCTTGCACTGCCTAACACTGCCTAAGACTGCTCTCATTTATTCTGTTCCTCATGAAATGCTTGGGGAAAGAGGAAGCATGTCATTGCATCTTTCACAAGGGAAGATAAAGGAGGGAAGGTGAAGTAAAAAAACACTTGGTCATGTCCAACAGTGAGGATTCTAAAACAACCCCATCACAGAGAAAATATGGGAGGGAAGTAAGCCAACTACTGGTATTTTCTGGACCTTTTTCCAGATTCCTGCTTTCTGCCCTTCGGGGAAATGCAGTGAAAACTGTCCTTCCTCCTTGTGACTCATGAGCTTCTAATGCCTACTCTTGAGTAGCTGAGATTAAAGGAGGCATAGGCATCATTCTTTCTCAGTAAAAACAGACACTGGGAAGAGAGAAGGAGTACTTGGGGCTGAAAGATTAAAATAGCACAGATCACAGGTATTTACATACCTGGTGGGAATATTATCCAAACAGCTAAATGGCATTTAAGTCTTCATCTATTTGCCTCTGCTCCCATTGGTTAATTAAGGAAAGCTGCCAGCATGATATTTATGCAGTAGCTACTAGCTCAAAAAACAAGATGAATTATTGTGAAAATAAACAAGAAAGAAAGCTCACTGGCATGACCAATATAATTTTTCACATTCTGCTCTTTGCTTATACCTGTTTGGTATTTGTGGCAGCTAGGTCATTTTGTGGAACCCAACTGCATTTGCAGAGCTGCAGTATTTAAAAGCAGGCCTTATTTTTGCACTGGACATGGTGACAAAATTTAAATATTTTTTTAGTACTATGACTTTTTATATCAATCTAACATCTACTGCATTTTACATAGTTACACATGATCCTATGGTTTTTACAATGCTGATAAGTGGTTACCCATTCTCTGTCTGGGAAGTGGTCTGAACAGTTGTATCACCAGGCAGTCTAATAAGCCTAAAAATGTTGCAGGAAAGCCACCATCTAAATGGACACCACGTGAAAATACAGTTTCAGGATTCAGTTAAAAAGAAGCTGGGCACCAGTGCCACAGGAATCTCATTTTTGGTACCTGAAGATGGCACTACATCCATAGGGAACAAACACATCACAGAGCTTTTGTAGGGCCAGGTTTTTGAGTGGAAGTGCTAAGACACCTGGTAAGTGTTGCCTGTAGATTGTAAAATTCATATTTCTTACAAGTGGAATGGGCTAGAAAAGAGAGCAGAATGATATTCTAGTATTCCCAAAAGAATGCAACAATTGATTGCATCAAATGAAGGCATATTATTGTATTATTCTTGTTCTCCTCCTGTGACAAATCCTGGGTGAATGAGCAACTACATTTTTTGGTAGTTTTACATCCTCATGAATTTATTATTTGTATTTATTTGTCCATTTTTTTTCTCCCAGTTTTGTTAAATAATTTGCATAATCAAAAGTGTTTATCAGTCACAAATAAGTAAAATCTCCTATATTTGCTAATCATAGTTATTGTCATATGAGGAAGACAGAGTTACTCAACAATGTTATGCAGAAAATGAAATTCTCCTCCCACTGCCTATTAAAAATATCGAGAAAACAACCAACAGATGTTTTCTGAAAATACTGTGATATTCAGAAAGGTTAAATCTGGTGCAGAAAAAACCATAACAAATCAACAATAGCCTATAACACCATTGATTTGTGAACAGAAAGTACAAATAGAAATGTTTTAACAGCACATCATCCATTAAAAAAAGTATTTTCCCATACAATATACATAAATTCTACTGTGTTTATCACTGTTCTGGTAGTGCAACTTAGGTGAATGGAAATGGGATTAACGTGTTGAAACTGTAATTTTTCTAAATCAGTTTTTCTTGTTTGAAACTACTCTTCTTCAAAGCACTTTTTTCCCCCCAGTAGGGTGAAAAAAAATATGTGGAAGTGGGTTTTCCTCAGCCCTTAGCACAGAGCACTGAATATGTATCTCTGTATTCCTACTGATTAATTTCAGGATACTTTCACGGTTTAAAATGTAATTTAGTAGTACTAGACTGTTGCTCATGATGAAATAAAAGAAATCATCTATGAAATCCTTTTTATTGCAGTTTATGCCACGAATTTGTTCATCTGAGAACATTTTTACAGGATTAGCCCAACAATAAGTGTTACTAAAAGTATGCAAACAAAGTGCTTGAAGCTTCCAGAATAGCGCTTGAGTCTGAAATTCCCCCAGATGTAAGTCAGCAATTGAAAAGCCTCCTAAAATGACAGGCTGAACCATGTTGGAATATCTTCACACAATGGGGATTGGCTACTGGGAGATGTGAATCTATCTTTAGCATTTGGTTCATGCAATTCAGTGTTTGCACCAAGAATCAGCACACTCACTTTGCAAAACAGAAAATCTCCACAGGTCCTGGGCACTAAGTCAATGGTCTTTCTAAAACTTCTATTACCAGAAATATAACCAAGTTAAGCCAACATGGTTTAATGGTAAGTAGTACTATGGCTGTAGAGAAACATGACCAAGAGACTGTTTTTAGCCTTACAGAAGGCTCCTGCAGTCCAGCACCTAGAGAAAACTGGCTCTTACTAGTCTCCTCTTAAAGGCTGTTAAATGATTAATAGCTTGGAGTTTGCTAACTACTCAAATATAGATATTTCCAATAAAGTGTTCCCTGAGCTTTTAATATTCAGATTTTTACTGTGCTGTAGAACCTAGCAAGTTCAAAGACAATGTTCTGGAGGGGTTTTTTTGCTTATCCATTTGAAGGTAAGCGCAACAACCACTTCTGCAACATCCATCATGGACTGTACTCCTGGTTGCCATGTTAACTAGTCCTTGGACTCAAAATAATTTACAACCAATAAACAGAGTGGAAAGCAGAACAGCATTTCTTTCAACATGCTATCCACTATTGCTAACTGTACAGGAAATAGATCTTCCACTTGTAATTGAGACGATGAAAGGTATATGCCCAGATAATCTAAGAGGCCAAGAACATAGTCGTGGCAATCATAATCATTTGAAATCAGCATACTGATTTCAAAGAATTGTAGTTATGTTGATCCCTAAATTCTGAATTTTCTACCTAAACTGATTTTTTTCCTTTCTCATTATTATCATGCAAACTTCCCACACAAGGTGGCACCACATATGTCTCTGATTTGCAAATGAAAATATCTGAAAATGGCATTTGATCTTCTCAGATGAAAAGCATTTTTTGGAATGGTACTTGAAAATGCTGATGGACAATACTGAAATTTCACGTCTTATCTCCTCTTACTGCCCCTTGGAGAAAGTGCACCCTGGTTTTAACAATAATTATGGTGGCTGGGTATTTTTATATAACCTGTCTCCAAGAAAACAGAAAAAGTTCATATTTCTTCCTTTACCACTGTACAAGTCCCGTTCTGGTCTTTCATTAGACAAGCATGCCATACTCCATACTTAAATTTTTTAAACTGATTAATTGCTAATAAAAAGCTAACTTAAAACTAAGAATCTTTAAGCATCACTTCCATTAGAGATGTGCAGTTTGCCACAAAAGTTGCAGTAGCTGGAATGATGAAAAGAACGCAGATGCAGGAAATCACTCTTGGTCCATTGAAATGTCACAAGATAGTAAAAGTGGTGCACTACTGCTACGCTATTTCAGGACTAGGAATAACATAGAGAAGGTTTTGTATTCATGGATCATATGGCACTCACATACTTCCACCATGTGCCAGCCCATATAAAATTAGTGAGCATCCAGCAAGGCAGGTGCTGCACTGAATTTCAAAATCAAGTGATCTTTTTTTTCCATCTGAAAATTGTTTTTAGCACCACAGCAAACAGAAACTAGTATCAGTTTATCCAAACAAGCTTCTGAGGCTGAAAGGTACAGCGGCTATCAATACTGCAGGACATAGGACAAAAATAAAATTAAATGATCACACTCAGTTGAACAGTACAGAGTTCATAGAAATTACAGAACAAGATAATCTTAAAGTGTAAAAGAGGGGAACACAGTCTTGGACATCAAGTCAAACAAGAAATCCCACACAGCTTAACTGCTACATAGAAAAAGTTTTCAAGCAGAAGATAATAGAACTAAGTCATAACTGATTTCTCCATTTTATGTAATACAGTGGAGCCAGGGATATGTTCCAGTCAACCAGTAACACACATATTCCAGTCTTGATGTTAAGTGTAAAAGCAAGTGCTATGATGATTTAAATGGTCCTCTTGACAAAATAGTTAACAGGGTGCAGGTGAGAACAGAGTATGACCTCTGTCAACTACAGGTGTGTAAGCTTTACTGTAAGGATAACTTCCAAATTCCACCAAATAAACTTACGTATTCAACATTCTCCTTCCCTTGGGGGCCAGTGTAAAACACTTTGGAGGTGGGAGTTAGACTGCTGAGAGATGTGACAGGAGATAGACATATCCTGATTCCCGTGTTATGGCTAATATAATTTCAATAGGTTTTCACTGTGTGTATGATAGTTAGGAAATATATTTCCAAAAAGGCCCCTGCACTTGGTATCTAAATAAATTTCTGATTTTTCTCTAGGAAAAAGTTCCATAGTTTCTTTGTATAATATAGGTTTAGATATTTCCTTTTATCAGTTTTATTTGTTTCTTTTCAGTTTACCTGAATATTGATTTACTTTCACTCCTTTTTGTAATCTAAGATAAAAAACCCAGTGGATTTAATTTTTAATCTCAAATTTATATTGTTAACAGTTTACTCCTAATACATCTTAGATATAAATACATTATTTGATTAATGATATACTGGAGCAACTGCAAAGAAACAAAAAAAAAATCACTTCTCCAGGAAAATTGAATTTTATAGGTCTGAAGAAAGCAAACTCTAAAATAATCTTTAGCTCTAAAGATAATCCAAATAATTTGTCCTGAAAGTATTTGAAAACCAATCCAAAAAGTCAGGCATCATTCTGTGTGCATGGATAAAGTCCTGTGATTTACCTGCACTGCCCAGAGGTAGTCCAGACGCAGTTTCAAGTCCACCTGTCTTGAATGCAGTGCTAAAGCACAAGAAAATAGCAAAATAGCCAGTATTGGTTCATAGCCACGCATATAAAAGGAGCCACCCCTTGAAAATAAGAAGAAAATAAATGGGTTATTCAAGGTCTAATACGTAACACTGCACATTTTCAATATCAGATCCTTGGTTTGGAACACAGGGGTATCTCCTCATCACTAGCTTTTTCAGAAGGGGTTCATCTGGGCAGGGAGATGGGTGATAGCACATCTGATCACTGCATCACACCAACATCAGCTTCTTGAGGATTGTAATGTGTGTGTATGCTTTTAATTAGGAAATATAAAAACATTGGAAAGCTCAAAAGCTTAATTGAAATTGGGATTGGTTCAGGGCTGCTGAAATGTTAAGTTTTTAACTGTGTTTTTCTGTTCCATATGATAGTTAGACTGCAGTGTGTTCAGCTGGGATACATTAGCATAAAACTACAGAACAATGGGGCAACAGCTGCCAGCTCCCAAAAGCTGATCTCCTGTTGGTGGATCTTACTAGATCCTGCAGTTGCTGGGGGGATATATTTCTTACACTTTACAGTCCTAGCACTGAACACTAGAGGACAATTCAGAAAAATTAGTCAATGTGTGACTATCTATATCAAATTACCCACTGTTAAATTTTGCAAGATACCTACCCCACTGCTTTTCTGTAACCACTGAGTTCCAGAATAAGTATGTACAAAATTGTAACAAAAAGCAGGAGAATCATTTTTGGCAAGGAAGATACACGTAGAAATATTGCCAAGGTGAGAGTCCCCACTACACAGGAAAGGAAAGCATAGTGGGCTGTGTCACATGGAAGTTCATTCATTGTTTTATTTGTTCCACCAGGAGAAATTATAACTATTGAGCTGCTGGAATTGGTATTCCAAACCCAAGGCATGCAGCCAACCTAGAAAAGACAGGAGAAGTGAGAAGGGAAGAAAGTTAAATACAAAACAAACAGAAATGTAGTTGCTATGGAGGCTGACTGTAGTTCATTTCTAATTGGAAAAAATACGGCTGTGGAGTTCCCACTCAGCTCAATGCTGTATTAAAATCTCCTTTTCCTGCAATGCTCCACTGAGTTTTAGCAGAGAGACACAATTTGTTAATTAGATGCCAATGAGGGCAACCAATTGAAGTTTGGGCTTAGTTGAATAGTTTCCCTCTCAGTGCTCAAACCTAAGAGATCATCAAACCAGGATATTCCTGCAAAATTAAGAAACTTCAGTTAACATTTTATGTGGCCATGCAGGTGAAAAAGGTTCTTGTACAGAGCACAGAAATAAATGTTTCTTTTACTGACTATGTAAATCATATAAACTTCAATTACTTTAAAAAACCGTAAAACACATTTTGAGTGAAAAGCTAAACATAATCTCTTTTTTCCATCTCACAGCTACTTCTGCTGTCACATATGCTTCAAATACAAAGACTCATCTTTAATTACCCCTGTCATTTCAGTTATTCAAGGAGTTCTATTTCCTTCTTACACTGGGAAATAAAAAGTCTTAGTATATTTCTTATGGGAAATTTGGGGAAATCTAACCTTCTTTTCCTAAAGACATTGTCATATATATATCTCAGACCTGTTACCCAAGGAAGAGAGGAATTTCTGGCAAATAGTGCAAGTCCCTAGAGCTCCAGTTTTAACTGCAGTCCAACCTTCACCCCTTACAAAGGAAAAGGGTAAGAGTTAGTATAAGTAGGGGAGAGTGGGATGGTAGTGTGAAATTGATTTAACAGGCACCATCACATAAGCTCTGCCCTGTACTTAAGCATCTGTTTAGAAGTGCTTTTTAAGACCTTTTTATTTCATCCCAACTTCTGACAATGAAATTTTATAGCATGCTGTAAAGTAACTGACTTCCTGAAGGGTGATTAAACCATGTATTTTAGAGGGGCTTGTATTTACTTAGAAATATGAGACATAATAAATAAAAAAAAAAAGTGAGTTAAACTCATAATGGGTAACATTATGAAATGAGATTGAGAGGGTGAAATGAAAAATCCCTTTAATGGGATTTTGTTCAATATCCTTAAAAATGCTTTCATACTAAACTCATCCAAAACCATACACATGCATGGGGGCTTCATCAATGATCTGTAATCCATCCAGGAAAACATCATCTGCTGTACAACCAGTAGAGGAATCTCATCACCTAACTCTTCTGACAGATGAGAAATCTAGGGGCATTATTTTGCAGGAACTAATAATTTCTACTGATTAAATATTTCTCCTTAGGTTGCAAGTTATTTTTGTTCAGGAATGGGTAAAATTGTGTTCTAAGTTATAACTGAATGATCACTGCCTTTTTGGAGGTCAGAACTTGAATTCCAATCTGTCTCCCACCATTGTTCAGCATTGCCTTAGGGCCTATGTTTCTCATTCTACTGTATTTAAGTGGCAACAATGGTTCTTGTTTCATTTGGTCAAAGTAAGTGTTGGATCTGTTTTACCTGATCTAATTCACAAAGGTTTTACCTGATCTATTCTCAATCCTGAAGTTGGATACACAGAATTTGCTGAGAAGCTAGCCTGGAATCACTGCAAAGCTGGGTGCATTTTGTGCTTATGTCCACATTAGGAACCATATATACATCTGTGTGCTATTAAGGCTGTGTGTTACTCACACAGATGATGTTCAGGAATTCCCAAAAATGTCTCAACATCAGTAATTCTTTGTTCCTCCCAGAATATTGGAAACCACAGAAAAGGGGTCCTCTGCTCAGTCAGTTCATGAGGATAAGCTAGTTATGTTCTCAGGGCAGGTCCAGGGACAAGTGAATACACAAAATAAAAAATACAAAATAGAAAATACAAAACACAAAATCCAAAATACGGGGCTTGGCATCTCAGCACTGAGAATTGCTCATGTCTTCTTAATTGTCAGAATACATTGTCGAATTTCTGCAGAGAGGCATGATTTGAAACATTTGCCTTCTCAGCATTTCCAGTTGTGTTTCATGTGCTATTTTTGTGTGGATTCTTTCCTTTGAGCACCCTAACATGTTTAATTCATTAGCATTAGCAGCCAAAATGCTAAAATTGAGCACTAGGAATTTGTCAAGGCAACTGACTGACAAATACTTAGGTGGAAGTTTGAATACCATTTGAATTCAAGTCCACCATGTTAAACTCTGCTAATCTACAGTAAAGGAAGGTCAGTCTTCAGAAGTATTGAGCACATTCACTTCATCCAACAGAAGTTTGCTAGACATTAGATGTGAATGGATCATATAAGCAGCACAGTGTAAGCACCTCTTCTCGTTACAAAAAACTCAGTATTTTAAGATCTGTCTCTCTTTTCTGATCTGCCTGGACTAAAAATATCCCCATTATTACACAGAAATATGTTCTATAAGTTGCCACATAGAAATAGCAATCTGGTTTTGACACCATACCTTGTCTGTCACAAAATATTAGCCATTGAACTAGTAAGCAAGTTGAACATTTAAAAACAGTTTTCCCATAATGTACATGACACCAGCAGTCTACATGATGGTAAGGTCTGATGGACAAATTTATATTGGTTTTGAATAGGTATATCTGTGTAATTGCTAATAGCTTTGCCATTCCAAATTCAATACATTGTCTCAGGCCAAAGTTCAAATTGCAGCAAAGGGGTTTAATTTTGAAGAAGCATGCTCGGCAAGTATGAATAATAAAACAAGTAGGAATTAATCAGATGAGAATATGGTATGTGTTTAATGGATCTGCACCAGCTTGTTCTTTAAAGAGAATGTGAACTTAAGTGAAACTTGATTCAAATACTCACCACACAGCCTTGAGCCACAGAGTATATTAAGATCACAATAAAAATACACAAAATGGTACGAATTTGTATTGTCAGGCACCCTGGAAAACACTAAGAAAGAAAAAAAAAAGATTTATAGATAAAATACTACGATATTTTTAAAGTGGGGTTGTTATTTTTCAGTAGTCTATAAAGAGAAGTGAATATGGGATACAGAAATTTCACCTGTACTGCAAATTACAAAGTTGCAGTGATTGCTGTGTAGTAACTGTTATTCACTTGTTAGTGTGTAGGTGTATTTTAATGGTAATTGCAGTTTTGGGGATAATAAATATGAAATTACTATTGCTATACATTATTTCTCACTATAATTAAAACTCTTACAATTTTTAGTTATATGTCTACTCAGGATGCAAATAATATTCTAGGATGGCATTTGATTTTGCTCTCATGGGAAAAATACCCAAAGCAACTTTTGCCTTGCAAATTTTCAGCTCCTTTGCCTTGCAAATTGTGATCCAAGAGAACATAGTGTGATAGCATAGAATTTTGGAGTGGTATGTGTGTATTCTGTCATATTAGGCAGGTTAAATGCCAGGATAGTTTTAATTATTGTGACTCATAAAAACATTGAATTTGTCAGAAACAGCAGTAGAGAACAAAAATATCTGGTGAAATGGAGTCTTGTGAAAATTTTATCTCCACTTTTACTCCGATTCGATTTATCACACTATTAAGTGTCAAGTTCTTGCTTCTATGAAGCAGAAATAGATGGGGTTACCTGAGGTGTATCACCTTTAAGAAAACTGAGCATATTGTAGAACAAATAGCTCAGATTATAGGAATCTGAGAAAAGCTGTGTCTAAGGGAGAAGATACAGCAATGCACAAAAATACACTATGAAACAAAGATTATTTCTGCATTTGTTCATCACTATCATACAGTTCCAATTGGAAGGGACCTCAGGGGGCTCAAAAGTGCTGTCTGCCTGAGTCTCAGGGCCATTTTTGCAGAGTTGGTTACTCCTCCTGTGTCATTGCAGGGCATTATTTCTTCTCAGGGCCTGGACTTTGCATTATCCATTCTGTATTTATAAGATTCCTGTTGGCCCATTCTATCAACCTATCTAGGACCTTCTCAACAGTCATCCTGCCAGCTGTTCTCACGAAATTGAAGTAATTTGAAAACTTGACATGAGTATATGCCACATCCTTCTCCAGCCTGTTGATAAAAATGTCTGACAGGGCAGGATTCAGGATAAACTCCTGTAGTATCCCACTTATTACTGGTTTCCAGGTAAAGTATAACCATAAACTGCTATGCTCTGAATGTGATTATCCCCACAGTATTTTACCCATCAAACTGTCCACTTAACTAGACCAGAAACCTATATACAAATGGGGTGGAACATGTGTGGTCTTATCCTCATAAATAAAATACACAAGAGTTTTGTTTGAAGAAAAAAGAAATTCCATTAATTCAGTTTGCAACCAAATAAGCTGTCTACTGCTTATTGAAGAGATAATACCCCATGGATGGTTAATAAGGACAAAGCAAAATACAGGTTCAAAGATCACATCCTGATACATTGCACAGACAATTCTTTTGGTCATTTTAAATGTTGACATGCTGGGCTATTGGGTTAAAATGGAAAACAGAACTAAAAGATAAGGTATGGGACATGTCTGAATTAAAATTCTGACACTAAGAAGATTTATACTTCTAACTTTAAGTCATTCTAAGATTGTATCTGCACTTTTATGATAGCATAGAAATTTGGACTTCATTTTCTTTGTACTCTTTTATTTGTGGAATTTTTATTAACTAAATAGGTAGCGTCAGGTTACCAAAATTCAAGGTAACTGGTACAGTAAAATATTATCAAAGTGATATTATGAGTAGGGTGTTTAATGCTAAAATATGGAGAAGCTGAGTCACTTGTGCAGTGTGAAAGAACAAGTAAGTGCAATAAGACTGATTAAAATAGGGGAATGATTCTTTTACATTTGTATATCCATTATCCACATCATATTAATTTTATTTAAGAGAAATTTTTGCTACAAAGTTTCAAATTGTGATATTCTAAGCGTTTATATTTCTTTGTTTTTCCAATGCTGGATGCTAATGCTATAATCCTGTATAGTATTGAATCTCTGGAGGAACCTGGAATAAATACAAATTTTCTTGACTGTCAAAACAGATGGAACACTTCTTATGTTTGCACTAGCCCCAGGAAAATGGTATAAAGAGCAGTTACTTCTACAAACTTTGTCTGCATTTCTACCATCTATAGAGAGAAGAAGAGATAATAATCTACTCTGCCCTAATAAAAAAAAAATCATCAAAGTTACTCCCAAATAATTTTGTAAGTTCATGAATAAGGTTCTGTTCAGTACTTGATACTCTGCTAATATCCTATTTATGTTTGCATGAAAATACATGTTTTTCTTCTGCCAAAGGGCACTTTTAAAAACTAAAATTAGTTTGTGCTGATCAGCAAAGCTGATTACCTGCGTAGGTGTTTTTTCTTGATATTTGTCTAAAAAGAATAAATTTACTTTGATTTCTTTCATCAGAAAATTAGCCTGTATTTCTTTGCATTCTTTATTCTGATCTGGCAGACCTATTTCTCCCCTAAAACACCCAAACATCCTTCTGCATCATTACTGTTGTGAAAATATAATGCAGGAGAATTAATCATTACTGAAGGTTTTGAAAAGGCCAAGGATTGTGTGTGCAAAACATTGTGCTTTACTATCAAAACAGCTGCTGTTTTGGCAGGAAAAAATTTGAAAACAGAGGGGAAGTTAGCAGGACTTTACACCCAGATCAGCAGGAATGAAAGGGAGAACTAGTGTGCTCTGTAGTCAGAAAGGAGTAAAAGGTTAAGCAGTTTATTTAAACACAGTATCTAGTGGTAGGTGTTCAGGAAGGATTTAGCAAAAAAGAAAGCATAGAATTAATGGCACTGAATGCTGCACTGCTGTAACAATCACTCATGCAAAAAGCCTACTTTCAGATGATTGATCTCTGGTTTTGAAGTGTCTAATACATTACTTACCAAGGAACTTTAAAACACATAGGTTTCAGACTCTGTGAATCTGTGAAGATTCACTGATGGCTTCATATTCCAAAGGTCAAACATAGCATGGCCACCAAAAGGAAGAACAGTCACAAAATCTTAGATCACTTACTTGTACTCGTGTGACATGTAGATACATAATACAAGCCACTAGGAAGCATATGCAGAACACCAGGAGAACAAGAACTACGGTACTCCTAGAACCAAAACACAATATAAGTAATGCAATGTAACTCAGTAATAGATGAGAACAAACTGTTCATCTCATCTTCTGTTGGGGGTCCTTCTGAAATAGTATTTTAAATAAATGGTGGAGGATGCCCTCCTCCCCCTTGCTGTTATACTAACCATCACAGTGAAAATTTAGCAGTGATGTCCACTGCTCTCAAGACTATGAAATTAACAAATGGTCTTGTAAATGGTCCTCACTCTGACCTCAGAAAGGAGATCAAAGCACCTCAAAAATTCAAATGTGTGGTAGTCGGGAGAGACACTTTCTAATTGTAGGCTAGTGCAGAATATTCAGCATGATGACCCTTGTGAGGGGAGTGTGTAACTCAATTACTTGGCCTTGGCAGTGGTGTTAACAGTTACCAGATGCCTTTTCTGTCTCATTTCTCTTTCTCAAAGATTCAGAAATCAATGGTCATTCAATTCAGACACTTAGCATGTCAAATAAAATCAGACCAGACTGTCTTCTAAGGAAACAGAAAAACTCCCTCCTTTTGAGTCTCCCTCAATGGTTAGACAAATCTTAAGTTTCACAAAGATGCTTTAATAATTTTTAAATTCTTAATTTTCCCTCTTCTGATCTATCAAAATAAGTTTGTTCTTAATGAGAAGAGGGGTGCAAAATATGAACTTTCTTTCTCTGGAAAACTTTTCTTGGACAAGTACCTTATGGATGTGAGCAAACTGACAAAAATTGGTCCACCAGTGTGGGTGCATTTGATCTCTGCTCAGGGGAAGCCTGGCCCCATGCCAACCATGGAATCAGGGCTGTATGACAGCAGCATAACATCTTCACACCTTCTTTTCTAACTTGTGAGAACAAGCCAGTCAGTCCAGAAGCCATGTGAGCAATGGATTCAGGCATATATGTATCTGTGCCCTTGACAATTACTGGGGAAAGACTGTTTGTACAGGGTTTCTAACAGCAGAAGAGTGCAATTCTCCTGTAGAGTTTCTAACTATTTGACTTTGGTTTCAAGTTCATGTAATAGTTCCTACTGATACAGGAACAGGGAGAATTCTGTGGTGTAGTATGTGTACCCAGAATGGGAAGGTGACTCTGGGTGCTGTTGGTGTGGATTCTGAATACAAGTATTAATCAAGGCATCTCATCCCTTTAGAGAATTCACTTGTATTCTGGATGGTAGCATGCTAGAAAAGAATTTGGGGGACATGTCTGCAACAACATCTTATAAAGCAGCAATAGCTCACAAGTGGCAGTAGTGCTGAGTGGGACCCTGACAGACATTTGGGTTGGCATCTCAGAAGGGCTACGTTGTTTTTTTTTAAAAACAAACACAGAATCAAACATTAGAAGGTTCATAGTCAGGGCTTTTAGCAGCTACACTGCATATGTGCCTCCTTAATTGGACAGCTTAGGTTGAGAGGAGCATAGCCTTGCTTTGACCACCTCCATCTGGGAATACAAAATGTGTCTTTAGTTGAGAAGCTGCTTTGCTCAAATGATGAATTGTGAGAATGGCAAGACCATTGATTTCTGCATACTTATGCAGTAATTGACTTTCCTATGACATTTTCTTGTCTGGATGATCAACCTCCTCCTTGAAATATTGTGATATATCACTTCTCCCATTAGGGTAACACATTACAAGCCTTGTCTTGGCTTTTGAATTATCTTTCCATACCTGTAACATCTTTGGCAATCTAAATAACAGCTTAAAGCTCCAAATGCTAGAAATAGGAGAAAATTTCCTCTACTTCCTAAGTTTTAATTTAGCTCATGTTTGCATCTGTGTCACAGCAAGGGAAGAGCCCAAGAAGAATTGTAATTTGGATGTGTGAAGCCACCACTCAGACAATGGAAGAAAGAACTTAGGAGAATTCAGTGGGTGGCTTTTTAACTAACTCAGTCCATTTTCATGACCTTCTGTGGTGTTATTCTGCTGGAAGTTGTGTGTCTGTCAGATCACTACTTAACCTGAATTTCTGTCCAGCTGGTTTTAAGTGACAGTAGTTTTTTGAAAGGCTATTATATGATTCTTGGAAATTCATTCTAGTTTCAACTACACTAATACACTTTGTTTCTTCTGGTTCAAAACTGCTATGTTCTGCAGCTGTGGCTTACTGAAGAAGGTGAAAGACTTCTTAATCATGCTCCAATTAGTCAGCAGTCATTAATCTGGAAATGATTATGTAAATGATGATTCTTTTCATGACTTTGAATTCTTTAAAAGAAAGGTACTATATTACAAATTAGTATTTGTATTTTATAATGTGAAAAAAGTGTTTCTCAATCTTTCACTTAGAAATAATAGAATATAGAAGTATTATTCTAACTGGGGATTTGTGAATAGAAAAGACCATAATTTAAATGGAATTGTCAAAAGCATTATCCTGTGGCCAGTTCTATTCCCATTGAAATCATTATAGTTAGTAAAAGTGAGTAAAGTTTATTATTAATGTTTTGATATTCTAATTGGAAAAAAGTTCATTATTAAAAAATTTTATACCTTACACACAATTCTATCTACCTCTAGATTTAGAAGTGGTCTAATTATTTTTTATTTAGTAATCATACACATAGAACTGACAAAATGTGAGGTAGTCACCAATCAATCACTCAACAATAGGCATAGGACACCTCCCAAACACATCATTTGGTTATGTTTGCTTTAGTGCAGTCAAGGTTGGAATGTAAGTTATATGTGCATAGCCAAAATTAGGCTGTTTATAAAACTGCTATAAGTGCAGGCCTCAATGAAGCTGGATGGTACTTTCAGTACTTTGTTCCCATCAAATTCTGTATGTTATTCAAATGTCTGTATATTTTCTATGTTGCTATCAATACCCGAAGTACTTAATCCAAAGCAGCACGAACACATTTAGAAAAGGTGCAGTAACACCTTTGTTTGTGGTGCAGAAATGCTTTGAGTAAGTTAAAAAGAACCACTGAAAGTTTAAATAAGCACTGAAATGTATTTTTTTTCTCTCAGTGCATACTACTACAAAAGAAAATAAAAAAAGATCGTGAAAAGTGTCTCCTGTGGACAAATGAAAGAGATAACAATTAGATTGAGAGTATACTAACAGAGAGTCTCCCATGTGAGAAGGTTCCAACCTAGGTGCCCATTCCGGTTCCAAAGACTAATTTTGACCTGTGCAGGATATCTGAGAATGTTCCACTTTGAGTTATGATAGCAAAAGACAGAAACTTACTGTGGTATTATTAGAAGGTAGACAAGGCCAAATAAGGCAGCTAGAATTAGTGAGAGAACTACAGCACTGGTGAAGTACTCATCCTGAAGCTGGTGGTACTGTTGAAGAAAGGAAGAAATGAAGACAGTAAATATTTTATATATACCCAGGCACCCACACCTAGTCCGCTCTCAGTAAGAAAGAACTGAATCCTAAAATAAAACAAACATGATGGCTTAATTCACATTGAAAAAACAGATAAGGGAAATCCACACAAGATTTTCTCTTTCACCCTGTAACTAGTCAGAACTGGTTTAGGCTCACATATAAGTTTATCTTTTTGAGAAAAAAAATTCAGCCACTTTGAACCAGAAGGGGGTGGCCCTCCCTTTATTTACTCATCATGATAAAAGGCCAAACACCCCTTGTGGCTGGTTTCAAGAAGTCCTGTCACCTCAGCTGCTCAGGACAGGACAATAATAAGTGGACTTGGAGGCAGCTGCTAATGAGATACATGGGCTCAGCTGGGAGCAGCTACTGTCCCTGATTCCACTAAGCCACAGTATTAACCAGAGGAAGCTTTCTAGGGGTGGAAACACAAAAGTGTTTTCTCAGAAAAATCCAAATTTCAATATCATTTACACTAGAAGACTTTTTATTTTGAAAGAAAAAAGTTGCAGCCAAATAATAAATTACTTTGGAAACCTGAAATCAAAATTTATGCTTAAAACCTTAAAAAAATTGGATTCAATATGGCACACAGCATTCTAAATCAAAACAGTAGTGACATGAAATCTTAGACTGTAAAGTGACTTACAATGGAAAAATAAATGCTACTGCCGAATTAATTAAAAAACATACCACTTTTTCAAACTTGCTTTTTCAAACACATAAACCAAAGGCTGTAAATACAAATAATTTGTATTCACAAAAAAACCACCTACAAGGTAGGAACAATTGTTGACTGATGTGCATGCTGTATGTCTGGGTAAATGCCCTGCTTTCAGCACTGCCACACTGGTGTAATATTGCAACCTTGTTGTCCAGAGATTCAATGTTTTTTTTTTATATTTTCTAGAATTTCTGGATCAATAGTTATCAGGCTACCTATGCATCTTCCTGTCATTAACACTTCTCCAAACAGATGAGGGAGTAGGCAGACAAATTGCAATGAGACAGCAATAAACAAGTGACTCAGGCAGTTTGGAGAAGTGAAGGAAAGACCAAAACACAGGATATATAACACAGAGTAGGATCCTGACAAGCAGGACAAGACCAATCTTTCTTTTTATCCCCCTCAAGTGTTTCCATGGAAGGTAGAGATAATATCACCCTCTTAACTGAGAGACAGTCCAGTGGAGTATTTAGACAGTAAGTAGAGTTCAAACATTGCATGAAACCCAAACAAAAACCCCAACCCTAGTTGGCTTACAGTCAGTGAAATCAGTAAAAACAATTTTCAACCCCCTTACTTTATTTTCACGCTCAATCTGCTTATACTTCAGGGTGATGAAGTTCAGGTCAGCCATCTCCGACTCAGTTTGCCGGGCCTCTATCAAGCGGCTGATGTATCTGTTCACTCGAGTTCCCGGGGTGTTGTGCACAACATTGTTAGAAAAAGAGGAGCGATTCCTGAGTTTTTCAGAGGCTGTCCTTAATGCTCTCCTCTGTAATATGGACGAAGAAAGAAGCACAGGTTTTATTAGCACTGCGATTTTTCATTGCTGCTCGTATTCAAGCTCACAGAGAGGATGTGGAATTCATTAAACAGAGCAACTACAAAAGACAGAATTCTTATCTCAGTGTGAATGTCACCTTTTAAAAATTCCTTACCTGAAATCCTGGTATTATTCAAAACAACTAGAAAACTCGCACTTTGTTCCAATATTTTAATCCAGAAATCCTTTTCACACACGGCCCTGACACTCCTCTGCCACTGAGGAAA
Source organism: Cichladusa arquata (assembly GCA_026413545.1). Classification (NCBI taxonomy): domain Eukaryota; kingdom Metazoa; phylum Chordata; class Aves; order Passeriformes; family Muscicapidae; genus Cichladusa; species Cichladusa arquata. The sequence continues at coordinate 55,620,018 of JAOTQP010001286.1, forward strand.
TAATCAGTTCCCAGTCAGGGTGACATTACCTTACAAAATGGTTTTATTTTGGTTTGTTTTCTTGACAGAAGACATGGAGATCTGTACATCCTGAAGACAAGATAACCAGGCTCTTCATAACACAAGAAAACTCCTACTGTCTAGGTAACAACATATTTCAAAAAGATAGTTTACCTTAAAGTCTTGGACAATGACCACTGTGACTGGACACTTGGCTCTCTTGTTAAGACCACTTGAGTATGCCTCAAGTGCACTTGCAGATCCAGATGGAGCGATCCAACAAATCATCAGAACTAAACTGTGCCTAACTGGCTCCTCCAAGGCTGAGATAGCACAACTACAAGATGATTACTCCTAGTCCTTTCCAGCAGAAAGGATTTATCACAGAGCATATCTGGAAGGGATTTCAGACCAGCTGTCTCACTTTTCACAGAGAGCACTCAGGAGACAGTGAGCAGCATCTCAGCCACATTTGGTGGCAAACCTTCAGCTGGAGGCACTTTAATCTAAACCAGTAGGGCTAGATCTGTTCTATGACTTGCCAGAAGAGTTTTGACAAAAAAAGCTCAGGCAAGTTCTACTATTTCTGTAAAGTTAAAGGAATATTTTTTTATCTAGCATCTGCAGAGTTCAAGACAGTTCAAGACATTATGAAATAACAGGTCTACTCAGGAGATAATAAATCATCTGTCAGGAAGATGTCAAAGAAGAAAACAAAATTTCTCTCTTTAGAACACTCAGTCCTAAATAGCCCACTCTAGAGGCTACACAACAACATATCTTTTTATTCCAGATGGTAAAAAAGATGGTAATCACTATCTAAGTTATCTTGCAGGAATGGTAGTTTCCTTTTTTATTTCACAAGAAATTCTTGGGAGTACCTCATCAGTGACCAAGTTGTGAACTATAGCAGTTCCTTAGCTTACATAGCTTATATGTATATCTAAATCCTTATGAATAGTGAGAAGGGTTATCTGCTGACTGATACCTTAGTTTTCTGTTTGTGAAGAAAAATGGACCCTAGCAAAGATAAAGTGACTTTTCAAGTCTTGCTTTGCTGGCTTTACGTGTAGAGAGGAGGTTACACCACCAGTAAACAATTCTAAGGTTACATTTTTCTTCAAGCTATCAGATCCCATTACCTGGTAAATTTGATGTAAGTGCTAATTGTTTCAGCATGAAAACTAACCTTAGGGATATGCATTGATCAGAGATCTTAAATTGCCAGCCAAACAACTATTTTCAGTGTTTCTAAACAGAAAGAAATTTGTTTTCTTGAAGAAACATTTGTATCAGTAATTGGTAGGGAAATTGAGTTGTCAGAAATACCCAATTTTGCTCTCAATAAACTTGTTGGGGGTATAATTAGTTAGCATATGCATTGCATTAGTTGCAGCACAAATACATTTTCAAGGATTACTTACAATTAAAATTTAAGCCTATAGTATAAGAAGAAGGGGGAGGAAAACAGTATTTAAATAAATGATACTTTGCATTAAAACCTGAAATGAGGGTAGATGAATATGGGTGTTATTCTCAAATATGGAATAAATTATATTATTTATTTTTCCATTTTGAAACAGGGTTGAAGTTTCTATTCTTAATCAAAACATCTGTTTCTTATATATAATTATTTCCTCTAGGTCCCTTATTTGTATCTCTATTTTTTTTTGCACAGCAGACTTACATCATGTCTTACATATGATCAAAATCAATGTTTATGTTAATGTGTATTTATGTTTCTCAGAAATGTACTGGCTTCAACGCCTTTAAAGACCCCACTTGTTTTACTTTATTTATGTGATTTGAGGACTGAAAACTGAAAACTCTAAAGAAACCCTACATTGTAACACAGTGTATTTATGTTAATATCATATAATACAAATCCATGGTGTGTTACATAAAAGTTACAGAACATACTTTCAGTTACTGATAGCATTGTAGAACTTCAGTGACAATGTTCTGGTATGAAAAATTTTCATCAGACACTAAAAAATTCACACGGGGATTTTCTGTGTACATTATCATATTTATGCACACACATACACAAGATACAATATAAAGTCTTGCATATGCTTCAAAGAATGTGTAGGTTATTTTTTTTAAATACTCAAAATAACACTAAATCACAATTGGAAGGCATTTTACATGGCCAGTTTCAAAATAAAATCTAGAGTTTCTGAAAGTCTTCACTGAAACTGTGCTTTAAAGGAGCTAATTGACTTTCCTCCCCTTTTTCTGCAGAGCAAACACAAGCACATACAAAACTCAAAATATGAAAGTTTGAATGCTTTCTGAAAGAAGTTTTAGACTGGGTCTTCAATAAATGAAAAAAAAAAGAAAAGGGAAAAAAAGAAAAAAAAAGGGTGAAGCAAGCAGACAAGCTGAATTACTGATTCCAGTGCTCACGTGCCACCACTCACTGGTGGAGTGACCTGTGTAATATTGCCACCTGCTGTCAAAGAAAATGGAACAAGCACTCTTACAGTTTTTATCCATAAATTTACAGGTAGATTCATATACAGGAAAGAAGCAAACCAGGCTACTAGTATGTAAAGCAATTTTGATGTATAGAATTATCGGGCATCCAAGAAAGTGGAATTTATATTTGTATTAGGGACTTTTATGTTTAAGATTTGTATTATGGATAAAGAAGGGTTTTGGCTAATCAGTTGCCTTTCATATTTCAGAGAATAGAACCATCTAGAGAAACAAAATTATTCTGTTGGTTTGCATTTGTCACCATGAGTTTCAGACTGGGATGGACAAAAGATGCAAAAGAATATATGTTAAAAGAATGGAAACAGCCTCAGAAATTCCAATTCCTGTGAAAAAAGTCCTTAATAGAAGCCACACAGGACACCTATGCTGGCTTTTCCAAGAGCAGCTCCAAATTTGAGGCCTTTTATAATTAAATTTTTTCTTTACTGTGGGAATTAGATTGTTCTTGCTCCAGCAGGAGCACCATAAACTTCTTTATGTGTTGGTACCATCACCTCCTATGCTCTCAAAGACGGTCTGTTTGATGCAGTCCTGGAATTGATGCCCAAAGAGTGCACTCAGCCCACATTGACTACCTTATCATCATCCTCACACGTCATGACGTTGGAGAAAGGGATCTCTGCTTTGAACATCTTGCGACAGTGCATGAGCTGAACAAGCAGGTAGCAGACTGTCTTGAACTTCATTCTTTTGGCAGGCTTAATGTCTGAGAGAATCAGTCCAGGAAATATCTGTTGGTCAGAAAAATAATATTTATAAACAAAACACTACATTCCCATGCAGACTTGAAACCTTTTGCACCCCCTCATGGCCAGAGCAAAACAATATTCGCATCAAGAAGTAATGCTTTTGGATAAACATCTCACATTTGCAAATGAACATTACTTCATCTTTCTTCAACATAAGATGTAAAGAATCTGTTGAACAGACATTATATAAACTCATACTTAACATTCTGGAAACTATTATTTTCTCAGAAATGTGAACTATAAAAAAAGTGTATTAATGACAAACTTAGAGGCAATATTTGCATTTCTTTAACATTAAAATAAATTTTTGTAAATACAGGAAAAATAAAAAGGCTATTAGCATTTTTATTAATTGGTGTTAAAAACACATAATTTCAATTTTCTTTCCTTATTTTGTTACTTCAGTTACAGGTAAATTCATGAAAATCTGAAGAAGATAACTTTTGCTTTAAAGATAGATAGATATATATATATGCTTTAAAAGGAGGTTATGAGGCATTGTGGTTATAACTCACATCTTATTTCTACAAAGTAAGAAGTGTTATACCACAGAGAAATACTCTCAAAGGTTTAAGTATAATCTATTCCTTTACCACGGATTTCCTGGTTCAGCAAGGACAAATATTTTCTTGGCTAACTCTTAAGCAGGTATTTAACTACTGGTGACTTCAGTAAAGCTCCAGAACATGCTCATATGCTTTCTCAGGTCAGGACATTATATCCTCAATATTTATACCAAACTTATTCATGCTTCTGCCATGTGGAAAGTGTTAATGAGAAACATGGCAGGACTCCATGCCTCCTCAGTATGGGAATTCAAGCTTGTAAAAGTGATTTCTTCTGGATCAACAAAATAAAGAAGCACAGAGGATATGGTCCTTAGTTTTCCTAGGTACAAAAGACAGAGAAAATCACTCTCCGAAAACTTTATTCAAATGCTCTTAAAGTCCACAAATGACAATGCGAATTTGCTGTGCATTATTCACAGTACTATGGTTTACTAGACCCGTCACTTCAGTGATCAAAGAATGAAGAAAAAACTGAAAGTATTTGTTTAATGCATGTTTTCTTGGACAACTAAATTCAGATAGACAGGCAAACGACACTGATTATATATTCTGAATGGCATCTCAGATATTGGCTTGTTGTTATGTGTAACACATACAGCCATGCACTTGTATTTTCTGGAAAATCAAGGTTATACATCACTGACCTTTCAATACTTTATTTATTCAGTTACACTCTGAATAAACACAACAATGACCACAGTGTTGCACTTGTTATTTTTTTCCTAGCAGACAGCCATGTTCTCAACATGTGACGAGCTTCAAATGTACAAAGGTGCTTTATTGTGCACTGGAAGATTGACTGAAGGCAGCCAGCATCCCTGCACTGCACTGCACTGCACTGCACAGTCAGCAGCTGAAATCTAAAAGGACGTTTGTGTGTCTAGTGTGTAGCCACTTGTGTAAGTGGTAATTTAACAATAGGCTGCGTGAAGAGATTCCCAATATGAACCTTTTCTTCCAAGGGCTTTCTGGCAGAAGACTTACCACTGAATTGCACAGAAGATACTGTACAAGGATATTCACATACTAATCGTCCTTTAGGTATTCCTAAGGACACCAAGTAGATAGTTGTTAGGCTTGAGTATGGCAGATATGATCAGTTTTTGAGCTACAATTCCCAACAGCTAAAACCTACTTTTTGGAGAAGTATTTCACTTACAAATCTTCTTAATGTAACCATAATTCCTCTAGAAGTTCTGCATATTTTACAATGTCTATCAACCTTTTGATACAACAAAAATGAGCAACTTTCTTGAAACTCCCTCCAGTTTTGCATTTCATTGCGTTTTCAGAAATTTACAGGTGGACAATATCTCAAGAGATCATTAGCTCTTTCTTTGCTTTCTTTGCGTTCACAGTGGACATTGCATTAATTAAGTCAACAATTTTGATGATTTTAAATAAATGATGATTTTAAATGAATTCAGAGATTCATTCATGAAGGCTTTTATTACAGAAATGCCACAGTATAGATGCAAGAGTGGGAAAGAATAGGTAGAGCATCTTACCAGCAAAAGATCCAAGAAGGCCTGATTGTGAAAGGTGAGCATATGTGCATGACTACATCCTCCTACAAGGATTTGAACTACTATGAGCAAAGAAGACTTTAGACTTTCCTCCATGAAACCTTCTTATAATAGGTGCGTTTCTGAGAAAAACTTGCAACTTGAAAACTTGGAATGGACTCCAGAGTGTGGCCCTGTCACCAACATGATTTTATCCAACCTAAACCAATGTTTTCATCCAGTTTCCTGACTTTATCTTCAAATCAGTATGTAGAACATTTTTAGCTCTTACCATCAACTGGTTTCTTTTAGCTTGGAAATCTTACAGGCAGTTGTCTTACATCCACAGTATACATCCTTTATGTGTTGGAAATAGAGCCATTTTTTCCAGCTGTTTTGGAGTCAAATACAAATTTCAGCTCAGGTCAATGAAAAAAATGGAGTAGTGTGGAGATCCCCAGCCAAAGAAAAACAATGACAAACTGGTGTGAGTTTAGCAAAGGTTCACCAAAACAATTAGGGTTCTCAAGTGTATGACATACAAGAAGAATCTGAGGGTGTTTAGTTCATTTAGCTGGAGGAAGAGAAGGCTAAGGAGAGATCTACTTGCTGTCTTTAACCACTTAAGTAGTAGCTGCAGAGAAGATAGAGGCAAAATAATCCTGAACACTAGTCAAAAAAAGCACAAGAGGCAATGAATATGGTCTGTATCGTGGGAAATTCCTATTTGATACAAAGAAGTTTAGCTGTGAGGATGATCATGGCTCCAGAGGCTGCCAGCCAAGGAAACACTCAGCACTTACTCAAAGGTGGATCTAACTGCAAACTCAGCCCTGCTTTGAGCAAGGAGGTCAACCACTTGACCTCCAAAGGCCTCCATCCAAATTCAGCTAGTGTGCAATGCTAGGAATATTTGTGAACACACCTGCTGTATAGCTACTGTTCTTCATGGCTGGCCAAGAGCACAGCCACTCAAAGGACACTGCGAGTTGGACACAGTGATGGTTCTCAGCACATCCATATAATTTTATTTATAATTTTGGTTGATTTTTGGGGGTGCTTTTTAGTGGATTTGTTTTGGGTTTTTTTAATCAAGTGGTTTCAGGACATGTAGATTCTGCACTGGGACTAAGGATTTTTCATTATACTACTACATGTACTTCTCTCTCACCTTCGTCTCACAAATCATATCCCTTTTTTATTCTTGCTTTTACAGCAGAACAACACTTTTGACATAGCAAATTCAGTGAAATATTTAAGTAATCTCAACTTCTGCTCTAAGTCTATGAAAAAGTCAGGAAATACAAAACAGTCTGTTAAAACAGAATTGAAAAACCCCCTCCAAGTGAAAACCCAACCCCAGTGTCCTTAACTCTGCTTTTCCTCTGATCTTGCTCCTGGCCAGCTCCACAGGAAAGCTGGTCTGCAGCATTCCCATTCCAGCTCATTTTGTCAATACATTTTACATTCTCGTCTTTTTGACCCTTGGCGTCATCTCTAATCCTGTTCATTGTTCACTTAGCTCATAATTTTAGGAAAGGTTGGTTGCTTGCTGCAACGCAGCTGACAAATAAGGCAAAGAGCTGGACTTTTCTAACAGAGCACCCTGAAAGCAGCCAGGACTATACACAGATTTGTGAATGCAGAAAACAAACAAGCACTGATCCAAATCCAGGGAAAACACCCCTGTGTTTGAATGTCATGTAATATTCTGATAAGTATTTAACTGGTGCCCATTTGAGATTCTCAGAAATGTCAGCAGACTGTTATTTCCCTGACTATATTCAACCTCAATGCATAAAGTGGCAAGGAAGAGAAGATACTAATGTCATTCAAAACATATTTACAGAAACCATAAATGCTGTAGCACTGTGTCTGTCTGTGTTTTCTATCTTCAGGCAGGCAGGACCATGTCTCTTGGTGGTAGTATTTGTTCCATGACTATCTTCAAGACATTTTGTCCTAAGATAGATGAGCAAATTTTTTCTTCTTTTCTTTTCTTCCTCCTATAGTTAAAATCATCAGACATTTATCTTTCCATCCTTTTCTACTGCCCTTATGATATATTTTTCTTACCACACCTTAGCTATGCAACAGGAAAGTATATTAGGGATTTTACCAGAAAATACAGCATCTGTAAGACTAACTTTTAAAATTCAGAATAGCGTGACCACTTTCTTGGCACAGATATAGAAAAACATTTTAGCAGTTGTAAAATCTCCTAAACCAATGTCCAGGAGATCTACAACAGAGAAAAATCTTATACCAGTGTCCTACATCTTTTCTTGTACAGATTCCACATTTATGGAGGAAGGAGAGAGAATGATACTAGAGCACATAGTTAATTCTATCACTGACAGCCCAAACTGGAGGATTTCACACTGATGATGCATTAGCAGCTTCATAGCTACTGCAGGAGCAATCCTGAGGATGTAGAGCAAGACAGAAATCGTTATTCTGCTTGTGTTTGCTGGGAAGTAGCATAAGCAATTTATTTCCAATGTTTGGGTTTGTATATTCCAATAACTTGGGCAATGCAAAGTCTCAGGCACAGAACAGCCCCTGTCCAGATACAAGCTAGAGCTTCCATTAAAAGGCTGTGTGCCTGTCTGTTAAATCAGGTCTCCTAATGTATATCTAGGGTATTAAAATCTGAAACACCAAAATTATGCTTCAGATCTCTAGCTAAATTCCTTGGAAGAAGCTGTGACCCATCGAGAGCAAAGGCCACCCCTGGACTCTCAAAGTCATGGTAGCAGTGGCAGCTGCAGGTAGCTGTCAGTTTGAAAGAAGAAATCTTCACTGTGTGCCCAGACATGGACTCATATGCCTAACATGAGGTGTTTCAAATTAGAAAAATTTTGTCAAATACATTTTTGCTTGCAATGTGCTTATAAAGGAAAGAGTTTTTATGAGTAGTGGGTAAAGTTTTTACATCCCCTGCATTAAATTGGCAGTTTTTTTTTTCTGTCACTACTTACAGTTTAAGAGTCAGAGCTCTAGCAATCCATGAGTGCTGATAAGCATACAGTCACTTAAGTAAAACTATCATCAGAATATGTTTGTCCAGAAACTTCACAACTTACAAGAACTATGAAAACTTCCTTAAAACAAAGTAAACTGATTATTTTTAGTGCAGTCAGATGCCAAAAAAATCCTAGGGATCTGTTAGGTATACAGGTGGATTTACTGGGTCATAAGTGCTCTGTGGAAAACACAAATTTGACATGATTGGAAAAAGAAGACAATATGAGAACAGTGTGGTATGTTCCCCCAGACCTAACCAGAATGATTAAATCAAATTAATTTTGCAGAGAAAGAGATTTCCCACAAATACAGTTGGAATTTCATTTTGAATGGAAATAATAAATTAATAATATTAGGTCCAGCAATTTTAGACCTATTGCACTACTCAGTTATTTCCTTCTGTAGCCTTTTAATCTGGCCAGACAAAATACAAAAAATTTCTGTTAAAAACTCCCAGTAATACATGGATTAGAGGCATGAAATTCTTTCACTGTTAAAAGCTCAATTAGAGTGTTATTAAGACATGGTGGAAAGCACCCCAAAAACAGTTCTACTTGTGAAACATTCCAGTTGCTAACAGTAAATTAACAATGAAGTCAAAAGACAAACACATGTAGTTACTATGTATTTCATCCGTACAAAGCAAAAAAGTCATCATGAATCTATGTTGTTTTCTCTCTGCTATATTGCATAATTCCATGTTGAGGGGGAAAGAATTGAATCAGCCACAGGAAAGACATAAGCAGACAAAATCTGTTGGCTGGTGATGGAAAGATATAGAGCCTAGTAATTTATTATAATATAGCAGGCAAGTAATCTGGTTCATGCCACAAAGCTATATTGATTAACAGTAAGGGAGGATGCACTCCAAGACAAAAATACTGACTTTTGCAGAAAAGCAATGAAAAATTAGTTTGTTTTCCTTTTACTCTGTGGTGATAGGACTGCAATGCAGATGTTCAAAATCTCATCAGTTTCTGCTAGATGAAACAACAAAATATTAAAGTGATGTGACAGCCTTTGCCACTTTTCTTGCAGCTGTGGCATGCAAATCAGAACAAATAGAGAAAGGGTGATTGGGCATTGGAATGGGCTGCCCAGAGAAGTGGTGGAGCCACCACCCCTGGAGGTGTTTAAGAAAAGACTGCATGTGGCACTCAGTGCTGTGGTCTAGTTGAGATGATGGTGCTTGGTCTTAGGTTGGACTTGATGATCTCAAAGGTCTTTTCTAGCCTGGTTGATTCTGTGTGATTCTGTGTGAATCTCAGGTTGCTGAATTTCTCCCTATTTGATCATGAGTCAGAGAAATTGTGCTCAATCTTTTGAGCTGTCAATCCATCTGCAGTTGACAATAAATTATGCCACAGGTATGTACTATTGATAACTGCTCTAGATAATTTGGGCATTTCAAGAGACTTTACATTAAATAGAATTTTCCAAAGGATGCTCCTAACCTGCATTTGCTTATTAACAGTCATCAATCTTTCAGCTAATTTTTCCTGAAATTCAAAAAAACTGAAAATAATAATTTCCTCTTCCTCAAACATTGCTTTAATTTCTCTTTTCAAGCAGACAACTGGTTTTTGGGTTATTTTGCTATGATTAGTTTTTGGGCAAAAATAAAACTGTGGTTTCAGCCATCTGCATTGGAATGTTTAGGGCATGATTCAACACAGCAAACCAGACAGGACACGAAGCACCATATCTCTAACCAGCATCCACTTCCCTCTGGCTGGATAACTAAAATAAAGATTTAGGAGAAAAAAAAAAAAAAGAGTGGTATTGACATGGATTTTCAGAATGGTTATAGTATTGCTCAGACACTTCAGATAAGAAAGCAGGGATATCCAAGCTACAGAAAGAATTTTCTGAGACTGCTTGGCATGGCTTTTTATGCACACGGTAAGGCAGAAGAGAGAAATGCCAATCTCTTCAGAGAAACAGCTCATTTTCAAAGGGCAGTTGTATATAGTACTCACTTTAATGGACTTTTCATGACTGTCCATCTTTCTGTGCTATTCAAAGAGTAGATGCAGATAGCACATGATTTACACTGCCACAAATAAAAGATAACTAATATATTTGAATACTCCATTGGTGAGTAACTCACTAGCACATTGCAAGAAATTTTGCAGATGGTGATTTGCAGCTACATTAGTAGGAAAACACAGGCAAAGCTACTTTGACTGATATCAGTGCTGATAATGGAAGAACAAAGGAAGATGAAAGCCAGATACCCTCTATGCAAAAATTAAATTAAAATTAATTAAATTTTAGGCAAACGGTTTGAAATTTGTAACACGATTAGTCAGGTGAGTTATCAAGAAATAATAAGTAGAAAAAGTTATTAAGCTGGTCTAAGCAGAGTTATAAAGTTCTTGTAAGGGCTCTGAGATTAAGAGATATGGCCTAGATTTTTTTTTTCTTGAAATAAAATCCATATAAAGTAATAGCAAAGTAACTTACTATACTTCACGAAGTTAGAATTTTTTGAAACTAAGAGAATGATCATGTTTCTAAAGCATGGAGTATGAATCTTGTGAACACTTAATATATTAAATTTTATATATTATATAGAAATACATCTGTTTTTCTATCTGAATCAAAACTCCTTTAAAACCCCAACTTATTTATGTGTATGGTCAGACTTGTGTCTACTTACATAAATCAAAATTTTTAAATTTTTTCTCAGTGCAGTATTTTTGTCACATGACTAAGTATTAATATCCATATAAAATATCAAGAAGACATAATTGAACTTTACTTAAGAGAAAAGTGATGGTTTCTCAAAAACTAGTAACTTTATTGGGGTATGTATCAGGGAACACATATTATATTAAAAAAGCACAGTTGCATAAGCTTTTAACTATGAAAGTCAGCAAAAAAGATTTTTTGAATTAAAAAAAATCTGCTTTTAGAAATCAGATTAATTATTTAAGTGCGTTTAGGAGCTGAATATAATCCAGTCAATTATGCATAAATATTACTTAATAATAATAATAACAGCATCATAAAATGATTTGGGTTGGAAGGTCATCTAATTCCAAAACCTTGCCATAGGCAGGGACAACTTCCACAACTTCCACTAGACCCATCCAATCTGGCCTTGAACACACTGAGGATGGGGCATCCACAGGTTCTCTGGACAACCTGTTCCAGTGTCTCTGCACCCTCACAGTAAAGAATTTCTTTCTAACGACTAACCTAACCAACTCTCTTTCAGTTGGAAGCCATTGCTCCTTGTGCTATCACTACAACTCCTGCTGAAGAGTCTCTCTCTGGCTTCCCTCCAGGCCCCCTTCAGATACTGGAAATTGCACACAACCATCTCTTCTCCAGGCTGCAGAGCCCCAGTTTTCTCAACCTGTCTTTGTAGGGAGCTGCTCCAGTCCTCTTGTCAACTTTAAGGTCCTACTTTGGACTTGCTCCAACAGTTCCCTGTACTTATGTGGGGGTACCAAAACTGTACACAGTTCTTCAGGTGGAGTCTTTCAAAGCAGAGAAGACAGGCAGAATCATCTCCTTTGACCTGCTAGCTACTCTCCTTTCAAGGCAGCCCAGGGCACTGTTGGCTTTCTGGGCTGTGAGTGCACACTGCCAGCTCATGTTGAGGTTTCATCAACCATCACTCCCAAGTTCTTATCCATAGTTTATTCTCATTCAGTTCTCTATCCAGCCTGTAGGTGTACCTAACATTGCCCTGACCCAGCTGTCCCTGGCTTTATTGAGCTTCATGAGGTTCACAAAGCCCCATGTCTCAAGCCTGTCCAGGTTCCTCTGGATGGCATCCCTTCCTTCCAGTGTGTTGACTGCAGTACACAGCTTGGTGTCATCAGAAAACTCACTGAGGGTGCACTGTCCATGGCATTGACAAGGGTGCTGAACAGTATTGGCCTCATCACTAACCCCTGTGGGACATCACTTTTCACTGGTCTCCAGGTGGGCAGTAAGCTGTTGACTGCATAGACTATTAGACAATAATAGACTAATATATTCTCTACCAAAATAAAAACTGTAAGAAAATGAAAAGAAATGTTCCCTCAGTGGCTGCTTAGTGGTGCTCTCACATTAAACCAGCAAGCAGATCAGATCACAAAATTTAGCTGATTCAACAGAAGATTTAAAAATGGGAATAAATTATAATTTGTTCATATTTAAAATGTAACTGGTACATGAATGAGTCATCTTACACTGTTATTATCATTCTTGGCTAGAGTGACACTGATGAAAAATTTTCCTGTCAGACCAAATATAGAAAAATGTGGGGCATGTGTCTTCCAAACAAATAATTTTTTACAAAACTCCAAGTCGTCTTATTTTTGCTTCAAATTCAATGTATTCTTGGTCATCTCTTGCTCATAACATTGATTTTCATTCATACCTGCCTGAGCCAGCTCATGTTAATGTCAGAGATGACATATAAAGAATAAAAACTGCATTTCAGCTGCTGAACTTCAAGAGGAAGAATTACAATATTAAGCCAGAAGATACCTGAATTGACCAGGTGAAGCTCTGTCTTGTCTGTGCTTCATAGGTAGCCTTCTATTTTTATATCTCTGAAGAAGCAATGAATGAATTGGGGCTGGAGGGAACAGCAGGCGTTTATTTGGAAGGCAATAGCTATTCTGCAGCTCGTGGTCAGTCATCAGTGTGCAAGCACACAAAGACCAGGGAGGGCTGTGATGGACTGTGACAAAGCACAGTGGCTTGCTGATTGACATGTGAGCCCCAGTGGAGAAGCCAGCCAACACCAATTAAATCCATGAAGTGTTTCTTTCTTGGCTGACACGCCACTGATGCATGGAGAGCTACTGTTGGTCAAGGTGTGGAGCAGCTTTTGCCATTTCCACAGACTCATCAATGGGTGAGATGGCGTTTGGATTTATGTAGCTGATGGCAAACCCAGCAGTCCTTTCTCAGCAATCACCAGCAGCTTCTCAGCAATCTTGCAAAGACAAAGAAATGTGTGCTCTCACAGCAGTGTATTCTCATTGTTGCACATTAAACGTGCATTGACCTGGCTTCTTTCCATATGTGATTATCAAGCTTCTGTTCCTCAGTCACTGTTTTTTTTTTTTTTTTTTTTTTTTTTTTTTTTTTTTTTTTTTGTAGCAGAATTGACACAATACAGTTTATGTAAAAGTCACACTAATTCCCTTTTGTCTCTGCTTGTCTTTTTGCACCAACTTATGGAACAATTTCCTGAAATTCCTCTATTTCCTCAATATGAGATGAAACTTGATACATTATAACATAAAAATGGAATTATACGTAATGCTAAAGGAATGGAAACAACAGGAAACCACGAAAAACAATCTAGCAGCAATAAGCAACACACCTACCTTAAATAAATTCTCCCTTGCATTTTCTTTCTTATTGGGATTGGTTAATTTAGGAAATGCTGATTTCTTAAAATTGCTAGTCCTGATTTCAAGAAAGCCACCAAAAACCACTCACATTGACTGCCAAAACAGAATTTATCCCACTGTTTTTCCACCTGTTTTCTTTCATATTATCTAAAATTGAATTTAATCATATACACCTAAGGAACAAAATATGAAATTGCATGATTTTCACAGTGGATGGGAAAACTCCCTCTCTCTAATAAGAAGATGCATTAGAGGAAGTATATAGAATCACTCTTGCAGCAGACTTTCCAGAATGAAACAACAGGATTTTCAATCCCAGAATCAAATTACCCTGGGGACTGGACTCCCAACATTTCCATAAAAACTCACAGAGTCATCAAAGTGAAACCAAAAAACTGATTGCAGATATAAAATTCAAGATGATCTGTTTCTCTGTGGCTATGTTTTTCTCAGACACTTGATGGTTAAAACCCTCAAAAATATGGAGTTTAGACAGTTTAAAAATGTGTTGTGTATAAAGACATCACTTTAAAACCTGACCAATACTTTCAGAATTGGGTAATATAATTTTCCCCTTGAAGGTTAACATCCCTGAATTAAACTTATTTGCACAGAGTTTCAGAAGATAAGGGTGCAAAAATCTGTATTCTCTGGCTGGGATAAAAGGCAATAAAGTTTCTCTTGGCCTGTTAAGCATGTCATGATAGGAAACTTCAAAGATAAGCCTCATCTGTTGAAAAAAAAGGTTTACCAGATTGAATGTGTTTAAACAATAGTTATGGACCTCCTACTGAGGTCACAAGAAACACTTTTCAGTAGAACAAAAGGCTGCACTCAGTAACTGGTTGAGGATGAAAGGTGTGACTATAGTCCCACCTCTTAGAAAACCACTGTCACCACCTCATCACATGCTGAGACTCAAAATGTCACTATCACACTGCTGGGCCTTCAAGAGTGTTTGAAGAGCTTTCAGGAAAAAAAAAAAAACCAGCATTGTCTTAGCTTTCAGAATAACACAGAACAGTTTTTAAATTATGAAAATATATAAATATATCACTGAATAAACTTACCTTCCTTCGATGGGATGGCACAATAAAATATGTTTCAATATTATGCTTCTTCAAGAAACTATTCCTTTCATGACCATATCCTGGTTCTACCTCGTAGTCCCCATTTAGGCACTCTAAGGTGGTCTTTGTAATGTGAACTTTCCTGGGGAGAAAAATTAGACCATATTGTTTAAAGCAAAGATATATTATGAGCTATTTGCTACTGAAACACACTCCTGTACAGAAGTTCATAAAGAGGTCAATAGGTCAAATTTGCATGCAAGAACACAGGTTTGATTTAAAAAGAAAAAAAAAAAAAGGGAAAAGAAGTTTTGTTTTGTGCTTTTAGCCAAATAGAACATAGAAAAATTTCTATTATATGCATTTTCTAAACTTGGGCAAAGTGATCAGAAAGGTAACTGCTGATGATCCAAACACTTACAGATTTGCTTTCTATTTCGTAGAAAGTGTCTGTGCATCATCTTCTACATTGTGTGGCTTTCTTAAGTTTTTACCTCAACAGCTGCTTGGAAAATCATCCTACTGTTTAAAACTTGTGACATCACACTCCAAACCTCTCTTGTGTATAAAGCAGAAACTTCTTTTTCTGTTTCACTTCACATGTCTGACTCATATCATTCATCCACTCTGTTTTGTAGGCAGCTTTCTGGTTCACTTTGTTTTGGCAACACACCTATCTTTAATATTATTTCTGAGTTCTCTTATCCTAAAAAAGTTTTCACATTTTCTTCTGCAAGACTCCTTATATTTGAAATATATTTCAGAGAAGATATCTGAAAAGATTTCACAGCTTTCCTCTAATAAACATGTGTTTAGATTTTTTCCACTGGGTAACTTTAAGATAATGAACACATAAAATATACTGCCAAAATTATCCAAAGCAGATGTATGTAATAAATAGAAATTCACTCATCACCACCACAGACAATTAGTTGGTTCCTTTGTCCTTCTGTGCAGCAATCAAGATCTTGTAAAAATCAAAAAGAGGATGGCAAATCTCAATCCAAATGTGAGCTACACACAGAACACCTATGCACCTTTGCAAATTGTGTGTATTTAAATTGTGTCCAAGGCTGTGCAATGAATACTTAAAGTTCCAGAACACGCCCCATGGGCTGGCTGCAGGTTTATGTGCTACTGTGCCATTTGCAAATGTCATCAATATCCGAGTTCATAAACAGATATATCTTTTCTACAGCACATGACTAGTGTTGGAAATCTTGTCATGTAAAAGGAGCAAGGCATCCCGCCTCCCCCCTCAAAGTATAGAGGTGTGTAAGGGTAAAAAATTCCTGGAAAAGCTACAGGGTTTTACTTTTGTAACATGAAATCATCAAAGTCTAGCATTCTTACTTCCCTAGTATTCCTAGTATTTTTTATATTTGGCAACTTCTAAAAACAATTCTGTTTGAAAATGTTTTGCTTCTAATCTAACCTATTACTTACATAAATATCAAGATAATTTGGAAAATTCCACAGGATAAATCACATAATACATTGATTGCTCTTGCCAAACACAATCCTTTTCATCAATTACAATTACATTGCAAATGCCTCAAAAAAGGAAAGAAATTCTTCACCTATACAGTTTTCTATTTTCTTTTGCTACAGTTCTTTTTCAGACTTACCCAGGCAGTCCTCCAGCTTCCATTACATTAGCCAGTGTCACATCATTTGACCAGACATCATATTGCCATTTTCGGAGACCCAGGACCCCACAAAGCACCCTGCCTGTATGCAATCCAACTCTCATGTTGAGATCAACCTCTGTGGCTTCTGCAACAGATCTGCAATGGACAACATCAGAATATTAATATTTAGATGATGTCTGCTCTTCATTTGCTCTCCTCCCAAAATTAACACATATATTTATATGTGACCAATTAGAAAGGGTCTTATAAAACCTGAAATGGCATATTCAGATGCTGTTCTCTACCTTCACTAGTTTCACAGCCTTAATTGTAATTCCAAAAAAATAATTTTCTTGGTTATATTTTAATTACTGTTGAAACAGAATCTCAGTATTTCTAAATTTCTTGACCATTTCTGTGAGAAAAGAGGTAAAAAGGGGCACTAGTTGAGATGGACAATGTGTAAGTAATTATTCCCAATCTACTATATTTTAATTGGTTCAATTACCCAGTTACCAAAGTACATGACAAAGAAAATGATTAAAGTAATAAACCATTGCAAGAACAGCAGAGTGATTATAAACACTAATATCTTTCCAAAGCTCCTGTAAGTGTGGCACTGAAACAACTTGCAACCAGTCTTGCACCTGTAAATTAAACCTAATGTTCAGAGATTTTCACTGACTAGCTGGTAAAGGATGAATTAATCTGCAGAATTTTTATTAAAATAATATTTTTTGGTGCCACCAAGTAAGTGAAGATTCTTCATTTCTCTGAATGAATGGCATGCTATGACTTAACACTCTGCACAAAGTTTTGAAGACTGAAAAGGCACCTTGAAACTAACAATCTTAAATATTACATTTTATGGAATAACACTGTAAATAGATACTTTCAGCTCTTTCTGTTAGAGAAATACTACAACAGTACAGTTGCTGTCCAAAAAGTGATATTATCTCTGAATAAAGGAAACTGATTATTTGGTGTAAGATTTTATTTTCACTTGATTTCCCTAATTTGAATTTTCCAATGCATTTAATAGAAGAAAACCTTAAAATGAGACTCTAGCTATAATTTCCCCTTGACCTTCATTGACCAATTTTTTTTTTCAAGTATCATCCAGTTACACTGGATTTTTCAGAGATGCCTTTAGAAAGACTTTTCAATTGTTTCAGAAGTTTCACTTGTTTAAATACAATTAACAGAAAGGTCAGCATAGATCAAGATGTGGGATGTGCAGTAAAGATACCTGGCCTCAATTTAAATAAGAAACTCTTCACTTATGAAGTGCTGAAGTACATGCCACGTCAGCCATCACTGATGCAAGTAACATGGAGATCTCTTTTTGTCCCCATAGGGAATCTGGGCATAACACATTTTTCAGTCATATTTTATGCAACAGCACAGAAAGGCTTATACACAGCTTTCTGAAAGATTAATAATTTCCTTGTCTTATTCCTACTTCAAGAGCTGCAAGTCAGCTCTCCCTTACTCAGTATCTGTTCCCAGTCAAGCCTCGAATATGACTTCAAGGAACCCTAAAAGGATTCCAGTGTTACAAAGCTTTGTTGTACACACTCTTTGACAACAACAAAAAAAAAAATTGAGGAAATGAAAGACCCTAATAACATAAGCCACCTAACAAAAAGCATTGTATCTCCACCTTGTATCTTGACCTGAGCATGTGTACTGTGTCATCAACAGATTGACCTTACACCAAGACATACCTTGCAAGCCAAAGACCTTCAGGATTACACCTTGCCTGCCTACGTTCTGCTGCATAACTAAGAACCTACGAGTAATCTTAATTAATGAACCCACCAAAGTCTGAGTTTCTCTGTTCATAAATGAGTATGGGCTTTTTTTGCTTCCTCCCTCCTCTCCATTTAAAAAAGTATGTAAAATCTCAGACTAAATGTATGTGGAAAGACAGTGAAGTTAGACACTGATAAAGTCAGCTCAAGCCTTTGACATTGCTTTGTCTGACTGGGGTAGGTTTAACCTCCTTTAGAAATTTTAACAGAAGAACAAAAAGCAAAAGAAAAAAGATGAGCAGAAAAATAAAACATGGCTGACCATACTCCTTGTTAAATAAGCTGTACTGTGCAATGCACCAATAAAGCAAAATCTGAAAACACTTCATGTTTTGAACAAAAAATTTCCATAACTAGTCACTTAGTCATAAATCTAAATTGAGAATTCATTTCTACATCTTCCCCAGAAGCTACAATGTGTTTCAGAGATGCTTTCATTATTAAATTTGAGTAGTAAAAAAAGTTCATGAACAGTTCAATACATTTTTTTATTTTATCTTGTAGACCTTTGTGCTCTTTATGCAGATAATTTCCATAAATATACCCCACTGAGCTATAAAAAATGAGGAAATATATAAGGAAGACACTTCAAATTTCAATTCAGAGCAGTAAAATGATAATGTTCCCAAAAAACATAGACATTTCTACAATAAAATACCACAAAAATGTCCACTGAGGTATTTTAAATTATAATTACATTTCTAAGAAAATATCAGCACTTCTCAAACAAGACAGGAATAGGAAAAAGGAGTTTCTCAAATAAATTATTCATTATAACTTATTCTCTCATAACTTCCTATACTAAAGTTTTCCAAATGTTAACAGAATGGTAGGCCCAGAAACAAAGGGAAAGCAAAGATCATTTTCTTTTTAAACCAGTTGTGTTTAGAGTCTACTCTGCAACTGGCTAAGAAGAAAAGGATCTTCCCTGACAGCTTGAGTTTCCTACAAAGCCTTTAAATTTTAGTTCCCTTCTTAACAACAAATATTTTATGTGCTGCTGCAAGCTGTGAAAGTAATTTAAATCACCTACAGAACAACTCCTGACCTGTGCTCCTGAGCATTCGAGGAGGGAAACAAAAAAGCTCTGCATGCCATTTCTTACAGCTGTTTGAATCTTTTCTTTAGGTCTAAAAATACCTGCAGAAATGAATGTTTCCTGGTTAAAGGCACAGATATGATTTTTTGGTTCAATTAGATACACTGCCCCAGAGTACTGCCCAGCTGCAGCAGAGCACTAGGACAGTTTCCTTAGACAAAAATCACACAGGAAAACTTGATATTTCCTGGATACTTGGCCTAATACAGTATTCATAACCAAGGTGAGGACATCTGCCACATTGGAGAAATACATGACATATCAGAGACACTAACAAATATGATCATTTTAATTTTATTACTAACAAAAGCTTGGCAGTCAAAACTCATATGGTAAGAGCAACATTGGGGGTATTGAACACTTCACTTGTTGCTGTGGCACTTTAAGTGACTCTAGAGCAGAACAAGCACCTGGTCTGTACTGAGGAACTGACACAATGGCTACAGAAATTCCCTTGGAATAGAAGCAGAATATAACACCATCTGTTTTGTCAGTTTTTAAGAATAAAAAGCTCCTACCATAATTATTTCAGTTCTCTTCCCTGGAAGAAAACTCTTTGAGGAAGTTGGATGAAATTGTGAAAATTATAATTATTTTATAATACTTTGAAAATTCATTCTCAGATGATACATTCAGCACACGTTGTAGGATACTTAAATAACAGTTATGGAGAATATGAAGAGAATCTAATGTATCAATTTATTTAAACACATTCAACACAGTCCAATCACAGAACCATCAATCAGCCATAGAATCTTCTATTCCTTGATTTTTCAGACAAAAATCCCACCTCTTGTTAGTAAATATCTCTGGGATGGACTTTTTTGAATCACAGTTCAAGTGATTTTATTTATTTATTTATTCATTTCAGGTAACATGACAAATCTATCACTAGGGATGACAAATTCCAAGCATAAATTTACAGTGTCAAGGCCTGAATTCTACAGTAAAGTGAATAAACTTTAAAAAGACTCAGCTAGCATCTACATCTGCATGAAAGGGGGAAGTTTAAAAAAAGTGACTTTGTATCTCATGGAACTGATAAACAAAGCCTAATAATCATACTAATACAATATAAAATGCTGCTTTCCTACTTCACTGTCAGAAGCTCCTGAGTTCTCATTTACTAAACATATTTTAAAACAAATTAGTCTGGGGAAATCTATCTTCTAACTTTGGTTTCTGTGAAGAAAGGCTAATTGTGCTTATGCACAAAAAATGCAGAATAGGTGCCTAGCTATTGAACAACCCTAAGTAAATCTGGCACTGTCTTAAAACCTTGCCGCTTACCCATCCTGCACTCTCACCGTGCTCTGACCACTAACTACACAAAAGACCTAAAATCTATGAATTCTTTATAAAATAAAGTCCTGAAATGGCCAGTTATATTCTACCACAATCTCAGACTAAATATATCTAGATAAAACACTACAGCTCATCCCCTTAAAATTGCAAAGTTGCTGGTGCTGCAAGGGGCCTCTGGAAATCATCTAGACCAACATATTTGCTCAGAGAACAGCCAGCTGCAGAAGTCTGCCCAGAACTGTGCCCAGCTGGGTTTAAATTTCTCCAAGGACACAAATGCCACAACTTTTCAGTGGAACCTCTCGAGTATTTAACTACCTCTGCAATAAAAAAAAGTTTTTCTTCTACTGAAATTGAATTTCCTGTTTTTCAGTTTGTGCCCATTTCCTCTCGTGCTGGCGCTGCATGTCACTGAGAAAAGTTTGGCTTTGTCCTCCTTACTCCCTTCTCACTAGGTATTTGTTTGCATTGATAGGAGTCCCTCTGAGCCTTCTCTTCTGCAGGCTGGACAGTTTCAGTCCATTCTTTTCTAATTCAACTCCTTTTTTTAAGTTTATATTAACATGTCAGTAGCCAATAAGACATACCCAAAAAAGGAAACATGTTCATTTCTAATAGTAAAACTGAAACATTCTAAAGAGGATACTGCTATATCAATATCTTATTTGTATACATGAAATGCAGCACCACTAATGAATTAAAGATTAATGCCAGGTTTAAAAAAGGATGAGAGCATCATCTATTGCTTTCCAGGGATTTTAAAAAGCCCTGAACAAACCAAAAGGCCATTAAAAAATGTGTGCAAGACCTATACATCTAATTATGTTTCTAAAGGTCAGGGCTTCCTTATAAATGGAGCATCCACATACTGCTAAAAGAATACACATATTCTTTTAGGATTTTATATTTTCATAGACTATCATAAATTATAGATTAAGAGATTGCAAAGTATTTTATCAATTTTACAATGCTTACAAGCATGATGAACTTGCATTGAATAAGGGAGAAAATTAATTAATTTATCCAACTCTTCACACTCTGAGAGATTTTTTAGTATGTTTAGCAAATGAAAAGAAAATGTGAGCAATACAGTAGTGAAGAAATTTTCCATCTTTATCCTTTCCCTCCTACGCAATGAAATAGATCTCCAGCTTCAGCTAAAAGCTCGTTCACAGTTCTCTCACATCCATGTTTTTTGCCTTGGCAAAATAATGATCAGTGTAGACCTCTCAAGCATAAACAAGAATCTGAGCAGCAAAGTAAATTTCATGTCACATTTCTGAAAAGCAGAATAAATGAAAGGTTTAAACATTACATTAAAAAGGAATAATGAGCAGGCTATGATTTTGAGATGACAAACACATATACAACAGGCATACATCAGGACTGGTTTTTAGTTTACATACTAGTGTGCAAATGAGCAGTGTTTATCACTGCAAAACAACAAATTTGATTCCTTTCATTGTGGCAATAGGCAATGGGGTATCTTTTCTTAATTCTCATTATCTTTCTGCCATCTATTCAGTACATGTATGTGCCTCTGCATACTCAATTTGCACACTTACTCCATACAGTGATTAAATGGAGGGGAAAACCAATGTCTAGAGTGGCCATTCCTGAAATCAGGGTCCTGTGGCCTGAATGCAAGAGTGTGACTTGCCAGGTGAGTAGTGCTAGCAGACACTGATGTTTTCCTACGAGCGCACCTCCTGAACACCACACAGGAGCTGTTGCAGCACTCCTGTCTGTCACCATGCATGGTACTTACGTGATGGTGTCAATCATATCCAGTCCCATTTCAACACAGCAATGGGCATGATCTGTTTTGGGCTGGGTCAATCCTGATACGCAGTAGTAACAGTCCCCTAGGATTTTTATTCTTCTGCAATGATTTTCCTTTCATAAAAACAGAATGGGAAAAGTTTTACTATTTATATAAATATTCCAATATTAACAGGGCAAAAATCTTCTCTAAGACTATGCAATAATTCAGGAAATCTTTCTGTGATCAAATGAGGTCATTTACAGTTTGTGAAATCTGGGTTCCCTGTACACAACAGCTAACACACACATGTGTTTATTTATTTATAAATAGACACATATATACTGGACATCAGCCCTGCATTGTTCAAAACATGGGTTAACACTGTTTAAAGATACAGTTGTGAACAAACATTATTGCCTTGCCCTCATGCTAGTTACTATAAATTCAAGATTTGCAATGAGACTTCATTTCTGTATGAACCCAAACCAAAGGACTGAGGCCAAACCACTGTTGAATATTGGGAAATGTTTGCATTCTGAGAAACTTTTGTTTCAAATTCGGTTCCAATTCACCAGGAAAGATTATTTATTTATCTGTAAAGGTACACACATTTTTTCATTACATATTCATAAACCACAGTTTGCAATACAGCATGATCAGTATGACAGACTTGCAGATGAGAAGCTAAGTCATGTTGTATTACAAACAGGTTTATCTGCTGTTTGCATGAAGTTTAATTTCTACAGCCAAAAAGGTTTGGCTAAAACTCTCCCATTTTAAAAAAATACAAAAATGATGGCATGTGATAATTGCACATCTGTCTGAGCAGAAAATTCATTTCTAAACAGAGAGCACATAACAAGATGCCTTTAAAAGAACAGCACCTTTAACTAACAAACTATGAGAAGGCATAAAGAGATGATGGCATCCTTTGTAACTGGACTATGGCAACCTCTACCCACTTAAGAGTTTGGCACAGAAAAGTAAACAACCTGATTAAATGAATCAAATTTACAAAGCTGGGATTATTCCAGCAAGCACTATGAAAAATTAGCTGTTGTGAATGTGATGGGAGGGGATTCACAAGAGTCTGATTCTTTCCCCAGCAGTGTGCAATATAGACTTGACTTCAGCAACACAGAAAGGGGAAAGAAAAGAGAGGGCAGTGATGGTGGAATTTAAAATTTCTGGAAAAAAAACCCCCTAATCATAGAATCATACTTGTGCAGTTTCTCATGCAGGCATGTATCTTCATCCAGTCTCTTGCCTACAAGAATTAAACCCTTCCTGAGCTGACCACATATCTCCACATCATTGCCCATACTCCAGCTCAGAAGCAATGATTATTCCTACAGTGATCCTTTTCTCTCAGATATGTCACCAGAATTTGGGGCTTGTTGCTACACACACTTCCCACTGCAGGCATTCCCATGCCTCTCTTCTTTGTAAATGGAACTCAGTATTGAACAAGTACTATAAAACAAGAACTACCTCTGTTCATGCATGGAAGAAGACACTGCTTGGAAAAGTTGTCTGGTCTACTTCTTTTAATAAATTAAGCAGCAAATTCAGATCTCAAATCAAAGAAGAAAGCTGTCTTTTTGGGTATGCTTAAGTAGTAGAAAAAACTTTTCCAGTTGTGACTACTTAAGATTTGTTCTTCTGTACAGCAGGATTTTAAATATATCTCTACTTATCATTGTTAATATATATTTTAATGAATACAAGCAAAATTCTTTTAGGATGACTATCACCAGGGCCCTAACACTATTTCTGCAACCTATAGTCAAAACTGCCTCACCAATTTTACTGACTTTTTTTAAATCCTTTGCTGAATGGTACTATGCAAGTAAAATAATTATTGATGCGCGCAAAGTAATATGCAGATCTCAAAATCTACATTGGCACACAACAGTCCTTTTAATTCAAGGTTTTTGGACACTAATCACTACACTTTTTAATGGAGACCACAGAGTTTTTCACTAGATACCACTAGATTTTACTGTCAAAAAAGGCTTCCCCCCCTGCCGCAACCCAGTTTTGGGCAGATCTTGAAGCACTAGAGTGTACTCAGTAGTTGAAGCTGAAGCCTGCTTTCCAAAATAAATTCAATTTTGGCCCATACTTCAAAATCTTCTATAAGGCACTTTTCATCTTCAAATTTGGTATGCATGATTTGTGGCCAGGAAATGCCTATTTGACCCTTAGGAAAGCTCCTCAGAAAAGCCATTTCTGTAATCTGGGGAGAGCAACACAAATGTTAATCAATCAGGGATTTCTCCTATCACTGCCTCCTTCACAAATGGCTCATTTCTAATGACTTGGTAACACACTGGAAGACAGTTAAAGAAAGAAAAAAACCAAACAAAACAGATTTTCCTCTATTGCCACTTTTCTGAGTCCATTTCTTATTTGTGCAGTACAAAATTAAAAGAAGAAAATAAGTGCAATAGTATTTGCTGGAGAGATATTTATCTTGATGGAAGACAAATGGCTAAATCACCTGCTGGTTTTCAAATCACTATAGCCTGTTTGTTCCTTATCAGATATTATCCTCACTATCCTGATTTTTCAATTAATATACAGTAATCTCTAAAAAAGTTTTTTGTTTTCTTTCTCTTGATATGTGAGGCAGACTTCCAGGAAAGAGCCACAGTTCAGCTTTGAAAAAGCCATCTTTTTAAGGAGTTATGCAAATTAACAAAACAATCTCCTTCTCTTTGTTTCCTCAGCAGCTTCCAAAAAATCCTTCTCTTGTCAGTATTTTTTACATTTGTGATGCTGATGAATTCGTGTGTCTTAGTTACAAATTCCAGTCACAACTGATACAAGCAATGTCTGTTTAGAAACAACAGATAATTTGGTTTTATGCACATGATAGAAAGCACTAGAGATTGCCAGCACTGCATTAGCCAGGCAGCTTGCCCACCTGTGGTGCCTTTCTAAGGCGTTTCCAAGTGGATCTGCAGAAATCCCTCTGGCACAACTGTCAGTCACAGGGTCAGTCAGTGTGTAGGGGAAGTCCAACTCGGAAAGCAGATGACACTTCAAAGTTACCAAGAGCTTTCTTCACACTTTCAGGAAAGCACTTCATAAAGCAGTTTATTCTATCTGTCTGTTATGTAAAACTAGGAGGGGAGAGCCTTTGTTTCGAACAACTCTGAGGTTTTGTTGTTTTTGTAGTTATTTATTTAATGTATTTAGCATAAAGGGTGAAGTCGGTCAACTCAGACTGAAAAACTGAAAATTCAGAACATTATTTTCACATTCTTGTACCATATAAGACAAATATTTGATATACCTAGGATAAGGTTATTTTCTAATAAAAAGAGAAAAGATTTTGCAGATTGCAAAAAAACTTATATATATATATATACACTTATATATGTTGCCTCAAAGAAATAATAAAGTGTCAGATTTCTCCCAGCAAAATCCATAAGAATGACCGTCAGATTTCTCTAGAACAGAGAGATCATACTGAATAAGTGCAAAGTCTTTTAAAGGAGGATCTTGCTCACACGTAATATTGCAATAATCCTTATTATCACTGCTGGAACTTTGTTTTTATTAATAGGCTATCCGAGTAAGTAATTGTTATGTGAATAGATTCAAAATCAGAATCAATTTTTGTTGCTTGCAACTCTGTCTGGTAGGAGAAGAGTTTCTTTAAAGCTTTTATTTATTTTGGAGACGGCAAACGCCAATGCCGGAATGAATCTCTGGTCCTCCTTCAACATTCCAACAATCTATGTATTTTTACATAGTCATGCCTCATCATGGTATGTGGTACCTATAAAAGTGAGCCAAAAAAGGAAGGTCAGATAAAATACAACTTTAAAACACAAGATTTTAAAAGTGTAAACATTGAACTCTGCCTTCTCTGTAACTCCATTGACTGCAGTGGAATTGTGCCAAGGCTGAGCTTGTGTAACTTAGTTGCAATACACTTTATGCTTATTGTATTAATCCATTTCTTTGTCTGTAAGTCTGAAAGCAACCTTGTCTGCAGGTGTGCTTTTCAGACTTTTATTGTCCTAACCTCCTGGAATGACAATCTATGAGTAGGCAGGACTTTATTCATCCAGAAATTAGAAAGACCTTTTTTTGTCATTCCTAATAAAAACTGCATCATATAAGGTTCAAAAAGTTTCTTTACCATACCCAGTCAGTGATTTTTTGCAGAGTAAGAGAAAGGATTAATAAGGACTACAAAAAGATGCATAAGTAATTCCCATTCCCCCCAGCTCAGACCCTACCAGACATGCACTCCCTCATAATGACTTTAATGACTCATAAGGACTTTAGAAATATTAAGATTTTGTTTTGCTTAGCCTACATAAATGGGAACAGGAGTTTGATCACTACCTACAATGCTTAGTGATTGCAAAGCTAGAGTCTTAAAGAAAAAAAAAAAAGATAGAAAACCACAGCCTGTACATGTTCAAGTTCAGCTGTTTAAATGTTGGGGCAAAAGGGAAGAGATTTATTAGGCCTGGACTTACAGATGGCTTTATGGTTTCAGGGCAAGGCTTTGACATCCTTGCTATACATCAGACTTCAGCTGTGGTGAGATTTCTGGATATTGACTGAGCATAGCTGCAAATTAGTACAGGGGCAGTCCTACACACAGCAGGAGAGTGGAATGAGATGGATGCATGGGCAGCACAGGAAACAGCTCTGGAGCTCAAAACCCCTTCATGCCTCAATAGAAGGAAAAAAATTGCCCTACTCTGAAAAAAATCTCACTAGCTCAATATTTTCTTCACATATTGAAGAGAAGTCATGGATAGAGAGAAACTACTAAATGCAATTTTCTGATGGCTCAGTTTTCACTGAAGTAGAATTAACTAACTCTGGGACAAAATGGTGAACTATGAGGGCTGAAGGAGGAACACAGATGAACTTTTAGCTCTGCTGTCAATAACTTAATCATTGTGGCTAGGCAGTGCCAGAGAGGGGCATGGGCATCTTCTCTTACAGCTGTTCAATGAGACAAAAGGAATATCAGTTTCCCTCAGGAAAGGAGTCTTCATGGAAGTATTTGTGGGGCTTTCTCCCTTGATATTTGTCTTCTCTATTTCTTTATTCATGCATT
Source organism: Cichladusa arquata (assembly GCA_026413545.1). Classification (NCBI taxonomy): domain Eukaryota; kingdom Metazoa; phylum Chordata; class Aves; order Passeriformes; family Muscicapidae; genus Cichladusa; species Cichladusa arquata. The sequence goes on from JAOTQP010001286.1 coordinate 55,647,518, forward strand.
ATCAGTCGCTTTCATTTGGAAAGCCCCGTTCCAACAGCTTCCTTTATTGGAGGAATCCTCTGAATTGTCTTTATCAGGTAGGCAAAGGGGATCAAATTTTCAGTCCATATTAATCAGCATGGCATTATGTGTTTCAGGGGAACTACACTAATTTATACCAGCTGTCCCTCTTGTCCTCAGGGACCCAAGAAATAATTCAATAATCCAGGCTAACCACATGACAGCTACAGACATTTCTTAGTTACTACTGTATAAAATGACTACTGGGGGAAAATATTCAAAGCATCTCTAAAACTCCCTGAAGACAAAAAAGAACAATGAAATGCATTCCTTATTTATCTCTCTTCACAAACCTAGAGCTTCATTCTGCTTCCAAAGAGGTCTTGAGAGAGGACAAAACAGGATTTACCACTGTTACCACTGCATCTTATTTCCAATGTGTATAGCATGTGCAGAATATTTAACATTTGCAGCACTTTCTGCCAAAATGCTATTAATCTCAGTAGAAAATTGGATTAGGAAGCTTTGAATCACTCTTGAAGTTATCATTTACTACAGATGTGTGTGCACATGCAAAAGACTTGAAGAAAGAATTGTGTCTTCTGCTACATCCTCTGGAGATGAAATTATGCCTCTATTCAATTCCATTACAGTTATTTATTAGATTGGAACAAAATCATAAAAGCCTACATGTTAGCTATCATACAGTACAGATATATGCATCCATCCATATATATGTGCACATATGACATGCAGACACACAGTTCTGCAAACTTACCTACACCCTCTTGCACAGATACACAGCACATGGGATAAAGGCAGATTTTTATAGTCATTCTCTGCAGTACCAACCAAAGTGTCTCAGTCTGATAGTTGTGGGCCAGATACCAGTTTTGAGCTCCCCCCTTCCAAAAGATTTGAATACAGACTGGTAGAAGATATTTGGGTGTTGATACCTATTTCTGGCAGTACTAATCCACTCTTTCCTTTAAGCAGAGATATAGTGACTGTCTTAGTGCTCCAAGTGCCTTTGGAAAAACACAGTACAGTCTTTGGCTGTTGTGAAAATGGTGAAGGACAAATCACCATCTTTCAAGGTCATAAAAGAAAAGGCAGTGAATTGGATGGTGTTAGTTGGAAGGCTGTATATGGTTAACTAGGCAATGTTGTATCAAGTTATTAAGTTCAGTGCATGATGACAGGAAGAGACTCTTTGTAAGTCACTGCTTTACATTTTTTGATATTGACACTTTCTTAATATATTTAATTCTCTTCTAAAGTTAAGGAAACATAAAAAAAATACTTCTATTTTTTTTTTCTCAGCTGTAACAGTTTTGTGCATCAAAGAGCTTTAAAGAAAAAAGAAACTGAAAGCATTCCATGGAAAGTACAACCAAGTGAATGTCTCCACACTGTAGCAGTATTCTCAGAAGACGGCTACGTGCAGAAAAAGAGGAAAATGTGGATTTAGATTGAAAAAGTCTTTAGAACTCTACCTCAATACCCCTTTGGAACTTTCAGTTTAAAAACTTTTGCCCCTTTGTCCTATAGGCCTTGGTGAAGTCCTTGCTGACTTTTTTATAAGTCCCCTTTTATACACTGAGAACCTTCTTCTTCACGCAACCCTCCCAGTCTTTCTTCACAGGGGAGATGCTCCAGCCCTCTGATCATTCTTGTTACTATCTTCTGGACCCAGCCTAAGAGATCCAGGTCTCTCTTGTGCTGAGAGCCCCAGGGGTGGATGCAGTTTACTCAACTCTCATTAATGACAGACAATAATTTCAATTACCATATTTTTTTTTTCAGTAAAACAAAAGAGATCTAGCAACATGTTTTCTCTGAGTATCATCCAAATCTATTTTAATAACTATACTGAATGTGGGCCACAATGTAAGAGATTATTGAAGCCATCTTCTCAGATAAACTTCATAGTCAAATCCTAAGTGTAATAAAGTGACATAGACATTACCACCAGCTCTGTTACATTGCAGTGTGCCAATAATGACAATACACTTACAAAAAAAGTGCAGCCTATTAGGAAATTCCATTGAACCACAATTACTGCATACATATTTTACCATCTTCCCCCCAGGTTTTGAAGTGTGGGTTTAAAAATTGAAAGAACTATTTTAATAACCTTTTAATGGAATAAATCTTTCAAATAGCAACTTTATAACTAACATTAGTTCTTGTACATCTGTTAGACCCAGCATAAAAAGCTTGAGAATGAGCTAACTGCAAAACCCCATAGAGTTTGATTTAGCAAAGTAATGGAGACATACTTATTCCCATAAGAGTTAGCATAGACATAAAAAGAAGAGTTTCTACAGTGGCAGAAAATATGAAAAGGAAACAAATGCAGTGTAGGAAGTATAGGAAGAGCCACAGAAAATTACTTGATAGGCTCTGATTGAGGAAAGCTGTCCATCTCCAGATGAGTATTTGAAAGCTTTCAATTTAGTAATGTGTTTGTGAAGTCATTACAAATTATCTACCATCATGGGTGCCACATTATACATGAAAAAATGTAGAATTATTCAGGATAGCTTTAAGAAGGATGACATTTGTTTCAAATGCTTTCCCTCAATTTTATTGGCAATTATATATTGTGATCTAAGATGACCTAACTTTTGCCTACATTCTCATTCTTACAACAAATTCTTTCCTTAATTCACATGGAGTGTAATTTTGCAAAACTAAAATGTTAAAATGTTTTTAGTTCCAGAGAGCGAAAACCTATGCACCAGTTATATATATTAATTTACTTGGAAATGAAAAAGGATTTTAGCAAGCATATTTTATGCAATCATCATGACTGACACAGACGATTGTCTTCTTCCTAGGTTTTATTAAGTATAATTTCAGATTCTGTCTTTTTTTGAAGATATATTCCAGGAGAAGCAAGCCTAAAACAAATACACTACAAAATGCTGAAAAATTAAGCTCTAAATTCAGGAAACGGTTAGTTTTCCAGATTCCAGAAATACTCTTCTCTGTGCTAACTGCACAACAGGTCAAAACAATAAGTGTCAGTACATACATCCACACTTCAAGCACCTGAGGCTGACTGGAGCAATCCAGTACAGTCCTGTACAAAGATGCAAACTTCAGATTTGCAGTATACAAACTCAGGAACAATTTGTTAATTTACTGCAAGCATAGAAATTATGACAAGAATTGTGACAAAGAATTAGCATACCATGCACAGTATCCTCTTACCTAAAATATACTGTAAAATAGTCAAGACCTACTCTCTGGGGTACTTGCCCATTTATACGTTCCTACAGTACTTAGAGTGTGCAATGTTATTTTTTCCCCTGGAAAACTATCCCCAGACAATTGCTTCAGCTTCGCTCCACACGCACATTGTTCTTCCCTGATCCTACAGAATTACAGGCATATTGACTAAGACCACTTTCATTTAAGAAAGTTTACTCCCTTCGGTCTCTCCTAAGAGATGTCTCCAGATGGCTGTTCAGAACTGGATTTAAACTTATGTAGTGATTTGCCTCAGTGGGATCCTGTGTCTGTGCTGACTTTCATGGGGAACTGAGGAGACAAATCTCCTTAAAATTAGTGTTTATAAATATCCTGCCCCACAGTGCACACCAATTTTCACAAAGAATGGTTACATGCTGTAAGTTTATAATTAGGCTTTCCAGGACTAATTTATCCATCTTAAACAGTCCACAAAACTTTGTGCACTTTATATTTTAAAAATTTTAAAAATTCATGATAATTATTTTAATATGAACTAAAAGCATTATATAGATGCAACATAAGATATAGATGAAAATAATGAAATTTTTTAGAGTGATTACTTCTAAGAAAATCTGGTTCAATGCTCAGCAAAGACCTGACTGTTCTTAACGCAGTTAAGAAACATACAAGCTGATTAAAAATATTATCTACTGATTCTTTGCCTAAGGCTCAGAAACAATGTTTTTCAGTTCAGTATCTTTGAGCTTGAACTGGTAGAAGGAGACACTTCAGTAACGTTAAAATATGCAAAGTAAAAATTGTTAAATGCTAAGAAGGCAATCATGAAGGATACTAAATTAAAATAGAAAGAAATAAGAATAGACTCAGCCTGACAAAGCCTGGAGGTATACATAACTGTAAATGGAAAGAACAAGGAAGTGGTGTGTATCAGTCTACCTAATAGATACCAAAAGTGGCATGAAGAAATAAGAACTTTCATTCAGAATATTAAAACCCTCTTCTAGTAATATCCTTTGAAAAACAACTAAAATTCTTTTATCCTTGTCAGCTTGTAAATGAAAAGTCTTAGAAGTCCAAGATGCAGAAAGATGGATGCTGAAAGGGAAATAGCTGAATCTCTAAAGACAAATAATTGATTCTCCATGTAGATTCGATGCAGGAAGTATGTGAGAAAAAAATCTACCAAAGAAAAAAGCAATTAAAGAAAATAGAAACTTCTCAAAAATCAAACCTGTTTCATTAAAATTCAGGATGCTGTATAACTGCTTCCACTTTTCTATTCAGATGACATATTATAAGTAAAATATTTGGGACATGTCTAAACTGCATCAAAACATAATAGAACTTTGACCATGACAGCGTAATGCAAATGAATATATCTCATTAAAATTTGTCACTCTTACAGGTAAGCTGAAGAATGACAAACTGAAAGCTAGCTACAATATCAAAGGTTGATTGCAAGGCATCTGAAGACCTCATTCAAAGACCAGTTGCCTGCAGCATTTATTGATAATATGTAATGCAGAATGACTATCAGCAGGGCCAAATCTGAGCCTGCACAAAGCTACTCTGGTTTAATGGGAGGAAACCAAGAAACTTCATAGTAACAGCCAGAACTAAGTAAACTAAGCCTGAGCAGCAGATAAAATCTAATAGAAATCAGTCCCTTTGAGCTGAACTATTTATGGGCCTTATGAGAAACTTCACCAACTCTGGGTTCAGGAAGGTGGCTTGTTACTGTTGGGTCCCAAGGGAACCCTAGCATGGACAAACTCACCCAAAATGCTTGTATCAGGGTGCCTAAAGACAGTGACACTACAAAACTTCAGTAACCAGACATACAAATGAGCCCTGGGGAATTCATAACAGCGCCTTCTCATGTGGATTCTCTGATGTCTATCTAGGATGAAGTCACACTCCTGCAAGAATACTCAATAATGACACTCATTTTTGTTTATATTGTTGAGACTCACATTCCTTCAAAGTGATTGAAGTTGGCCTCAGGACTCAAAAGTTACAGAGGAGACCTCAAAATCCTATGTGAAATAAGATTACTTAAGACTGTTTCTTTAAGAAACCAAACAGTGTTATTGTGAAAAAAAAAAACAGAATTCATGCCATCATTTTCAGGGAGCATCTGGACAATGCTCGTTGTCATATGGGTCAGTTTTAGGTAGTACTGCAAGGAACAGTAGATCAGATTTGATTTGATCATCCCTACGGGTCCCTGCCAACTCAAGATATTTTATGATTTTAAGTACTGTATTCTGATTGTCTCTTCCCTAGCACTCTTCCCAAAGACTCAGTGATTTGAAAGGTAAAATAAAGTGTGAAAGATAAGTGTTTTAAAATATGCCTTCCCTAGAGGTGAATAGACATGAAAGGACATGATAAAAGTACAAATAAAAAGTACTTTTAAATGACAAAAATACAAATGAATTCTAAGAGGGAGTAGTAAGATCAGGATTTTTCCCCCCACTCTACTAACAGAATGCTAAAGTACATTTTCAAAGGAATTGAATGCCTTTGTATTGAAGCCTAAGGTTCACTTTCAGAACTCTGTCATGAGTTGTAACTATATCTGAAGCTATTGTGATTTTTTTTAAAAAAGGTGTAGTATTTCAAAGAGAGCAAAACTATGTGCCTTACACAAAAAAATCCCCCAAAAAACCACGAACCAAAAAACATCTAAAGAAACAGCATATGGAAAGAGAGAAATAACTAATGTAAAAAGCATAAACCAGCTTCTAAGTGTGAGAAGGACAAAGTTTAGCAGAACTATGCTTTGCTGTCAAAAAGCAAAGATTCACTATTTCTACAATGTGTCAATGTGCCGAAATGCCAAGATTCAGGAAATATACACTGCCTTATATTTATTATACTTTCTACTGTCCTGATGGGGATTCTTTTAAAGCACTATATTTTTAAGACCGGGCAATTGTTTCAAGAAAGGTAGTCATCAACTGCACCTTCCAGTTGACATTGCTTCCCAAGAAACAGCAGCACACAACAGGCACACTCACAGATTGCACTTTAGTAATCCTAGGGGGCCTACCTACCCCTGTTACACTCTTCTTTAAAGTCTCTGTAATTTCCTCCTTAATCATTCTGAATACTCAAGCACAGCACAGTTTTAAAATCAGCCCAGTCCTCTGTTTTGACCTAACAATAAATACCTAGAAGCTGCTTTAACCAAAAGATCAGTATTCTTCTGAAAATCTGTACTTCTCAGAACCTTTCTCTGACTGCTGAAGACACAATTACAAGACTCCCTTAATCACACCACAAGGCACTAAGGAAAGCTTGTAGCTCCATCCTTAATCACACCTCAGTGAAGCACAATCTGAACTAGATTAACCCTAAGTAGCAAATCTTCCTCACATAGCTGAAAGAAACCATGAGATTTATTTTTTTTTTTAATTTGAAAAGTAATCGTTGCAGGCTGAACAGGAAAACTGAGGTATTTTTGTTCTGCTTCTTCCATGACCAGCAACTGACCTTGCACTAAAAGCTGACATCTGCCTGGTACCACTGGTGTCACTGACAGCACATGGCCACTGTGAAGGCAGCAAGCTCGGTAGGGCTGCCCTGTCCCTGGCTTCAGAGCCATGACACACCACAGGATATCTATTTCTATTTATATATTTATCTATATATTTCTATTTCTGTGTGCACGTGTGTGATATTGTGTTATATTGCAGTACTTCCCCTTTATTACATGGCTCTATTTCATGGCTATGAAGACTCCACAAATGACAGCATTATAAGTTTTAAAAGAGTTTATTAGATGTCTGGTTGACATATAATGAATAAAATTCAGTAATGAAATTAAAATTAAATCAAAGTAAGGAGGACATTTGAGCACTTAAACCATTTAAGCTCTCGCAAATTACTATCTAAATGGAAGTCCATTTTTATTTCTAAGGCAAAATCTATGAAGTACTCTGGGCTGAGGACCTGTACTCTCTAGGAGACACTGGCAGTAGTTGCACTAATGAATTGGTTACACAAATTCATGCCTAAACCCCCTAGAATTCCATTGCATCTCTACTAGCATCAAAGTTAATCTTCTACTTTTCGTGGAAAAAAGGGAACACACTAGTTTTTTTTTTGCTATGAATTGAATAACTAATGTAAATTAGAACATAACACTCCATCAAAGGATAACCCACTTAACTATGAATAGGTCTTTCTCAACTCTAGCACCTTGTGGAGTAGAAGGTTTCTTTCTCCTTGGGGTCCTTGACAACTGTTTATCAAGAGGGAGATTTAAGTGCAAAATGTCCACATGCTTTAGATCTCATGTGAAAGACTGCATCAAGGAGAAGTCAGTTTGGACTGAAAAAATGTGGATGCTATTTATGTCAAGGGCCTAAACAAATATTTTCTTTAGGCTGCTGCACAGAGTCTGAAGACAAAATAGCCTAGACAGTAGAGGAGCATAATTTATGTGGAAGAGTTACTTCTCAGCAATGAAGGTTTTAAGGACAGCTGGCAAATAAGATAGATTTGATGAAGTTCTGCTTTGTTCAGGGGCAAAACACATTTTCAGCATCTTGTTAAATATAATTTGAAACAAGATGTGTGACTTTTTCTGGCACAGCAATTCCTCTCATTTCCCGTCAAATGGTTCTTGTCAAATTAGGCTGCTTGGAGTTATAGGCAGGGAACATTTCCCTCATTTTCTCTTCCTTAGGGAATCTAGCACAATATAAGTGCAACAACAGAAACATAGGCATCAATTTATAATATAGATCCTATTTTGCCTACAATAACTTCTTTGAAAAGCTACCATCATTTCTGTTTTAAGGAGTGCTCTCTGTGAAGAATGAATTTTACCCTCTAGCTTCTTATTATCACAGAAGGTTTTATGCCATACTGCCAATATTCATATTTTCCATTTTTCTGATCTTTTTTCAATGAAGGATAAAAATGTAAATATTGAAAAATTTTCTCTATTTTGTACAAACAAAGCCAATGAAGAACACTGATGGACTGCATGAAGGGGAAAGAAAAGTATATTTAAAAATAGCACACTTCTTTCCTAAACAATTAAGAAGATTGTTTTTTCTCTAGACTATTAATAAAAGATTGAAGCTTTCAAAATTCATGACATGTGGGGCTAAATCAGTCTATTACAGACTTCTAGCAAGTATAACTGATGCATCATTTTTCAGCAGGAAATGTAAATTAAATTGAAATAAGAGGGTTGTACTTACTGTAGCTAATTCATCAAATTTTCCAAACAGCTCATTCAGCAGCTTCACCAGCTCTTGGGCAGTACACTGTGATGCCAAACTAGTGAACCCCACTATGTCTGCAAACAAAATGCTGTAAAGAAGGAAAGAGACACAGATAAATCAGTAGAGAAGATATCTTCACATTCTCGTTACTCTCTTTCATAGCACAAATATGATCCAAAGCACAAACTCCAAAAAGTCCTGAAATATTATCAATAAAATGCCAGTTGCAAAAAAAAAAAAAAAAAAAAAAAAGGAAAATATTCAGAAAAATGGGCATTAGTCTGGTGCTGTCAACTGTCATAGAGAACTCTCAGATGCTTTCAATGGCTACATACCTACCTGGCAGATGAGGCAAAGCACCTGATTCATAGAGTGCCCAATGAGTACTCTAGGAGCATAGTGAACAATTTATTCTCTTTGCAGCTACGACCTCCTCAGCTAAATTGGTTTCACAGACAGTTTTGCACTGCTAGAGTTCCACAGCCAAACAGACAAACCTTGCATGAGGTTCACTATGTACTGAAAGACAGGGGTTAATAACTTAGGTGCAGTAGCTCTGTGATGTGGTCTTACAGTAGCTCCCTGTGAGGAGCTAGAATCCATAATGTCAAGCCAGTATTCTCTACACTGTGCTGCCTGGCACAGGTAAGTGTCCAGCTTTCATCAGTATTAACAAGGTTTTAATGTCCAGCAGTTTAATCTGCTTTAACAATCTCTGCTAGTCAGTGTTGATCAAGGGCGATAACTGAAGTGAGTGCAGGTACCATTGTGATTGAGAGAATAAAAATTCTTGTGTAAATCAGAAAACTCAAGAGTGTGGTGCTGTAATCCTTTCAACTCTTTAGACTCCTTCTGCTGGTAGAAGCACAGAACCAGGAACGCACTGCATTTATCTCCAACACCCAGACTAGAAATGTCAAATAATTAATGAAAACACCAATAAATCATCCCATGATATATAGCCTAGGTATACTTGACATAGGGTAAAACTTAGTTTGCTAATTGTAGGTTGAATTAAACATTATGTACTCCCATCTGCCTCAACAAAACTTCACTCTTTAGATTAAAAAGCAATGCTAGAAAAGCAGGTCTAATCAATCTACTGCTTTCCACTCTTCATAAGCAAGTCTCAATACTCCTAATGTGTTACAAAAAAATGGCAAATACAACTGCTGACTCAGACCCTGTTTCTATAATTTCATTAACCCAGTTGTTTAAATCCCTTGTTCCACAGCAAGTAAGTAGCATACCCCAGCACAAAACCAACTCATCCAATGTTCAATGACATTGGGCTGCAAACAAAACCTCTATGTTGTCATGTTAATCCTTGGGGCAGTGTCTCCATCAGTACTCCTTGGAGAATGCATTATAAGAACATTGCTCAAGGTGGCCCTGGTTCAAGGAAAAAATAGTTATTCCATTTCCATGCCATTTAAACATAAAAAAAAGGCTTCTTACAATAAAAAAAAAGTCAGCATTTAGTTAATTTTACTGATTCATGTCTCTGCTATCCTAAAAGTGAACCAGTCAAGTGAGGGGTAAAGTAAAATGGATTAACAGAGTTCAATAACACCAGCAAAGTGACCTGCATATTTGGCCCATGAAAGCAGCTGTGGGAAAGCTGCAAGGCATGGGAGGAAGTTTCACATTGTGAACAGATTTTTGGTGGGAGGCTGATTCTCTGTGACACTGAAGCCACAAGAAAACTGTTTCTTATGGAGAGGCCTCCATGGCATGGCAAGAGAGACTCCTGTCCCTAAGTGAACTGAAGAAAGACTATTTTAGAGGTGGTAAACTGACTGAAAGTCCCAGGTTTTGTCTCTTTACGTTGTCAGTGGGAAAGAAAAGAGGGTGTGGGAGGAAGAGAAGAATACTGAAAGTTTATTCTGATTTATTCTGATTTATTCTGATTTTCTTTTAATTCTGTTAATACAGTTTTCTTTATACCCTTTAAAGTTTGAGCCTGCTTTGCTTTCCTCCTAATCCTTATCCCGCAGCAGAAAATGAGCAAATAATTCTGGTGAGTGCACTGGCATTTGACCAGCATTAGACCCACTACATTAATTGGTGCATTGGCCAGGAAATTCAGATAGGTGAACCAAAACCACTACACTTAATTGGTATTTCCACCTGGTTTTCAAACTGAAACCACCACACCCATCTGTGTCCATCTGTAGCCTTTTCCCACACTACCTGTACTGCAAGTATGTGGGGCAGCACCAACACATACTCTCATTGTACAACATCTAAAAGAAATTAGAGCAGCATCTTGGTCTGTGACATGGAGTCAAATTACCCAACTGATGCAATAAACTTTTTTATGTTCTGCTCAGGTTTTTGGAAAGTAAAGGACAAGAAGTTTTTTATGAGGAGATGGAAAAGTCAGTCACAGGGATTGAGAACAGAGAAGAGATTTGAATTCTTGCTATGGCCATGAAATCATAACGGTACTAAAGAGAGAAATTATAAGATATACAGTGCTAGAATTCCAGTCATAAACCTGAGATGTTTCCAGGGCCACATATATTCAAATATTTTCAAAGTCCAAGTCCCCACAGTGTTACTGAAATTCCCTTTCCTCTGTTTTGGATATATTATTAACACAAAAATACTGAAAGCTTTAAATTTAGGCCATGTCTGACATACTCAGAAAAGTTAAACAATGCAGCTACAGGAGTGACATCAGTGTAAAAGCATATTAATCACTCCAGCAGATACACTCATTCAAGAGCAAAGTAGTCTTACTTCACAATAACTTAATCTGTAATTGCTATGGAGGTCCACATCCTCAGAGAGGATTAAACTAGAGTAAACTAAGGATACTTATTTATGCATGAAAGATTCCTCATAATGGTGTGGTATACAAAGGAACACTTCAAAATGATTGCTAAGTAATTTTATTTTTAAAAATGTAAATGCTGGCATATATAGAATCAAGAAGTAAGAAGCTGCCAATTAACAATTGTTTCTCTTAATGACCATTCAGGGATGTAACTGTCCTTTCTTTAATTCCACACAATTAAACAATTTGATTCCACAGAATTAATAATGTCATTGGGCATGTTGGTGGAAAACCAGAAAAAAAACCAACAATCTCCTTTAATTATTCTTTAATTATTAATGAAAGGAGATAAATGAATGTGGAAAGAAATTAGAAACAAAGGACAAAAGTGACTTCTGCTCGCTCAGCAGCATAGCTTGCACATGACTCAAGCCCTGCTCTTCCCTACAAGCAATGTGAATGTGGTTAGGAAGGCTAGGTAGCTATTACAGTGTTGTAACAGCTACAGAGAAATACTTACAGAGGCTGCTGTTGCCTCATTGCCCAGGGGCTCAGCAACGCTCCACAATCTCGCATGGCACAGAAATGAGACTGACTAGACTAGAGTTCTCCAGATTTTCTGCTTTCCCCTTTCTAAAAATGAGGGTTATAGTTCCCTATTTCCAGTCATGAGGGACTTTACCTCACTGCCGTGACTTTTCAAATATGATAGTGGCTTAGCAATGTCATCTGCCAGTTCCCTCAGAGCTCACAGATTAATCTACTTGGGTCCTATGGACTTGCACAAATTCAGGCTCCTTAGATGGTCTTGAACCTCATCCTCACTTGTTTTTTTTTTGACCAGGGTGGCATGGCTGGGGCACTTGCTGTTGAAGAATGAGGTGCAGAAGTTGTTGAGAACCTCAGCCTTCCCTTTGGCCAGGGTAGCCAGGTCTCCTATTCCCTATTGGAGAGAATCCAAGATATCCCTAGTCTTTCTTTTGCTTACAACATATCTATAGAAGCTCTGTTATCCTCAATATCTATGGCAGACTCAATTCTATCTAGGCATTGGCTTCCCTAACCTTGTCCCTAACTTCCCGTATAATTCCCCTGTTTTCTTCCCAGGCCACCTGTCCTTGTTTCCACTCCCTGAAAGCTTCTTTTTTTACACAGGATTTGCTCAGCAGCTTCTTATCCATCAATGATGGCCTCCTAGCATTTTTGCCTGATTTCCTTTGTGTCGGATGCATAAATTTGGCCATAACAGAACTCCCAAACTCAACCAGCCTAGAAGTAAAGGAGTCCCCGGGTGAAACAATGGTAGGTTGGATTCCAACTCAAACAGGGGAACCCAGCCAATTCCATTCAATCCTGAATGCAGACAGATCGTTAGCCAGTGAGCTGGGCAGTGTTGAAACCTCAACCAGGCAGTTGATCAAGTTCAGGAATTTTGAACCCCCTGTTAAAGGGAGTATGCATCAATAAATCTGGGTTGTGTCACATGATCCTCGGCGTCATGTGCCTGTCTCCAAAAATGCAACCCCAATATAACAAGTGGTGACCTGCCAATGTGATTGACACAGCTGCTGTGTGTAGAGTGGGGCAGACAGAGGACAGACATGGAGAGTCTGCCTGCCATGAAAAATGCTGCCAAATATAGTGAGAAGAGCCAAAAAGTGGTGTGGAGAGACGCCAGCAGTCCAGATCCCTTTTGTACATACCCCTGTAAATAGAAAAAAGTCAGCACCAAGAAACATGAGAAGGTGGGTTTTGGTGAAGGAAAACCCAGTATGGACCCTCTTTTTACTTCAATGTGGGGTAAAGTATGAGCAACAAGCTCTGGAAGCCACTATGGACATTATAAAGCCCTGGAAGCTTGTGGAATAGGCTCTGAAAGCCACTGTGGATGTTATAAGGCCCTGGGAGCTTGTTCTGGACTGGCAGTGGGGAGAGCAGATGCCATCTCGGGCGTACAGGTGGAGAGGACAGGTGAGAATCCGAGGGGGGATGGCTGTTATTTGGGTTCCTGAGCTCTGCCAGCCGCGGGCAGCATGGGGAACAGTGGAGCGGGGCACTCCTAATCCACCAGGAATAATTAACAAACTTATATTTTCTATCTCAAAGCTTTGTACACATATCCTTCCACACAATACCACTATAATGAACTACAACTGACACACAGGTTTGCATAAATGTTATTTTTCCAAATATACTGGAGCATAGCAGAGCAAAATAAAACATTGATTGCAGTGTCAGACAGTGAATGTGGTTAAATATTGCCTTTGTGTTCATAGCTTTAAATTATAATGAGAAGCAAAGTATTATAAATAAAAGTACTAAAAGTTTCCCTAATTCCACAGATCTTAAAGAAGTGTCTGAGGGCTAAGTCTGTAAGAAGAGAAGTGTTTCATTAGCAAATTTCAGTTGTAGACTTTTCTGACTATTTTCCACCTGTCACTTCTGTTTACAATGTCTATAAAATAATTTTCAAGCTGAAAATCACTAACAACTATCTTTTATATCTGTTCATAGCTAAAACATTCATGCCAACTTCTCTGGAAGTCAATAGCAGTTTCCTGAATATAGCAAGTCTGTCACTGCTAAAATACTAATTTGCATGTTTTCTTATCTTTGAACCAAAATATGACTATGGCTTTTATTATTGGGTTTTTGCAGCTAAGTATGCAGATGAAATAATCACAAAACTGAAGTCACTTGAGATTACAGGAAGGTTAAAAACTATACAGGAGAAGGTTTCAACAGGAACTTCTAATTAACAAAAATGGTTTGTCCTGCAGCTTCAAGGTTATGCCCTTATACTTTTTCTGAAGAAAGCGTATTAATTAAGATGCATGATCATCCCAAAAAAACATGTTTAAATTAATTGGAATTGTTGATTAGCCCATGTATACTGTAAATTAACACTTCCCTTTTTTATTTTCCTTGATGAACCCTGACTCTTCGTAGTAAATTGTTTCCAAAAAGGACTTGAACTGATACATACATTATGTTCATACAATATTCATGGTAATATTCTCTTGGACTTCATCATCTTACAGTGTTGATGCTTACAAATGCAGATACAGATGATAGAACCGGTATTTGACTGAACACACTTTGTAATAACTCTAGATAATAGCAGCATAACACTTTGTTTTGTCGCTTTCAATTTGATGATTAATCATAAATCCTTCAAAGAAAAATATACAATGCAAAGTAAAATCACTAAGTTATAAGGAAAATGCACATATGCCTTTCACTGCTTTATAGATTTTTCTTTGACGTGATTTGATTTTTCTAAAACTTAACTTGTGAACCTACAAATACATTCTAAGGATCTTATTAAATTTATTTCAAAGGTATTTCAGACAGCAAGATTAGCAGTAAAATTTTGCATTTTGTTTCAATAGTTCTTGTTAATTTCTTTTGCACATAAATCCTAAGATACTAATTTCTTTAAAACACGATTTAATTTATACAGAGGAATGTTATTATTTTAGTCTGCAACTATGACCCAAAACTGAGTTTTGCAAAATGAATGCTCATGGAAATAGTGATTTGACAATCTTAGGTACATTTGTGTAGAGGCATCTGAGCCAGAACCCAGAAAAAGCTGACTCACTGGCTGGAATATCTGGAATGCCTTTGCACTGTTCCAGGTACCCATTAGAGGTATTGACACCTGGATGTGGTTTTTCAGCCTGGAGAAGACAGGGCTCCAGATTGACATAGCAGCCTTCCAGACCCTAAAGGGGGTGTACAACAGAGCTGGAGATGGACTTTTTATCAGGTTCTCTTCTGATAAGACAAGTGGGAATGGTTTTAAACTAAAACTGGGTAGATTTAGATGAAATGCAAAGAAGAAATTCTTCACTATGAGGGTGGATCAGGTTTCAAAGAGAAGCCATGGATGCACCATCTCTGGAAATATTCAAGCTCAGGCTGGTCAGGCTTTTGAGCAACATTATGCAGTGAAAGATGAACCTGACTTAGACACAGAGTTGGGACTAGATGATCTTTAAAGGCTCTGTCCTACTCAAACCATTCTATGATTTAATGATTCCAATGTTTAATGGGAGTTTCCTAAGGATTTTTTTTTTTAGAGCTACCTGGACTATTTGGTTTGAAACACCAACAGCTATTTCTAACTTGTTCTGGTATATGAATTCTGAACAAAAGCCAAGTAGCAGTACAGTGAGCAAGTTCAGGAAAGGAAACAGCATAAACACACATTTCTCTCCTATGTCACAGAGACAAGCTGGGTCAGCACTGGCATAAGAGTTACATACATCATTATCTCATCCTCCTTGACAATCTGAAACATCTCTGGGTAAAAACAAGCCCAGAGTTATCACTCCAGGACCTTCTGTATTGCTGTTTTCTCCCCTCATGATTCCTGCAGGCAGGCATGGCCAGCACCTGCACAGTGACTGCAGCCGCCCTGCACCATAGCCAGAGGCAGCTGCACCTGCTGGACCTGAGTGCAGAAAGCCTGTGGCTTGGTTTAAGAGATTTAAGCTGCTTCCCAAGGGTGAGTATTGACAGAGCAACTCTTTTCTAAGTCACTCTACGGGGCATTCAGAAGGAGAAATCCTGCCAGGTTACCCAAGAGATTTGACAGCTTGTGGGTAGTAAATGTTTGCTTTTAACAGTACTCATTCATGTGCTTTGTGCACTTGAATAGTCCTGCTATTTTCAATGGAGCCACTGGTATAAACAAGTACTCTGCAAAGTAAGGAGGGTTGTATGCCCTGTTTTTTATTTTAATTTCGTTCATTTGTTTAATTAAAGTACAGCTTACAGTAAAAAAGGTATTTTAATGGCATATGGTGCCTCAGAAAGGAACCTGTAGGACTCTTTTTGCCTCAAAGGTCAAATATAAGGGAAGTTCATTACTAATTTTATGTATTACTCACTTCAATTTTTAAGAAAAAAGTGCTCTCTAAAATTAAAGAGGGCTGTTAAAAATAAAAACAAAGGCAGACTGTGTTTTTTACACAATACTGATTTACAAAAACTAGTTCTCTGTGAAGTCTTTCAAGTTCAGAAAGACTACATACAAAAGTCTACCTATAGGCATCATGACCGCAGCTTTTTAAAACATTGGAATGGATAAGTTAAATTAAAAAATTATTTTAGTTCTGATGTTTTCTGAAAAATGGGACAGACCAGAAATATTTGCTCATAAATACCTGCAGATTGTGTTCTGGCTTCAGATTGGGTCTCAAGAACCTCTAAAATGCCATAAGGAATCTTTTTATTAGTAGCTTTGAAATCAGGCAGTGTGTTTCCTAAAATTAATATCTCTTTTTACAAAGCATCCAGGTCTATTTCACGCTTATAAAAATAAGGCTAAATGAAACTGCTGTACCAGAGGCTCAAGAAATTTTTAGCTGTTCAATGTTAACTTTCTTTTTATCTCTTCAACATTGTTTGAGTCACAGAATGAAGCAAGAAGTTGTGTGGTAATATAGGAAGTCAGCCATATCCTTATCCATCCATGAGTTGAAACAGTTTTATGAATATCTAATGTCCATTCCAAAAGAGACAAGCAACAAAATGTGTTGAGATTTCCATACAGGGCATATATTTGAGCTAAAACTCAATTTGAAATTTTCATAATTTAATTATGGGTCCATGGAGAGATTCAGTCAGGACTAGTGAGTTTTTACAATAGATGCTGTACCTATATATATGATCTGTAAATTTCTCATCCCTGCAGGAATAAGGAAACAAGGAAATATGAACCTTAAATTTATTAACTTAATCTTAAAAAAAGTATGTCTCCTTCATGTTACAAAGCATATTTCTGAGCACCACTGAAGAGCTGGTCTGTTGGGTAACCTCTACACATAACTTGACATCTGGTTCCCACATCTTCCATGGTGTCCTTATTTGGGACTACTCCAGTAAAATAACACTTGTAATGTTTTGAAACAGCTCATAGACTGTATATAGACTATTTACTTCTGATAAACCTCAGATATTATATTAGTTGTAATTATTTTGGATTCCTGGTTGTTGAATTTATTTTCCTTGCTATATTGGATGCGTGTTTGCATATCTTGTTTTGCATGGTGCATTTGCATTAGGCTATTTGTCTCCATTTAAAACACATGCTCTCATTTCTTACTGCACAGCAATTCTGTTCAAAAACTTTACAGGGTAGCAGATGTACTACAGATCTGGGAAGAGCTGATCAAAGGATGACACATTCCTCTCCAGAGGCACAGTGAGTTGCAGGCAGTCATTCAGCAACTCTTGGGTAGTTGATAAAATATTCACCAACTAATTGATAAACCAAGACTGTTGCCATGGTTATCTGAAACATGCCAGTACTTTTTCCCAGTCCCATTCACTTCTTACAGAGGTATGTGTATCTCCATTGTAACGTGCTTTTCTGGGAGGAGGCAAAGAAAGCCGTTGTATGAATGTCTTATTTTTCATATGAAACTCTGTCCCTACTGGGACGTGGGATTTATTGGACATTGCTTCACCCCATTTGCATGGAGTTTTACTTAAATAAATGGCAATACAGTTTCTTGTAAGTACAGATGATGAAGGGAGGTCTGCTATTTTCAGTTCTCTTCCCTGAGGATATTACCTGTGACATTAAAATGATCCCATCTTACTTGGGCTTCATTTGCCCCAAAAGTACCTTCTTAATGTCAGAGAATGAATTCACCTCTCCAAACAGGGTATTTGGATTAAAAAAACTCCACATTGAAGCAGTGAATAAGCCATAGAAGTTTTAGTAGTTATGTGAAAAAAACATGCCATGTAACTCCTGAGGTTACATTTCAAAAAAATCTTAGCAAAACAGAGGACTCAGATGCACTACAATCAATTGCAAAGTTGTTTAAGATGACTGTACACAATATAATGAATGCAGGGACTCGTGACAGATGCAAGATATAAATATACTAATCATGATATAATTATCAGTGTTACCTTGACCCTGAATATAAGCGCAACCAACAGTTGCATACATGTGTTTCAAAGCATTGTGAGGAAAGAATTTTTAGATACAATTTTTATAAGTATATGAAGGAATGTGATCACCAAAGGGTCAAAGTAGAAGACACCAAGCATCAAAACCTGGCATAGCTGAGACTTGGTTAGTAAAACTGACTGTAAATAGACAGGTTAT
The DNA here is from genome assembly GCA_026413545.1 of Cichladusa arquata. NCBI lineage: Eukaryota > Metazoa > Chordata > Aves > Passeriformes > Muscicapidae > Cichladusa > Cichladusa arquata. The sequence continues at coordinate 55,665,897 of JAOTQP010001286.1, forward strand.
TATTCAAAGAGGAAAGACTGGCAAGAAAAAGAAAAAAAGTGCAAATGGTGTTGGTGAGGAGTGCAACAGAAAAAAACCATGTGATATAAACAAGGATAAGTGAAGGAATAAGACAGCTCACTTAGGTTTTGAATGTGTCCTTCAGGACCTCTCGAATCAGACTTTGACAACTGAGAACCATCAGATACTGCAAACAACATCGTCATTTTCAGTATCAGCTTTGGGGCAGCGTACACTTAGAACCAACTTTAAACTGATGGTTAAAGACCAAGTTTTGTATGCAAACTGATGAGATTAATATTATGCAAGATTTAACCATTAACATGAAGTAAACTACTAATTTTTAATTCAGTAATGTTAAATTTTACAGCGCAAAACTAACCTAATACGGCAGACTTCTGCACACTCCCATCACAGACATCTCTGATTCCCTGAGTGGGAGGAATGCTTTCAGTTGCAACAGCTTAGTCACTAGGAGTTGGTCCTTGTATATATTAAAGCTCAATGGGTGGTAGACTAAATCTTGAGAGAAGAGGCTTAGCAGTGGATGAGGAAGTTTACTCCTTTGCTACATGAGTACACCATGCAAATCAAGGCAGCTCTGTGGCATCACTTACAAACACTGCACCTTGTTTAGCAAAAGGGTGACACCGACTGAACTTCTTTGATGCTGCTTTTGATGTGGAAGCAAGGCAGTAGAGTGATAAAACACAGACAAGGTCTTTAAGGAATTTGTTTTGGAGGCAAAGAAGAATAACAAATGAGAATGCACTTTAAGAAAAAGCATTATAGATGACAGCATTTGCACAGAGTCAACTACTGAACAAGAGCAAGTAGAACTGAGCCTTAGTCAATAATCTCTGGGGGATAATGCTCATGTGATGTGGACAAATACACATTTCTTTATGTTTACATCACATTTTCTTTCTGTGTTTCTATGCTATTACCCAGGAAAATATATTAATTTAGAAGCAATTCATCTTAAGATCAGAAAAATAGAAATGTGTAAAAACAACCATGCAGAATAAATACTCCTGTTCACCCAAAACATAATATAGTACAAAAGCAATGCCTAGTCATTTGGAAAAAGTTGTCAGTCTCCCGGCACTACTATTCTAAGATGTTTATTGATTCAGACTTATCTCCTGAGAAGATTATTAAATCTTCCTGGTGCACCCATTCTTCTACTTTGTATAAATGATAAATCTTCACTGTATTGCTTTTTTTTTTTTCTCTGAAACCTGACTGCAATTATACTTCACTGTCCTTGTACTACTCTTAGTTCTTTAGACAATTTTACAGGCTACATCATTCCTACCTAACATTGTCATGCCTTTGAATGTAAATCTTGTGGAAAATCCTTTCAGGAGGCTTCAGGAAGTCTTCCTTCATTTCCATTGCGACATTCCTGGGCAAAAGGCTCATCAAGAGACGTTCCTAAAAGAAAATATAAACAACATCAATTTGGTGGTATAGTGTGTGACCATTTTCCACAAGTTTTAAACTAGCAAACTGGATAGCCTTCTCTTAATCTGCTTCATTAAAATGTCTGCTGCATAAATAATGTGAACCATTTATCTCAAACTCTTGCAAACGGTGTGGGTGTCTTTTCTTAAGTCTTCTGCACTGAAAAAAACCAACAATCAGAAACAACAACAAACCAGAAAAAACAAACATACACAGAAAAAGCCAGCTTCAAGAGAATATAATTGTCCATATTTTTCATTAACATCATAGCTCTAATAATAACAACTTTATTCTTAGCAGCATTTATCTGTCTGGCTGGGAAAGACTTCCCAGGATCATTTGCTATCCTTTTGTGAGTCCTATTTCTTCCTGGATATAATGAAAGTGTTACATTACAAGGACTTTGACAGCTGGTTATTAAGCAGTGAGAGTAGATGATGGATTTATCCACTGTCAAATTCAGTGGAACAGTAAGCACAGTTTTAATGGCATCTTGGCCAGTGTGGCAATGTCTTTAATGAGCTACATCAGTACAAAACCCTGGCTAAACACATCTTCTTGCTATATTCACAGAGAATTTTTTAGCATGGGTCCCTGACCTACATAAAAAGGGTCTCTAATATTATGGATCTTGTCAGTATTGACTATAAAGTCCCATGCAGTTTTTCCACATATTCTGGCCCATTCACAGGTACCATCTGGAAAATCTGCAGCTGCTGTTCTTAGATGTTGTAAGGTGTCCTTAGATACCTACTCAAGTTTTGTTTTCACCCAGAAAATGCTTGCCACTTAAAATTAATTTCCAAGTTTATCCATCAGACATGCTAGTTTCAGCCATGACAACAGTCTGAATGAATTCACATAACCACACCCGATCTGATTCAGGAATCTCGGGTTCCAGACACCAACAGGTGAGGTTAGAGCAAGGAAGGTGTACCCTTGGTGGAAGAGGATTAGGTCAGGGAAAAATTAAGCAAACTGGATAGAAGTAAGTCCATGGTCCCTGGCAGGACACATTCACAAGCTCACTGAGTGAGCTGTCAGATGTTACTGTAAGGCCACTCCTAACAGTCAAATATGGTGACTGGGGGAAGTGATGCAAGACTGCAGAAAGTTGTCTAGCCAAGAAGGACAAGAAGGAGGACACAGAGAACTGCAGGCCAGTCAGTTTCACCTTGAGTCCTGAAAGTGATGAAGCATCTCACCCTGGAAACCAAGGTGGTTAGACTAGATGACTTTCCAGAGTGCCCTTCCTGCCTCTATTCTGTGATTCTGTCATCTGACAATCTAGAGCCACTGTAAAGGCAGCTGCAAGATGTCACAGAAGTGCATATTTTGGCCAAACCACGTCCTCTTTTGCTTTGATCGATATTAAATAAATGGGAAAAAGTAAGAAGAGGATATCTGCAAGTGCTTTTGTGTTGCTAACATGCACACATTCACCAGATAAAGCCATCAAATAATACTAAAAGTTTATTCAAATTTTTTTTTTTTTCTTTTTATTTTAACAGTTTTTCTGGGAGACACATTGAAAGAAGTAATAAGTTAAACTTTGTAGAACTGCCCTGGTGAACTTTAGAGTAAAGTTCTGTCATATGTTTGTGGTGGTCATATTATCTTGAGGCTAAGGATAATCAGCTCTCTTCCCTACTCTTCTTATGTATATGTTGCAGGACATTTCCCCCTGCCACAGAAGTGCTTACCTGCTATGTCCATCAGCTGGTCCATAGCTTGGGACATTCTCCCCCCCACAAGAACTGGTGAGATAACCCAAGCTGAACAGATATCCAGCAGCAGTGAGTAATCTCTGGCACCAGGGAGGTGAGATCCCCAGCTGACAATAGACATCTCACCTTGAGAGTGACACGTAGAAAGATAAGCTTGGAATTCTTCACTGAGAGGCACATTACTTTACTAACTATAAAAGCTGCACACATTTTCACAGAGATTGAAGCCTCCTACGCACACCCTGGAAATATGCAGGACTTCTCCCATGAATTCAGATGCAAATTCTGTGGTTACCTTCCTGGGAATTAAGAGGAAGGATCCTATACTCTTTCTTCACTAGCTATAATACTAGGTACCTCAGTTGTGCACTGTATGCTATCTGCTACTAGTGTTTCTTTTCTTTATCCTGTGTAATATGTCATCTGTTAAAGTCTTATGTCTCTTAAATTTGTGTCAATTAAATAAATAATTCATTTTATAATAGACCTAATTGACCATTATTAAGAACATTTGAACGAGAGTGATCTGGGGTGCAGGCCACCTCAAACAGAGCTACTACCAGAAATCTGAGTCAAAGGCAGGACTTGTTTAAGATCTCGTCTACATTCCTAACAATGTACACCAAGAATATTGCAAAGAATATTATGGAATTAAATATTTGTTGACACTTGACAGATATATCTATTTCCAAATAACTAAAGTATTGTATATCACTTAAGAAAAATGGATATTTGCTGTAAATTTTAAGTTGATTTAATTAAGTATACTTATATTTCTGGAGCAGAATTTTATTTGGGAAACCCAAATTTTGGGTTACAATCCAAAATAAGTATTTTGTCCAGCAGATCAAACAAAGGTCTGTTGACTACTACTTGTGTCTTAAATTTGATTTACTGTGTTAGAGAAATAAACTGGGATTATAGAATGAGCTGACCACCTCTCAGACAATAGAGACCCCATACAAGAGAGGAATTTATACTGATGGCTAAATTCTCTGGTGCTTAAGATGGCATAAGTGATGCTGCAATTTTATAAATATTGCTCTGGATGAGAAATTTACAATGTCTGATAAGGACTAAATGTTCCCTGTAGCTTCTCTTTCATTGAACACATTAATCAAGATCTTCACCATTTTGCTGAAATAGATTAGTAAATTCCAAAACTGTTATGGAGAGTGGGTTTTAGACTTCTGTTTCCTAGAAAGTCAGACTTAACCAGACAAACAAGCAATCAAAAATTATACTGACAGACTCCTCCAGAGAGCAGTGCTAACTGAATAGTTCTCCTACAGACTGCAAACACAATTGCAATATGTGAATAAACAGCTCACAGATAATGTCTGCAGTGCATGGCAAATAACATGGAATCCAGGGCAGTAATAAGAACAATTTCTGTGAAGGCAGCATTGGAGAGCTGTAGAATACAGCACCTGACAGCACTGAAATGTGCACATGCCAGATGTATTAAGGGAGGTTACAAAAATAATGATTCCTGTACATGTTAGGTTGACTGTAACAAGACCTGAAGGAAACATATGAAAATCCTCTATCAAATGACAATGGCTTGCTTTATTCATTAGAGATGAGAAAAAGAATAAAAAATTACTACTACTGAAGAATTGTAGAGTCTATACAAAGAAGGTTGGCAGCCTCAGACTAATCAAGTGAGGAAAGACTCAGTTATGGCTTTCTCAAAGGGCAGCCACTGCTGACCTTTCAGACCGAGAAGGGAAGCAGCAGCGTGACTGTAAGGATTTGTCCCTGAAGGAGAGACTGGAAAATGTTAGAAAGAACCTGCAATGCAAAGTATCAAAGCACTGAAAGGAAATGAAAAACACCATCCAGCTCTCTAGAAAGAATATAACTCTCTTCTATTTACAGCAAAATCTCATCTGTCAAGCAAAGCAGTATTGCCCTTGAGGTCAGCCTAAGGAATACTGAAGGACTCAGAGTTTTGGAGCAGCAAGAGTGAATTCATGTACACAAAATACAGCTGTTGGAAGGTCTGGGATGGGGCTCTGCCTGGATCTTTATTCAGCAAGTCCTACTATTTTTGATCAGTTTTTAAATTTGCTCCTGTATGGCTGATCTGATTATAAAAATAATTTGGAAACCAGGCTAAAAGGAAAACTGGCTGTGTAGATGTGCTGGATTTGCACACATGACACTTAGTGAGGAAGGAAGGAGACATTCACGGAAATGATTTTTTTCTGAGAGCTTCCTCTATGTCTGACAAAAATCAATCAGGGATTATTTTTTAGAACTACTAACCTATTAAACCACTAAGAAGGTATCTTGGGTTGCAATACAGGATGTGACCAGAAATGTGTATTCTATCACCGTCTCTTGAAGCCGGGTGTGGCAGCGATTATCTCCATGGCACATATTATCTGCTAATAGGCCATCTTTAAAACCAGGTGGGGCAGTCATCCTTATCTTTTCCAACCCATCCTTCCTCCAGGAAGATATCATCTGCTGCTGGGCCATTAAGTCCCACTGTATGACTGATAAAATTACAT
>JAOTQP010001286.1:55671906-55721906 GCA_026413545.1 Cichladusa arquata
GATTGTTCTTTGTAATACTGCATTTCTATTTTAATTTTCCTAGTAAAGAACTGTTATTCCTAATTCTCATATCTTTGCCTGAGAGCCTCTTAATTTCAAAATTATAATAATTCAGAAGGAGGGGGTTTACATTCTCCATTTCAAAGAGAAGCTCCTGCCTTTCTTAGCAGACACCTGTCCTCCAAACCAGGACAGAAGGCTGAACACGCCCCTGTGAATACGCATTTTAAAACGAACAAAGCCTGGGGAAGCTCTCTTTCCCTTCCACTCTGGAGCAGGTAACACCAGGCTGGGCCAGGCAGGGCCGGGCGGGCTCTGACGCAGGGCTCGGGAAGCGTCAGGGCTCGGGAAGCGCGATGGGACCTGTTTCGGAGAGGGGAGTCCTGCTCGGCTGCTCAGACCCTGGCCCGCCCCACCAGCACAGCCAGGGGCCCGTGGCTTGGCTGACATGCTGCCGCCGGCCCAGGCTGAGCACCAGGCCCGGGAGCAGTTCCGGGCAGGGCCCATCCCGCCACAGCCCCTGTGGCCCAGGGGAGGGGCTGAGCCAGGCTCCCACCCCCTGGAATGGAATGCAGCCAGAGTAACCATCACTGTTTCTGGCTGGCTCCCTGCTATCCTGGCCAAGCCCTAGCATGGCTGCTGAAAGACTCTCTATGGTAAGTAGCTCCGTTCAGCACCCGGCAAGGATCTCATGACCACCTGCAGACCTCGGGCAAGATATTCACTCTTTTACTGCCCAGAACGAGACTTGCAGACACTTTGTTCTCTCTCTTGAGTGAAAGAAAAGGACACAGATGAAGACATGAACAGAAAAGGGCACAGAGATATTGAAGTCAGATAAGAAGGGAGTCAGGTCCCAAATGAGGGAGTGAGGAGAGTTGTGAACCAAAATTATTTTTTAAGCTATGGAGATTGATATGATTGATAAATCAGACACTCTTGTCTCTCTATAACTTATAAAATGGTTATGGGGTGGAAGAAATGTTCAAATTGGAGCCATGAACAAAAGCATTTTTGTTGAAGTAAGCAGATGTTGAAGGAGCTGTGATGCCATGAGAAGTCTGAATGGAGAGGAGAGAGATGAAGACCCCTGTTGCCCTCAGGGATGAAGAAGAAAGATCTCTGTTTTCAGGAGAAGATGAGAGCCTTTGCTTGAACTTCGAATCCTTAAACTTATGTGCTCCATATGTTGACATGGCCCTCAATAACAGTTGTGGGAAACAGTCAGTCGAGGAAAGAACTTTCTCATAGTTATCAGATTTCTATTCTCCCAGGTGGCTGATCACTGTGACATCAAGGCCAAGAGAAAACTGTTTCTTGTGGAGAAGTCTCTAGACTGAAGAGAGAGTCTCCTATCCCTAAGTAAACTAGAGAGAACTTTTTTTAGAGATGTTAAACTGACTGATTTGTTTCTGTACATTGTCAGTGTGAAAGAAAAGAGGTTAGGGGGAAGGAGAAGTGTTCTGAAAATTTTATTCTGATTATTATTTTTTTTCTTGCAGTTTCTGGTACTAAAGTTTTCTTTATACCCTTCAAAGTTTGAGGCTGTTTTGCCTTCCTCCTAGTCTTACCTCACAGCAGGAAATGAGTAAATGATTCTAGTGGGTGCAGTGGCAATTTAGCCAGCGCTAAACCTACCACAATAATTGGTGCATTGGCCAGGAAACCTCAAATTGACAAACTCAAACCACTGCCAGAACTAAATCCATTAGTAGGATAGTGCATTGAATGGAACAAGTGACAAAACTAATGGAAGATCACTCACATTTATGGTGACATTCATGCTTGAGTGATTGCTGCCTCTAACAGGGATGGGTGATGACAGGAAAAAATAGAAAGAGTAACACAGGGAGTGCTAATCAATTAGCAACAACTTTTACCAAAATAAAACAACACTCATGTTGCAAACCACCTAATTGGTCACAAACTATTTTGTGTTGAGGTAGCCTCAACACTTGACATATTCCTAAACACAGGGTCTAGTAGAAACCAAATGTTTCTACATTTTATTCCTTCTCAGCGGTTCACAATGTTTTTTAGGATTATTACAGCTATTTTCTACACAGAACATTAAATTTTGGCCAAACAACCAACTTACACTATTTTAGGAATTTGTGCACTCTTCTCCTACTGTAAATCTTCACTCAGCATTAAAATGGTCTAAAGTCAAATCACATGCTGAAAAAGAAATTATTTTCAGAGATTGTAATTGTCAGTCAATGATTTTGCATTCCCTGCAGAAATCTCACTAAGAAAATAAAATGATAGATGAGGACCTAGATCTCCTTCATTCACAACATTTTACATTCCCAGTCCTGTTCTGGGATTTCAAATGCCAAACTAGGCTGCCTCTGCCAATTGTATCACCCTGATTAATAATGATTACTGCACTACTAATGAAGACTTAGCTATTTTTAAAAGGACAGTCAATTAAGAAAAGCATATAAATTTCTTTCTCCCACAGCAACGGAGCATCACTAGAAAAAAAAAAGGAGGAACAAACATTCATTTTGACTCCAAGGCAAGTCAAAATGTACATACCAAACCAATTAAGAATTGCTCAGTGTTACCTTGGCCCTACTCAACAACTAGAACAACTATGCACGTGACAAAGAAGGAAAATATGCCAAGGCAGAGAAATAGATAAGAAAAAAGTGTTTCCCATTGTTAATGGACAAAGATACCCTATATTGCTGCTTGGAACATTCTCAACCCTATTTACAAGTACATAATCCTGGACTGCAACTTTCATTCTGGGCTGGACTCAAGGAAAAATTTTAATAGTTATTCAAGACTTGACTAGACAAAGCCACAGGTGACCAGACCTGGTGTTGCTGACAGCCCTGCTTTGAGGGAGTGGTTGGGCTCGATGATCTCCAGAGGTCTGCTTTGACCATTGTGTATGAAGGTGTCTCCCTTGTTACACAAGGACCAGGAGAGGAGGGTGCCTGAAGTCTCCTGGGCAGGCCTGAAGCCATCTTGCTATCTCACCACACACAAGTGGGGCTTCTAAAATAGAAGAGGAGCTCAAGGCTCACCACCCTCTAGGAGTTGTGATTTCTCATTTCTGAGAAGGGAGAGGAAAGAAGCAGGCAGACACTATTGAAGAAAAAACATCATCTGCATGCTCTATTCTGCCCCAACACTCTCTTCAGTGTTCTCCAATTTGGGGGCTTCTCACCACATTCCCTCTTCTATCCCCATCCCTGCCCTGGACATCCTCTCCCACCAGCATCCCAGCTCTGCTTTTTATGGGAGTCCCCAGTGTATGCCTCCAAACGAAGATGCCCGCCCACTTCACATTTTGAAAATCATATTATTTTCTCCTTTTACTGCTCATTCCAAACACTTCTCAATTACTCAAAGTCCTTTGAAATTTTCACCTTGATTTAGAATCGTTTCACGCAGTTGCCCAAACATTATGCATTTATTCCTATTGTACAAAATGATTCATTTTGACATCTGTATGGGAAATGACTGTGATACATTTTCAAATTCTTTCAGCAGGCTGTAAATGAACCCATACTCCCTTCATCAGAAAAGAAGGCTCAAAAGCATATAAATATCTTAAATGTTCCTCTTCTTTCTTTCCAGTCGCCCAATGTGCAGTTTAAAGGCTCCTCACAAATTTCTACCCCAAAAACTGGGTACACTTGCTGTGCTTCCCCATGTTAAGTTGTATTCTTGTAGTTCATCATGTGAGATACAAAGAAAACAAAATGGAAATACTATTTATAGTCAGAGCAGACTACTTTATCAAAGGAAACAGTTGTCATTTTTTCTGAGATAAGCAATCTAGCTGAGAGAAGCAACCAAAGGAACTGTACTCTTGCCTCAGAGCTGCAAGCTCTTGTGTTTCTCTGGTTTCTTGAATCTCATTGCTCACTGTCCTCTCATCCTACTGTACATGCACATCTGCTGGAATTCATTTTGAGAATGAAGTTGCAGTCTGGAAGGGCCATGTAGAAAACTGTACTGGTTTGCACTGGTTTTTCAATCCCATGAGAACAGGACTGCAGTGGATACAGCTCCATCTCTTCCAGTGAGCTTCATTAAATTCCTCCTGAACTGCTCCTTCCAGCCAGCATGCTGGCACTGCCTTCACCCATCAGGGAGTCTGGGCCCCACACCTGGATGGCAGAGAGTTCTGCCGTTTGGAACTTGCTCTAAATAGAGCTTGGAGATTCCCAATCTCATGCTGGAGAAAGCAGTAAGTCTGGGTGGAACTCCAGATCGTGGTCCTTTTTCATCCTCCCTCGCACTGAACCACATTTTTCAGGATAGACTTAATGCCCATATTACCTTATCTTTTGGATTTTCGTAGTGATTTTAGGAAGAAAGAAATTAAAAATAAAAAAATAAATGTGCGAGAAAACTAGGTTTGACATATTTGTTTCTTGGCTGAAAAAACATGAATATTTTTGTTTGTTATAGTAACCATCCAACAATGATGCCAAATAGGGAAAGGAGATCAAAAAAGAAAGGAGATTTTGATCATATGCTCTCCAAAATTCTTCTACAATATGGAACATGAAATTAACTGAACAATTTTTACAGTCTCTTGCAGATCTTCTTTTGTTATTGCTATTCTTAAGAGGAAAGTGCCACCATATTTTAAACCAAATTTTTCTCCCTGGAGCAGACAAACATCAGACATGGATGTAAAATATTCATAAGACTTTCTGAGTCAACTCACCTATATAATTTTGAGATTCAGTTATGAGTTAGTCAGCAGTAACTCCAGAGTACATCCTAAATATTACCACCTGCTACCTGAGTATGATACCATGCTCAATTTGGTAGAATTTTAAAAGCTACATCTTAGTGGGTTCACAATCTCTGTTACTCTTATATTACACTTCAGCGATTTTAATCCCCTTTAAGGAAAAACAAAACAAAACAAAACAAACAAAAAAAAAGAGAGTGAAAAGAAACCTAATGCAAGGCATGGAAGAACAATTTTTTGTATGACTACTAGGATTCATTTATACTTTTTGTAAGCTGGAAAACAAAAGCAGCAGATTTCATTAGTGAATTATTGGAAATTCATCTATGCTGTGCTCTTTCTTCCAACTAAGTACATGAAATAGCACTGTTAAAGACGGTGATCTTCCAGAAGCCACAAGGTGGCAATGTTTCAGAACAGTCCTGAGATTTCTACTTATCAGCAAGTCATTACTACAATAGTAATCATAAAAGACCATCCCTAAAAGACCAGATACCTAATGCACAGATTCTGAGTAGTAAGAGAATGGCTAACAACACAGTTATTGTAGATGATCAATACACTCTGTGTGAACTGCATGATGCATCCAGTCTGAATACACCAGACCAATTTGACATCTTTCTATGGTTAATTGATTATTTTTGTTTAAATAAAGGAAAGGAACGATGCATCAGCAGAATAATGTTTAATGAGGCATTGATAGTTTCCACATGGAACATAGTTAGTTACAATGGAGATGGTAAGGCCTTGGGAAATAATTAGAACATGAAGTCTTGGCTAAAACAGAAGGCAATGGGCTACGTGGAGTGCAGAAGCATTGGAATGGGGAGTGGGGATAAAGAAACCATAAAACTGCTTGAATGTATAAAGTTCACAAAACAGCATTCAAGAAGTAGCATGATAAGAATGACATAAACTCAGTAGCACATTGTACTTTTTAGGTACCATCTAGAAAAATACATGAACTAAATAAGTGTCAGTGATTGAAATGGTTCATGTCTTAAATATTGATATGAAGGAGTTTTACCCATTATAGCAAAATCTGTATACAGAAACTAGAACCACAGAAGCCCACTCCTCCTTGAAGATGCCTGACTGGAACTTTGGACTGTGAGATAAGCCACCCAGATAAGATAAAGGGGACACTATTGTTCAATCCTCTCAGGTCCTCCCATACACAAACCAGCCCAGCTGTGAAACCCCCAGCCCCACAGGCCACATCCACAGGACACTCACCTGGGAGGCAGCTGAGGGGTGTCGTAATCCATCAAAGACCCCCCAAGGCGCTCCCCAGACTTATTCCTGAGATCTTGCACCACAGCATTGTACGTGATCAAAGGGATGTAACAGATACAGAGTTTGCTTCAAAAGACTCTGTCAAACTGCACTCCCTCCATTCCCCCACCAGGGAGGTACCTGGATATTCCTACCCAGCCTGAGCATATCTTAATCCACTGGCTTCTATGATTTTCAGAGGGACCTTCACCACCAAGAAGATCAGCTGGAGAGGATCAACAAGATGACGGTGGGATCCACAGCGGTGATATTTTCTTTATTCTGTCTCTGTCACTGTCTTTCTGTCCCCCCTCCTCTTTTCTATTTCTTTCTCTTCCTTTTTCTCTCTCTCTCTCTCTCTCTCTCTCTCTCTCTCTCTCTCTCACTCATATTTGCTATCAAATAAAATCCAAACTTTTGACTTTGACAAATGATCTTTGTTGTAACTTAATTTGGGCAGAGGCATTTCTAATAATTTTAAAACTGGACGGTAACAACAAGTTGGAAACCTCTGCATGCAAAGAAACCCCAGATACTCTCTGATCACAGAATATTTATGGAATATGTATATGACCCTGTCCTAAAATGGCAAGTTTGATTCCTGAAAGGACTAGAAGATTAATAGTAGGCTAAGTCCAGATCAGCTCTACAAATCTTGTTCAAATAGGAAAAAGAGCTGAGAAAGGTTATGAGAATAAACAAGAAAACTGAAAGCATAAAAAGCACAAGCTATCTTCCTAGTTATCCTCATATCTATTAAATCAGAATACTCTAGAAATACATCAATAAAGATTAATCATCAGAAAGGCTAGCTAACAGTTGATACCAGATATAAACTGTCAATGAATAAATCACGCAGCATCCAAACTACTGTTAGTCTTTTTACTTTCACCTTTTATCTTTAATATTCACTCCCTCTGAAAAGTCGCTGGCAATATCCAATGTGTCTACAAAACTATTATAGAAACTTGACAGGAAAAAGATTATACTCATTTCAGTTAATAGAAATCTTTCTACTGGAAGTAAACTTGAGAGAGAAAAAGCTGAATTCACACAACCAAATACTGCCTTTATGGTTAAGGCATATTTATTTGCCTCATTTTAGCGCAAGCAAGTAGCCATACAGATATAATCAGACCATTCTCTAGAGCAGATAACTTGAAAGCTTCCTTATATTTGGCAGGAAAGAAGGAAAAGAATTTCTGCAATACATTGCCAAGGACAGGTATTTCAGCAGAGCTAGCTGATTAAGTATCGTTGTTTCTATCATGCTTCAGTAGGATTTTAATAAGAAGGTTCTTTAGGGTATCATCAATGAAGATGAGTTTGTGTGGCACAGAAGAGCCGCTGAACATACTTTTCTAAATCTTCCTATATGTAAAGAAAACATTTTGCCCCTTGTTCTGCAGAGTCAGGAAGGCTAATTTTCATCTTTCAGTGAAAAGGTCCCTTCATGGAAGCACTGACTTAATTTTCAAATGAATGCATAGGTAGTTTGAGTATATGTGTTAAAAACAAAAAGGGCACACTTAAAGCACAAATTCAAAAATTATAATTTATTCATTGAAAGTATTTTCTGATTCAGATGGAGAGAGGTCTTAAAAATTGTCACAAAGAGCACTAATCACCTACTAATGTCATGATCAGAGGTGACACAGAAGTGCTAATGCAATTCCTAGGCTGGCCTGCAGATGAGGCATCTGTGAGCTCAGGTTTGCTAGAGGCTTAAGAGCCACACAGAGTCCTGTGTTCCATCATGAACAGCACAACAATAACAATCCTGTTATTGTATTTCATTTCCTGAAATGTTAGGCAGATGGACTCACAAGCAGCGTCAGCATTAGCAATGCTGCCCCTTCCAGGGTAAATGGAAGAGCAGACAGATCTTTACTGGCTTACCCATGGTGTACCAGGTTTCCTCTACAGTTACAACAGCACATCTTTCAAATCCACAGCCCTGTCTGGTTTGTTCCACCAATGTAACATTGAATATCTCGATTAGGCAAGGAGGTATTCCTCAGGAAGAGAGTGTCAGAGAGCTCAACCTTCTGCAAGACAGACACATCCCCCTCTTATGCCCTCATTAATGCACCTGCCCCCAACTAGTGGAATTTTCGTTGAAGAACATGCTACATGTTACTGCCACTACTACTGTCTGATACAGCATCACACACTTTCATTTAGAGTTGTGGCAACAACTCAGTGTCAGCACATGATCTTTTTTTAGCACAGATTTCTTCTGGGGGCAGAAAAAGCATGAAATCTTCAGTAAAGATAAGCTTTCTGATTGCTAGTGATAGATACTGAGCCCACTAGTGTAAGCAAACTAAGGAATGAAAAGGAATCTGAAGTCAATAAAAGTAATTTTAGAATCTAAGAAAAACATATTCAGTGGCAAGCAGTTAGCATTTCCTTTTTCAAAGACCATAAACGCCTTTAGTGTAGCAATAGGAAAGAAAATCATGGCATAAAACAGTAAAATGGAATAGATGTCTGAATTTCCAAAGACTAAGTTATAAATATAGTTTGCTTTGAAAAATCTAGATGTTTTTCTAATTTAGGTTAGAAAAACCTTAAAGCCTTTGTCCTTTGCTACTTTTCCTCATTTTGTCTCTTTACAGAGCAGGGAAGTAGCCTAACCCGTAGGAAAAAATCTCATTGCCTTCCAGAATGGAAGAACAAGGGCCAATCAGCAATATGCTAAGGAAGCAAAGAGTGTATTCACCCACTTAAAATAGCAAGTGTGACTCAGATTTAGTTCATTATTTCCTTGTCAAACTGGGAAATTCCTAATCAAATGTGCCTGAAGGGGAGCTAAACTCCAAATGACACAAGTCTATATTGAAGAGGTAATGGGGAACAGAAACTTTGGAAAGAATTTAAATCACATGACAGACGGAAGTTCATTTAGAATGGCAAACCTGACAAAAACACTGCCTTAGAATGTATTTCTTTTGCCAGTTAATGGGGTGTAGTCTACCTCTTTTCCTCCATAGACAGCTGGCCAAAGGAAATAGGCAAAAAATCCATAAGAACACGTGTGCCAGCAGCATAAACTTTCATATATTGGAATGAAAGTAAAGTGCCCAGCTCAGTATCCTGTTCAAGGAGATAATCTGTGCTTAAGTAGTAACATATCATTTGGCAAACTGCACATGTGGCAATGCCAGCTGCTGTGACATGAAAGACCTAGGTGACAAAACAGTAGGTCTATGGTGGAACCACCCTGTGTTTGAAGACTGCCACAGGAAAAGTGTCAAACTTTTGTAGTGTGTTAGCTAACTTTTTTATTATAATCAAGACTGTTCTAGAAGTGAAAACAATTTTGTGAACAGCAATAACATACATGTAAAAGGACTTTTCTAATGACATTTTAAAGCTTTCTTTGAATTCCTGCTGCTGAGGGAAGAACATCAGTATTCACTACTGAGGTTGCTTTACTTCACGATGTGGCATCCTACTAAAATGCATAATAACATTGCATTAGTGTTCACACAGCACTTCTGCCATGGATATTGCTCTAAATTTAGAAATCAACTGTAAGAAACTTTTTAAAATTATTTGTCTTACAATTTAACTTCAGTATCTAATGCACTATAGCCAGTGTGCCTAATTATGATAATTTACCTTGGCAACTGTTAGCCATGATGTTATCTGCTGAAAACTGTTAGCTGCTTAAAATTGTATGGCTGTGTGTTTTTTAATCATCTAATAAGGACAGGTTTGTGTTGGCCTGTTCACACGCCCCCCTTCCTTCTCTCTAATTGAAAATACACAATGCAAGTAGGAAAAATATACTGAACAATTCAGTCAAACACTAGCATATTTGATTGACAGTTGCTTGAAAGAGAACATAATATAAATTTTCCATTATTTATTCCAAAACTCCTAACGGCCAAAGTATTAACAGATTTAGAATTATATAACCACTAATTTTTAAGTTATCAATTTATTGCAGAATCATCTAGGTTGGAAGAGACCTCTGAGATCATCAAGTCCAACCTCTGGCCAGACACTGCCTTGTCAATGAGACCATGGCTCTTGGTGCCACATCCAGTTGGTTATTCTGAACACCTCCAATGATGGAGACTCCACCACCTTCTTGGGCAGTCCATTCCAATGCTTGACAGCCCTTTCTGTGAAGAAATTCTTCCTGAGGTCCAAACTGAACTTCCCTTGGTGGAGTTTGAGGCCATGTCCTCTCATCACTTGTTGCCTGGGAGAAGAGACTGACTCCCACCTGGCTACACCCTCCTTTCAGGCAGTTGTAGAGATCAATTAGTCTCCCCTGAGCCTCCTTTTCTCCAGGCTAAACAACCCCAGCTCTCTCATCACCTCCTCACAGGACTTACTCTCCAGACACTTCCTCAGCTTGACTGCCCTTCTCTGGGCACATTCCAGCCCCTCAATATCTTTCTTGTAGTGAGGGGCCCAAAACTGAACACAGGATTCAAAGTGTGGGTTCACCACTGCTGAGTACCTGGGGGCAATCTCTGCCCTGGTCCTGCTGGCCACACTTTTGCTGATACTGGCCAGGATGCCATTGCCCTTTTTGTCTCCTGGGCACACTCTGGCCCATGTCAGTCCAAGACATCTTCCTGCTTAGCCTGAATATGAGTGACTACATGTGTACTGGAAAATAAAGTTAATGCACTCTTTTTTTTTTTGCCTTTATAAATCTGTAAGACATTTTTATAAAGAGATATTAAAATTCATGAATATATAAATTTTTGACACCTTGTGGCATAAAATGGAATGGCTTGTGGCATAAAATGGAATTAACAAATTCAACTGATGTATTTAATTCACTTTTTTTTTACACAGAGTTAATAGAGTTAATTTTCTTCACAGTGGCTAGTAGGGTGCTGTGTTTTGGATTTGTGCTGAAAACAGTGTTGATAACACAAGGATGTTTTAGTTATTGCTGATCAGAGTTTACTCAGAGGCAAGGAATTTTTTTGCCTCTCACACCATTCTGTCAGCGAGGAGGCTTTAGGTGCACAAGAATCTGGGAGGGGACAGAGCTGGGACACCTGACCCCAACTAACCAAAGGGATTTTCCATAGCATATGGTGTCATGCTCAGGATATAAACTGGTGGAAAAAAGAGGAAGGGGGGATGATGATATTCAAAGTCATGGCATTTATTTTCTCAAATGACCATTACATGTGATGAAACTGCTTTTCCAGGAATGGCTGAACACCAGCCTGCCAATGGGAAGCACTGATTTAATTTCTTGTTTTGTTTGCTTGCATGCACAGCTTTTGCTTTAGCTATTAAAGTGTCTTTATCTCAACCCATGAGTTTTCTCACCTTTGCTCTTTCTGTACTGTCCCCCATCCTGCCACGGAGGGAGAGAGGGAGGGAGGGGCTGTGTGGTGCATAGTTGTGCCTGGGGTTAAACCACAACATTTACTAACATCAGAAAGCTTCAGGGGGTGAAATAAAGTTAAACCAAATAGTTATAGTAATGATCAGGCCTGTTCTTATATGTGGTTTTTAAAATGTTTTTATAGACTTTTCTTAAGTTTCATTTTGTAAAATAAAGGCGTGCAGCTAGAGCAATAAAATCACAAGGCAACTAAAATATATGAACTTCATATAATTTAAAATTGTGTGTTTTTATTGTATGTTACCCACTTTACTATCTGTTTCTATGCTTTGGAATAGCAAGTCTAATAGCAAGGTACATATCTCTCTTATCCTACAGCTATGCAGCCCAAAGTTGAGGTGTCCTCTTGTAACCACTCCCAAAGAAAAACCTCATCTTCTGTTTAACAAAGAGTTCAGGATGGAGGGGTTGAACTACCCTTGGATGTGCCTGTTACTACTAGGGATTACTGCCTGTAGGTTAGAGGGTCAGATTGCAAGCCTCACTTATACTTGGTCAAAGTCAGGTAAGAGGAGTTCTGGTGGTATGCCAAGCAATGCAGCTTCTTGCACTAATTGGATTCAGATGAGGTGTTTATTCTACAAACCAGGAGGTGCAATAGATCTGTAAAATTAAAACATGTTTATTTGTTTGCTGTACTTTTCCTTGCAGGGGGTTACAAGCAACTCCTAATGACTTCAGGTTGAAGCTGAAGCCTTCCACCTGAAGGTTTTTATTTCATCTGAGTAGCCCTCAGTTTTATTATTTGCTCTATGAAGGATAGACACATGGATGATTATTGCAGGACTGGAGACTAGCAGTTGCTGGTCAGTAGAAACCTTCTGGGCAATTATTGCTGTGTGAGAGAGAGAAATGTGCCTCCATGTCTCTTTTTACCTGAGAAAGCTGGAAGATGGACCAGGCATGCCATGTATTTTTTTCTGTATAAGGATCTAAGCAGTCACATGGAGCAAACAAAGTGGACAGCAAGACAATTTCCAATCTCTGATTTGGCTGAGAGACACTGGTGGTCAGCCTGCACAATTGGCCCTGAAATCCAGTAGTTCAAACTGACAGCCTGAAATTGCAACACTCCTTATTTCCTGTTTTTCCTGATCCTAGTGAAGATCAAGTAGATTTCTGAAGATAGAATTTCCTGTGTAAGACTGTAATTTCGTGATGGAATAGATACAATTTTAAGCTGCCCTGCAACACAGAACACAGTGGTAATGTGGTACAGGCTCACCGTGCTAGCTAAAATTAGTCCACCTATGTTTTTCAGAGATCACACTGGCTACCTTTTGCAGAGGATCAGGTATCATCACACACCTTTCACTTTGTGCAAAATCAGTATCACCTCCCTGCTGCACACTAGATAATTTGACAAAAACATGCTTTTGCATCCCCACATGATCCAGGTGAAATTTTTGCTGCAGGGCGATTTGCTGATGCATTCAGCCAGTATGAAGGGTTATGGAAACAAGGCCTGTATTAGTGATAAATTTCATATATCCTTCTGCAATGAAAAAAAAAGATGCAAGATTCTGAGAATAAAAAGTATGGGAAGCCATGAGGAGAATCTGATAAGCATGGTGTCAGGCACTCCAGAAATTACTTCTGCCTGGGGCTGTGCAAATAACTAATTCCTCAGTTTGGTTGCCGAATTGAAAGGATAAAAACCTCACCAAACTGTTATCCACTGCCAAAATAAAAAAATCCAACATGATTTGCTTTATTCAAAGTTAATGTAATTTTTTCCCTTGACTCATAAGGGCTTAAAATTAAATACAACAGACAAAACCACTGGAGGGTTTCTGTAAGTGTCATCTTTTTATTCAAACATACAGGAGGTAGTACACATATCCAAAATGTGTAATGTCTAGATCAAATTGTTTTAAAGGGGAATCTGAATGCAGCAGAGAATTTGAAAGCAAGGCACCCTAAGCAGCAGTTCAAAGTATTGTGCAGTGAGAGTCATAGTATCTTTTTTTGACACCTTTTCCATTTCTATGAATAGTTATTAATCAAATCTCTGACTCAGTGGTGACCCAATTACTACATGCAACATTAAGGACATTGCCCTAAATTGCAGAAGACACTTGGAACGCAGACACATATGCATGTAGATATTTGCACACGCAATTCAGCATTACGTAAGGAGAATTTAGCTAGCTGCACATGATCTGGTCAACATGTATGGAGAAACTGCAGACCACCACCAAAGTTCTAGTCTGTCTCCCAGAACCACCATTTCTGCAGTAGCATGGTGGTGAGCAATACTTCAGCAAACCTGAATAGTCTAGCTGGAGTGGCAGTCTTGTGGTCCTGAAGACAGAGCTGGCTGTCTCAGTCCCATGCTTCCTAACTCACAGTCATTTTTAAGTGCTTCTTTCAGTTTCTTATAGTAAATAGATATAAATTTCGTGCATTGTAGAGAAGTACACAACTATTTCTTGAAAGACAGGTGCCACCAATAAATACATTTCTCCAGTCCCTATGGTTTGAAAAACTAGATGTGATTTCACAATTAGTTTTTAAGATAGCAAATCTGCCATTCTGGAAACTTTTCTATTTTCCAATTGATTTTCCATTGTCAATAATAACTGTAAAGAAGTACAAAAGTAACATTTAGGACTGAAGGAAAGATCTTCCTTCCTTCAAAAACAAGTGGCTTGAAAGATGGCTTTTATTTTGCAAACATACTTGCATGTACTTACTAAAGTAAATAACCAATGAAGATATTTCAGGTGATTTTGTGGGCTTTGAAGGTTTGCATGAAGTCACATCTTTTCCTGGCCTGCCTTATATGAAAGAAACAGACACTTTTCCTATCAACCTGTGCTAGAGCAAGTGTATTTCACGAAGATAAATTATATGTTTTATCCCCAAATTTGATGCATGAATATGCATAAAAATATTGTTATTGTCAGGGCAAGAAAAGGAAGGAATGTGATTAAGATTTATTACAAGGTTGGCAAGGCTGGGGTAGGATACAGCTTCCATACAGAGACCAAAGAGATGACAGGTCTTCAGCTTGGAAAGAGAGATGAGTTATGAAAGTCTACACTGTTGTGAGTGGCATGGAAGAGGTCCCTGTAGGATGATTACCAATGTCACACAGCAAGAGCTGGAATGCACAAAATCAATTAATCAGACAGCAAGTCTATGACAAATAAAAGGAAGTTGTTTCACACAGCATATAGTTAGAATATTAACTAATAAACAGAGTGATGACCACAAAACTGTGGGGACAACAAAACTATAAAGATGCTGAAAGAGACACTTGGAAAATGAGAGTCTACAGGTCTTTAAAGACAGTGGTCCAGTTGCTTTTGAAGTTAAGATGGCCTCAGAAGAACACTGATATCTCTCCCTTGGAGTACAGCTCCACTTCAGGAGCTAATACACCTGAAATTAATACATGGTGAGCCACATCTTCCTTACTCATATCCCCTCTTAGTCAGATGGCAATCAGTTCAATCAAAGGAGCAGCAGACTTTTTCTATGTTGAATACATCCCCTGTTCCCCATCCCTGCTTGCTCCTTTTTTTCTTACTTGGGAAGGGGTGAAGGACTGCTGGAAGATCAGTTGGGATGTCTTAATACCAGGAGTCCTTCAGGGAGCTGGGTGACAATGTTTTTTTTTGCTGTATGGGCAAAGGATGATCTGGAATTAAGGAAGTGGACACAGAGAGATGGTGCAGTGGGAGTGAGGGGAAGTGCTTACATGCTCTGATCAAGCACGAACAAAAGAAACAGAATTCCAGGGAAAGGGACCCACCTCACAATAATTATTCTAAGCTGTTTGCTCTGCAGAGGATGGCTTGCTGCTGAGATTTACAGAATTTATAGATAACAAGAGAAGAAGCTTATCCCATGTGGATGATTATAACTATTGGCTCATTATCTAAAACTGACTTGGTTCTTGGCCTTTGCTTCTGGTGGAATTGCAATCGAACGTTCAGCAATGCAACAAGTGGATGATGCCCCCGTGAAGGCCAGTTACTCATTGTGACCACAGAGAATAGATAACAGGGCAAGCATTACACTGAATTTTAAAATAAACAGAATCTGTCTGTTCCTTTTCTCCCCAGCAACACTTTCAAGGCTGCTTGCATGAGTTCAAAAATGCGCCAACGCAAGATATTTACTCTTGCTCACAAAAATAGTTTTATCAAAATTATCATGTGGGACTATTACTACAAATACATCCCATGAGAAGAATTCATTGTAAGTAGGACACAGAGGAAGAAATCTCACTTACAATTTCAGCTGTGGTATCTGTCTCACACAGTCAACACTTTAACTCCAGAAAGTTATGTGTGTGTTCAAAAGTCAAGAGCATGTTCTTTCCATTCCAGTAAGAGACTTGCACAGAAATATCAGGAAATAGTGTTACCATTTTGGGTTACAATTCTCAGTGTTAAAGGGGTATGTTTTTTAGGGTAGAGCATTTGGATGAGACAAGAAGTCTGATGAAAAAATTCAGACTTTTTTAACATGTAATGTTGATACTTCAGAGAATAAAAATACAGGACTGATCACAAAAATTGAACTAGGTCAGCAGTGTTTCTTCTCCTCTCAAAATACTCTTGAGTGTTGCCAGCTGGAAACTCAGAGTATGTTATGCCACAGCAACTGCAGAATAATTTTGTAGCCTGTAATCGTGTCTTAATTCTCACTCTGGTTCTAGAGGTATGCTAATATAGTGTGAGAGCAGCCACAGAAAGTATTTTGGTGGTACTTGTGACAGCTAATTAGCATATTTCACAACAGCATTGAGTTTTACACTGTAATGCATAAAGCTAACTTCACAAGTGTAAGAGCAAAGTTTATTCTCTTCCCTGATCTGTACACTGCATTGAAAAATAATTATTATCTAGGTATACTATCAACAACAATAATGGCATTTATGTGTAATGATAATGCTTTTGTAGTGTTTCTATATGCATGGATAATATATAAAATAAGACAGATTGCTAAGTGTTAACAAGAGAAACACAAAGATCAATTTTGTTTTCATGCTGGATCCCAGAAATAGGTTTTCAAAGGTGCAAATGGCAGACTTGTATAAATCCCATGGAAATTCATTTAATGACACATTTATGTCTTTAAAAAATCTGCAGCTTTGGATTACAAAAGGCCAGAATTAAATCTAAAGGCTTTGATCCTAATACCATTTTTACACAGCCAGCAAGGATATGCAGTGTTCAAAGAAATGTCTACTTATTACAGAGTATCTTCAGCTCACAAAAACATATTCATTTAATTCACAACAGAAGGTACTTATGGACCCCCATTACTCCACACATAGGAACAGACTTGCTAAAGAAGTTACAAACGAGGGGCAGTAAAATCGTGTGAGATACACAAGCTTTGTGTACCCTGGCATCTTGTTTGGTATATAACCACCACACTACAGAGGTGTTCCAGTGTCACCCTCTATTATCACCTGCACAGAAAAAAAAATCTAGTCCAAACCTTACAGACCAACAGATCATAGCAGTTTAAGCCTCAGATTTTTCCCTCAGCCTTTTTCCCAGCCTGGAAATGAAGCTCGAGATAATTTTGGTGAGGAGGTAATATGAAAGGGGATCTTTATTTGAAGGCCTTCCAGGGCAGTTATGGAAAGATGTCCACAAAAACCCACCCCCTACAGGGTGAATACACATTTAGAGGTTTTAGGAAATTAGCATAATTGATAAAAAGCACCAATTAGGAGGACAAGTGGTGATGCAATTCCCCCCCTCGGGTCAAGCCCCTTCTCTGGAGCCCCCCTTTCAGCACTAGCTGTACTTTGTCCAGGAGAATGTACCTCGAAGAGTTGTTCTCAACATGGTTCCCAGGAAGAACCAAGATAGCACAGTGTCTTTGCATCTCCTGGGGCTTGGAGCTCTGGGATTTGTTTTGTCTTTCTGCTTAGGGAAAGGCAATGGGAAAGTACTGGAAAACTAGTCACTAATACAATAGGTGACAGAGTTACAAATATATTTGTGAAGAATACAGAGGACATATAAAGGAAAAAGAAGGCAAAACCCAAATGGCATCAAGATCTGTGAGTAACAACAGCAAGGTTTACAATATAGCACTTTTTCTTCCTATTGTTTCCAAATATGCTTGGAAGGCTGATTGACAAAATTGTATGAAATAAACTATCAAATAACTGAGGTGATTTTTGAGAAGATATACTGATTGCTATCACAGTTATTATTAGTTGCACAAAAATATACTATAAACATTCTTGTTATCAATTATACTTATTCAGTAACCAGTGCAGCTCCTTATGTCCAAAATGTTGACCTTTTTTTTTATGGGTGTCATGAAAGCAAACAGGTTATAGCACACTCAGCGAGAAGAAAAGCATTTACAGTGCATCTAACACCCACCCAAAAACATCCATGCAGATAAATAACCACAATCTTATATTACAATAGTGCATTGGCTTTGACTCAGCCCTAAAATAGATCCCCTCTGGCACTGGAGCTGACAGGAGCTGTGGAGTCAGCCTGCACCTTCTCTGAGCTCTGCAGATGAAGAGTGAAGAGTGTGCACGCTCTGGGGAGGAAGACCTGAAGCAGATGGGGAAGCAGCACCTCCTTTGCAATGGAAATGCACACGTGCCCTAGCATACATTTGGCAATAATGTCCTAACCCATGGTTCACATAACTACAGACATCTCAGGAGAAACAGAGAAAAATAAATAAGGCTTAGAAACTGACCTGTTTTTCATTTTCATCCTCCAGTCTCAGCCTGTCCTCAATGCAGTTCCTGGCCTGAAGGAATGCCTTCCTCTGAGCCCTTTCTGTCAAAATCCTCACAAAGACCCCATACAAATTTACACTGACAAAAAGGATTGCATTGGCCACAAGCTGTAAGAAAGAAAGAAAAATAAATGAATATTTTAAAATACAGATTTTTATTTTACATTTCTGCTCAGAAAAGATATATTAAAAAAAAACTTTCTGAAAACTGTGCCTTGCTAGCCACATCACTGATACCCCTTCCTGCAGTGAAACAATTACAGCAGCTATCACAAATCTGGACAACCAATATTGCATAATACAGAATTTTACAACTGCTGGAGTTAATTTCTTTTATTGGGGTCTGTAGCTTGCCATCTTCATTCATTACCATTTCTTTCATCAGCCCATTGGCAGACCTATCTATCTAATAAGGAGAGCAATATCATCAGCATTTATTCAAAATACCCTGAAAACAGAAATTGTTTTCCTATGCTTTTGTAAAGTTAGGATATTTTTTGTCCCTTTCTTAATAGTGGAGAAGAAAGGGACTGAAAATCCTATGAATGCAAAAAGTGTGTGCCTAGGTACCCCAAGGTTTCATATTGTGTAGTTTGCATTTGTAAAATCTATTTCTCTTCTCCTATCCACAGTTAGCAACCACATTGTACGTTTTGAGAAATCATCCAAAATATTGTTGATGCGATCCTGCAGCAGATCTCTCAGAAGGTGCTGAGTCCTTCCAAATGATGGCCCTCAGCACAACCCAAGGCCCACAGCTATGCAATAATCAGTGACCACAAATTACTTGGGAACTACTTCTATAAACAGTGCTTTTATGAAGGACAAAAAATGACTCAAATGCCCTTCTGGGTTTTTTAAGTGTTTTAACAAGATGTGATAAATTTACTTAACGAACTTAAATAACCAAACAGTGGTTCGTACACAACCTCCCTATCAAAGGCACTTCTGTCCAAGTTTTTCACCACATCTCTGAAACATGTCTTCAGATCATAATTTCTGCAATGCAATGTGTATTTAGTTAAGAGAAAACAGTGCTTTTTCACCCAGTGTGTTTTCAGTCCCAGTATCCTTATATGTCCTAGAGCCTACCACAACATCATAAGGATTTATGGGACTCACAAATCCTCAAAAATCAGAAATGAGCTGGCATTTAAATTGGCCAAGAGTGAGCAAAATAAGAGCAAAGAAAGACATCACAGCAAGTAACACAATTCATGTTAAGTTCCTATGCACCTAAAATGGTTCAAAAAGACCATGTAACTGACATTTGTTTCCTAATTCAAGGTATACATTTCAAGGTAGTACACCTCTACTGTTTCATGATCTACTAATGGAAATTGGAGAGGAGACCATTTCTTTTGTTTGCACTGTCTAATGAGTCAGAGTGTGCCAACAACATAATCAAATTTTAAGAAAAGTAAAACCACTGATATTGTTGTAGAGAATGTTTCCTAACAGGACTAGGGTTGAAGGATTTATGGTAAGCCAATATGCCAATATGGTAAACAAAGATCAAAAATGACATCCTTGATGTTTTTGGAGTGACTTTGGGAAATGTTCCGCTCTGCAAAAATAAGCAGGACATTTCTGATGTGCAGAACTAAAGGTAATGAACCTCCCGCCTCTTGTGACCTCAGAATAGTGGGAAGAATTGAAAGATTCATTCTGGGTCAGTTCTCCAGACCTTCATGGATTCACAAGTCCTCTAAATTTTACCTTCAAGCATGGTTGTTATTAGTCAACAGAACATCAACAACAAATTCCCTGCAAACATTCTCACCAGCACAAAAATCCAAAGTTAACCTGCCACAATAAAAGGAGCTGTGCCTAGCACTAGTGGTACTTTTCCCCTCAGTTATCAAAAAAGAAACAATTATCTCACAAGAGCTAAAAACAGTGAAGAATGGTGCTATAACTTCCTCCAGAGAATGACAAAATGCAGGTTCATCTGAATTCAGATGAATTTTAATCTCATGTACCACTTACTTATATTCTACTTATGATAATAATACAGATAGTAAAACTTTGAAGATGAAATGCAATACATGAGCAGATTATTTCATGATACAGGCTGAGCATAGTCTGCAATTCCTATCCTGCTTTATCTTGCTTGATCACAGAAAACTGCTTGATGTATATCAATATTTATCACAAGTTAACACCTACCAAAATGAAATGACAGTAGAAATTCCAATAAAGTCCTATTTTTAGAGAAATGAATGCAGCCACACTCACCTTATCCCTGCATTTTATCATGCCAAAATGTAGTGACAACAGTGTATTTTAAAGCTAATTCTTAGTGCAATGGTATAAAAATAGAAAGGATTTTTAAAGGTTGCATTCAAAGACGGTGAAGAGAGTCCACAGAATGAACAGAGCTGACAGCTACAGACAGTGACCCTGTCCATACACAAAACAGCTGCTAATAACACAGGGTGAAAAGCTATCTTTTGTGCTGATATCAGAGTGGCTCAAGACATAAATAATTACCTCTACAGACAGCAACAACAAAAAAAAGTCAACTCAGTTTCTGGGTTTCAACTGGAAGCTGTAAAAGACCATATATTGTAACAATCTGCCAGCTGTTCTGGGACTATCATTATGATTTCACTCAAGCAATAGTGATCACCTGGTCTAGGGGTAACCAGTAGGTGGGTTCCTGCTACTTTCAGGCTCAGCAGGGTAAGTCATTTTCTGACATGCTTTGAACAGTTTAAGATAAAACAGAGGCTTAGCTGTCAGCTCTGGCCTGCAGGGAATCAGGAAAGTGATAAAGCAAGTAAAAGATTCATAGATTTCAAAATGTGAGAAAAGAAAGTAGGGCAGATTGTCTCCTGAGGTAAGAGTTCCTCTCCTCCACAACCTGCTTCTACTTAATTACTATTTTTCCCCCAATTGCAACTAAATGCTAGTCTTTCTCTCTAGGTTTCTCAAATGTGTGCCATTTTCCAGTCCTTTCATTTTAATATATACCTCCATATTTGCACACATATACTATATATATATACATTTATATATATTTCATACATTATATCCCATAATTCCAAGAAAGATTGTGAGACTTGCTGTTAAAACTAAGGAACACTGAAGAGGTAATAAGGCATTCAGGGCTGCTGAAATATCAAGGATTTTCATTTTAGGTCATTCCTACATTATTTACTATAGTACTGCTTAGTAGGAAAAAAGTGCTCTTCAGGTTACACTATCACCTTCTATTAATAGAACTACCAACAAACCAATTTACTTGATGCAAAGGAAAATGATTCAAAGACAATTTTATGCTGTGAGCTTTTAAAAATTGTTACTCTTTCAATTTGCAATTTTCAATTTTTTTTCAGATAAAAGGTCAACCAGAATAAAAAAAGGTATCAGGGGCATGAAAGAATGTTTCCAAAATCACTTTTTTTTGCCGGTGTCAGTGGATCTTGTATCATGCATTCTGCCTATTGCAGCATTTCAGTAAGAGCATCCTGAGCTTTAAGATTCTCTAGCCCTTAGTAGGTTACACTGCCTGTGGATGAATTCTGGCATGGTTACTTGTGTGAGGGTGTTATCAAAGGCACACCTCCAATACAGCTGAACTTTGTTAGCTGCCTAGGGGCTGGAACCTACAGCAGCTGTTTCAACCAAATGTCTGCCTCTCTCTCCTGTTCATTTCTCCATTGCATTTTTTTGGGTCTCAACTTACTTTTGGAAAGGAACTTGAACCGTGCAATACAGCAACACCCATCAAGGAGTGAGCAAATAATTCTAGCAGTAGCCATATGTAACATGCATATGCATACACAGAGCTGAGGAGTTTAATTAAAGATCTCCTTTTTATTCCCCAGATTCATCTCCCTCTTCTTGAGTCTCCCATAGGATTACTTGAGAGACTCTTTGAAGAGTCTTTTGAAACTTTTTTTCCCTATTCCAGATAGGATTTATTCTCTCCCTCATCTTTCAAAGCAAGAATGCTGATGTGTGAATTCATGGGTGTGATTGCTCTTTCTCAAATAAATAGTGAAAAATTCTTCTACATATTATTATTTTCCTCCTGAGAGGACTGTTTACTCAGCAGACATTCTGTTATCAGCTTAACAGTTGCATAGTAGATGGTTCAAAATTAAAGCTGGTTTTCACTGTGGAGTAGCTTTCTGTTTGTACTACAAAATTGTCTCCAAAATGTGGCTGTTTCACAAAAGTGTAAGTGACTTCTGGATCACAGAAAACTTCTTTCACTTTTATATGAAGGTATTCTTATGGATGGTTATCGAAGTGCCCAAAAAATCATAGGCTAAATAATAAAGGAAGGATACTTCAGAAGATTCCCTCAGAAATTCATTGTGCTTTCTAAGTGGACTTGTTGTGTAAGTAGGACTTCAATAGTTACCACTCCCAGAATTATAACTTAGTGGCTAATATCAATATTTGATTTATTCTTAGCAGCATGAGTTCTCATGACAATCCATTAAGTAGAGTGGAATATTTAGGAGATATGGCCAACATTTCCATAAGAAAATTGAAATTTGCTAGAAAAGGAAAGATCAATGCAATTCCTGTGTATCTGAATCCTTAGATACCTGATGAGAGGTATGGTAGGTCTAAAATCTACTTCCAGTTTTCTCCATTAATTGAATTTTACTGCAAGTAATTTCTGTGCTGCTATTGCTGTTTCTGTTAGAATAATGTAACATTTACTCATTCTGTCAAAATACTTTGACAATGTAACATTTACTCATTCTGTCAAAATACTTTGAGATATGGCAATGCAATGCATTACTTTAAAATATGAATGTCTATTGTGAGGGATGTCTCCAAAGAGGGAGTCGTGAACAGCTTACAAAAATGACTCAGTGTTTCTATCATTAAAACCTTTGAAAAGCAAGGCAAGACTGTGCTCTATGAAAATTGTTGGTATCATGAACAGGAGTTTAAACAAAAATAGTTTCGCCTGTTATGGAAAATACTGCTATTAGAGCAGTGCTTTATTTACAGTGCTGGACTGTACAGAGGAGAATACACAACCAGCTCTTGATTCTGACATGGTTTTGTTAAGTTTAGAAATTCATTTAGTCAACTAACTTTGCAACATTTTGAGCATGCTTAATTTCTAAATCTGTTCCCTCTGATTGCTGAAGTAGTGTAAGAGAGGAAAGAGAACTTCTCCTTAGTTCCTGATGGTGTCCCAAAAAGGTCACCCTCCTACCAGAGGAGGCAGCTAAACAATTTTTCTCCAAATAAATGTGTTACCATTTTGAATAAACATCCCTCTGTTGTTTTTGTAAAGTTTTGGTTCCAGGTGGCTCATGTCATGTGCTAAGGAAATGCTGTTCTGCTGTGCTATTCACCATGGTTTCTGTGTTCATTTGTAACCTCCTGAATCTACAGCATACTCTGAAAGGAGATTAGTGAGCAGTTATTTCAGTGATAATGAGTGCAGATGTTACTGTTGAGGAAAAGACAGTAGCACTGGGGAGTCTATAATCATACAAGAAAAGAGAAATTTTTACAATATCTAGGATACTTAGTCCATTAACCACAGCCAGATTTTCTGAAGTGTGCATGCACAATGTGCAATTGCAGAAATCCACTCTGTCTCTTCCTTTGTTTGCATACCTGTTTGACCAAAGCAGAAGACACCATTTAAAGTACATTGTTTAAAGTACATACCATATGCCTTTGCAAAAAAGTTTGCTCTATGAAAGCAGAGTCATTGAGAGCCATCAAACACACCAGTCTTAAAAATTTCACTTGTCCCATCTTTCTCCAAAGGATATGCCATTTCAGCTTGGAAGCATGCTCAGAGAAAAGTTAGTGCACATCCCTCTCACGTTATAGACTGTTGGCTGTTTATCTTGTCCAAAGCATTTACCTCTGAGGTTAAGTAGAAGAGAATTATGACAGAGTAGCAGAAGTAGAGCTGATGGAATAATTAATTTTGAATCCTAGACCTTATGTAGCACTGAAACTTAAAAAATTCTGATAAATGTAACTATGATTATGCAAGATACCAAATATTTATTTTGATGAAGCTGCAAAGTGGAAGCTTTCTTCTCATCAATACCCTCACACAAGTGTATGACATGAATCTGTGACATTAATTTCAGGCTCCTTACTTTGAGATTCTTAAATTCTGAGCCTTTCTTAGGGAATTTCTGAAAGGAACTCACAATTCTATCATTTATACCCTTCCCAATAGGAATAAATTAAATCTTTATTTTGATGCACCAAGACTTCTGGGTTTGGGGTTTTTTGGGGGTTTTGTTTTTGGGGTTTTTGTTTGTTTTTGTTTTGTGTTTTGTATGTTTTTGTTTTGCTTGTTTATTGTTTAATTTTTTGAGGTTTTTTGTTTGTTGTTGTTTTTTGGGGGGTTGTGTTGTTTTGTTATTTTCTTGTTGGAAAGACAGAAAGCAGGATTTATGCACATGAACTTTTGTTCTTTTCTGCATTTTTAATGAAGAAAGAAAGGATTGGAAAAATACCATACAAAATATTTGCAGGTAACCTACAATAGAGCACTGATATATGAAATTTTAGAAAAAAAGAAATAAAGGACTGGATGGAAAATACAGGCTGAAATACCTTTAAGCATAACTTCTAAATTACTTCAAACCTTTCCAAATAATGAACGACTTCATAAAAGCTGTACTTCTGGGAAAAAAGAAAAAAGACCAAACACACAACAATATTCTTTTGCAAGTGGTTGGTAAAATTGCAACAATACTGTTTGAAACTTGCCAATGGTAAGCACTGGGCTGTTGCACTTCAGATATTAAAAAAAATAATCTAAAAATAGTATTATTTGTCTCCACCTGATCTCTTTTTTTTACATAATGCATACCTACTGATACACATCAGTGTTATTGACATCATGTGAACATTATTAGTTATTTCTCTTGGTCTCATATGTGTATGCACAACTCAAATTGATGTAAGTATGAACAATCTCCCATATATCAAACTAGAACTTTAGACAGGTAACTGGATGTTACTTCTACATAAAGCAAAACTCTCTCCAAAGCCCACAGAAGTGGGGATATTCAGAAGGGAGTATCTGAAGAATATTAGCTGTGAGGGAAAAATAAATTCCTAGCCATCCATATGAATTTCTGGGTAGGCAGGAGAACTGGCTTTCCTCAGTTTTTCAGTACATGAGAGGCTATGAATGCCTCTCAGAGAAGATATGACAGATGTGATACCTCAGCTGCAGCTTTCTCTTGCTCCTATTGTGTACTGCACTCCAGAGTGTGTATGGTCCACATCACAACACATACCTTGAACACAATAATATGCTCTCAGTCACTTCCACCTGTCGAAAGATGACACAGTGAGCTACCCAGAAAACACCAAAACATTCTTGCTAATGCCTTACATGTCACATCCCATGTATTTCTTAATTCTGAGAAGATACAGGCAAATGTTACTGACATGGCTTAGGAATGGCATTCCCCAATTTAGTGCTCTCACTGAAACACTCCAAACCATGTGAAAATACTCCAAGCCATGTGCAAGCTCCCTCACTCACTCCCTCCTTCCCCTCCCCTGCAGCAGCTGGAGAGGATAATTGGAGGGACAAAAAGCAAAGACCATTGGTGCAGATAAGAACAATTTACCAGTAACAGCAATGAAATAAGCAAGGTAACAGCAGCAATATCACTGACAGAGTGCACAGGAGAGGCAAATGATTCACATGCAATTGTTCACCACCAGCAATATCCTGAGCATGGGGAGGGAGCCTTTCTCTTGCCCCTGGAAATGGTGGGAGGTGGTATAGGATAACCTCTGGGTTCCAGCCATGCCTCTTGTGGCTACTGCAAACATTAACCCTCTCCTAGCTGGAACCAGGGCAATTACTTGTATTTGTTTTCTGATTTAGCTGTTGCATTCTTTTGCAGTGTATTTTAAGCCATCATAGAACAAATGAGCCCTCAGTTCTTCAGTGTACTGGAAGTGTACTAGTATACACTTTGGTACACTGGGCAGTTTGCTATGGGTTTGGGTTTTTTGGACATTGCAATTGCTCCCAAGCACTATGAATAGCTGCTATGTATCACAAAATACTTGGAATATGTTGCCAAAGCCATTTAAAATAATTTCTACAGAAATTGTGGCCAATATTTTTATTGATTTATGCTTGCTATTAACTTCATGGAGTCCAGATCATCAGCCTCTGAAGCTATTCTATATGAACTTGAATTCTCAGCTTTCTCTTCTTTTCCTGTTAGTTAGTACAATGTTATGTTTTGCAATTAGAGCATAGTGTA
The DNA here is from genome assembly GCA_026413545.1 of Cichladusa arquata. Classification (NCBI taxonomy): domain Eukaryota; kingdom Metazoa; phylum Chordata; class Aves; order Passeriformes; family Muscicapidae; genus Cichladusa; species Cichladusa arquata. The sequence continues at coordinate 55,698,290 of JAOTQP010001286.1, forward strand.
GCAATCTGTTGTCCAAAATTTACTTTTATTTGCTATATGCAATACATGGTTCTTTTTCCCCACCAGAATCAATCTGAATATCTTTTTTTTTTAAGTTGCAGTAACTAAATACATCAAGATCGTGGGGATATATAATCCAAGCTAGTTTGAAATCTTTAGTGGTACCATAGTTGCTAGGTGACTGGACCTTCAGATCTTAAGTGCAATTTTTCTTCATTTGAGTCCTATGCATGGCTGAGAAACAGCAGCTAGTGGCCTCAGTCTGGCGCCTGGCTGCTGCAGACAGGAAGCATTTCTTATCTAGAGTGCAGCTCTTAGACTACAGATGCAGAATGAGGCCATGGTTTCAGCTCAGCAAGGGCAGACACATTTTCAGATTGTGCCTGTAACAACCCAAAGAGGAGGAGTGTCCAGTCTGAGTGGAACAGGCTCCTTCCCAGGCTCCCTTCACAGCCCATTGTGCACCACACTTGGAGTGAACCCACTGCTGCTGTGGCATGATCTGGTTACACACATAAAATACACTCCACAATGTCCCCCTGGCAGGACCTGGCTTTTGGAAGGGAGACAGTCATGTGTTGAGCCCCTGCACATTCTGACAGCTGGAACACACTGCCAGCTTTTCACTTAGGTCCTCTCACTCAGCAGCTTTAGTTTAGTTTTCAGTGTTTTCTGTGAAAACTCGAAAGTGCTGTACAAAGTTTTGCCAATAAACAGTACTGGGGCAGAGGGCCATTCTGCCAGCCAGTGACAAAACATGGGTTTTCTGAGTCTGAGCTCTGTTCTCTAGTGTTCAAGCTTGGACTTGTCAAGCCTAGGAACTATGCTGCTGGGGATGAAATACTATGTGCTGCACAACCACTGAACCATCTATCTGCTACTGAAATGGTGTTCTGTGCTGTCCACAGACTATTTCCAAAGAGGACTTGAATTTTTCACCTGGAAAGTTGGGTACATAAAACCTAGGAATTGCAACACTAATCCCTAAAACTTCTAAGTACCTTTTTTGAATTTTTCAAGGTCTGGGAGACAGCCATGGATACAATCAGGTTCCCAAGTCAGTGTGTGCCAGTTAGTTATAAACACAGAAATATCACAGATGAGAAAATAAACACAGATTCAACTCAAGCAGCTGTCCAAATATTACCCTGTAATGAACTCATTGTCAGGAAATCATGCTGAAATGCATTACTTAAGAACCTATATAGCAAATTCAAGTAATTTTTGGTCACCCAAGCAGTGTCAGGTACACAGTCCATATCAAGTATGGAACTTCATATTTATTCCTTGCCACTAATAAAAGTTTGATCCCAAAATGTCCAGTAGTATACAGAAGTCTTCTAACAAATCACCTCTAAATTAAATTGAATGACTAAACTGTGAGGACTTGGTTCTCCCTCACTGGTGAAACACCTGGTCCTTTTCCAGATGAATGGAGCCAGATGGAGATAAGGAGAAGAAAAAGTGCATGTCCTGTTGCCCTGTCTGTGCACTGTTAAAATGAAAACATGACTGCACCAGGACTAAACTGATCCCAGTCAGTTTCCCCGTGCACCAAAAAGATTGCCTGCTAGACCTGACAGCTTTCCTCTTGTGTCACTTTTTTCTGGTGTCCGTGCAGACATTTGATGCAGCTGGTGAATGATGTCACTTCTGGTCAATTGTCCTGAAAAGATGAACGTGTTTGCCTTGAGGAAATCATGTTCTATTACACAGAGCCCAGTTACTTTCCTACCATTGTGCTTTACAACTTGCAAGAGCTGTCTTTACAGATAATGAGATTTTCACTCTGCAGGGTCATTTAAGCTACAGTGTCTTCTGTCAGTGTTGGCATTTGAGAGCTTTAACACTGTCAGAGTTGTAAAGGAGCAGCTTAAGAAGAGATGGAGAATGTTAGCCATTTTCTTGTTCAACTTCGAAAATTATTTTTGCAATGAGAAGCCAGCTATACAATACAACACTAAGAAACTGATTAAATAAGAGACTGGCAGGAGATTTAACAAAACAAATTCTGGTCACATTTGCACTTGATGGACAGACTGATTAGGAACACAAGAGAATATTCCTCTGTTTAATTACTGTAATTAACAATTTAACCAATCAGCCAATTTTTTCAAGAGAAGCCAAAGCAATTCTAAAGATTTAGGATCAAAGGACCAAATCTTATTGATTTTCAGTTACTGATCCTACAAATCAAGTTTATTGCTGGAACTTCTACATGGTAATGATTAAAAATAGTCTGTATGCTAAAAAATGGAGGCATGATTCCATGGTTGGGAGTTTGGGTAGCATTCAAACTGATTCATACAAACCTCATTGCTGGATCAGGACCCTAGAAATAACAGTATGCCAATTTTGTGGGCAACGGAATGTTTTAAAAGACACAAGGGCATGAGACTAATAAATTCTTGTATTACATGATTGTCATGCTGTGTGTACATTTTCTGGTTCTGTTTTAACGTAACATCATTTAAATGCAAAAGAAAAAAAAAAGATTTTAGGAAAAAGTCAGAATATTGTGAATGCCAGTCATATAAAAACACAGAGTTGATCTGTGGAAATAGATTAAAGGATTAACTCGAAAACTTGAAGGTGTAACAGGATATAAATCAAAGGGTTTTTTTAAGGAAAAAGATTAAATTGCAGAAAAGGCAAAATAAAAAAAGAAAAAAGTAAAATAATGAAGTGGAACTGAAACATGCCTACTCTGAAGAGAAGAGTAGAAGAATAATAAGAAGGCTAAAATTAGAGGTATGATGCCAAATCAGTACAGTCTTGAAGACTGTGCTATTTCTTTTTCTTTTTCTTTTTTTTTTTTTTTTTTTGATGTGGGTTGTTTTATTTTCCTATTTTAATTTTCTTTTTTCTTTTTTTTTTTTTTTCCTCTTTCTTTGCCAATGTCATATTTTGGTCTACCTTGTAAGAGAGGGGTTTGAGCTATCTTTCATTTAATTGAAAGAGACAGGTAAAGATGATAGACTGCTATTCTTGGAATTCTGAACAAGATGACCTTCTAGTTTGGTTTATTTGGGCTTCTATAGCTATCAAAATACTCAGAAACTCACCTCAAATTTCATTTAATTTCCTCCTGCCTAAAAACTCTCTGGTGGGTCTTTTTTCTCCTTTGAATGTCTTTTCAGTTCTGGTTAGCTTAAGGTTGTCCATCAAATTAAGATTGTATGACCTTAAGAGAAATGGTTCTATTTCCATGTACATATTATAGAAGATTATAAACAGCAGAATTTTATGCTCTGGAAAAGACAAGAGTGATATTTAACTGAGTTATTGGGTATTCTGAATATTTCTTTTTTTGCTCCAAAACAAATGAGAAAGGAGTGATAATATGTTAAGCCCCAAAGCAAGCTGTTCACTGGCAACAAAACAGTAAAAGTCAATTGCAACTACTGTAATATGTCACATTATGTCATATTATATCTTCCTTAACTGTACACAAATCCTCTCTTGCTGATTTTTTTTCTTTATTGCACAAATAATATTGCACAAAGAAATCATAAATTTAAAATAGGACATGTACTCTACAGTGCTGCTGTACTTTTGCCTTCTTTTAGTACAGGGACTCCTTGTTGTTTGACCTCAAAGCTGCAGAATAAATTTGGCTATGCTTACAACAGTAAGTAACATGCCCAACAGGTGTGCATGTGCAGTTGGAAAGATGCCCACAATAAGTGCATTTTGGAAGAGTTACTTTGGACCAGCTCTAGTTTGCCCAGTTTCCAATGCAGTTTCTGCTCTTAAAGACACAGGATGCATTACCAGAATACATACAAGAGATTAGGCTTTTTCTTCACCTCCACCTCCTTCCCAATACAGCAAAAAGTAGAGATCACTTTTTTAAAAGATCCACTGCCCTCCAAGTCTCAAAGGACTGGTATCACAAAGACTGCACGGGTAAAGAAAAAGATGACACATCACAAAGCTATGTGCTGAATCACGCTAATGGAAATGTGTTTAAGAGGAGTTTATAATAAAAGCAAAAATAGTACTGTTGGTTATACTATGTGTGTGAGAAACCTACAATATACAGAAGAGCCTGAGAGATATTAATTACTCCATAACAAAGCTTTGATGCCCAAAGGAAGATTAAAATAATTCTTACCTAGTCATTCAAAAACTTGTCAACCATTTGAGTGTTTTCTAATCTCTGCTGATAAAAGTAGACTCCTGAAATAAGTAGTTCCTCAATCATTATATGATGACTCCAGAAACAATCCTGGAAATTACAAGTGTGCAAGAGGAGATTTTAAAAAAGGATGTGGTACTGAAGTAAAGCCTCATAATAATTGTGCAGACATTCAGAATTTTTTAGACCAGAAATGTAAATAAGTAACTATTTTACAGTAAATAAGAGAGTCTTAATTTTTTTTTCTTCCTTTCCGTACTTAATAATAAAAATATATGTGAATCATACATTCTTGCAGCAATTGCATATTTGTTATATTATTTTTTATGACATTGAAAAGAATTATTAGATTATTCTAATGAAGTCTGCTTTACTGTTATCATTAATAGACTGCTTTTATGTACATTTTGAAGTGTAGCTAAAAATAATTTTTAAAAATGTTTTATGCCAAAACCCTCAAATATTTTGTGTGATTGTCCGAATGGTCTGACAAAGTATGCACTTTAACTGTCCATGAACCCTTCTGTGAGATCCTAATTTACACAGACTCATTAGTGATAGCTCTGCCTTCAGAACTAAATACCAGTGATCTGATCCTAATTTCCTCAATGAAGTCGACTGAAGTACTTCATAAAAGAGCATCAAACATTGAATCATGAGGTATCTGAAAGGTGGTAGTGTGAGTTCAGTGAAGACCCTTAAAAATTTTTGAAGGATTTTGAAATTGGATGAGTTTTTGCAAACAGGATGAGCTTCAAAGAAATAAAAGATGAGTGAAAACAGAGCAAAGAATTGGGGAATTTTGACAAGGTGGAAAACCACATAGCTTGAGTACACATTCTTAGCAGATGAAGTAACAACAGATTATTTAGAGTAAGAACAGTTGCAGGGAGAAACAATGAAGCAAATGAAACAATAAAACCAATAGCTTGAACCAGTTAAGTGCCATCTAAACAGTGTAGAAAGTAGGTAGTCAGACCAAATAGGTGTATGCTTGTATGCCAATACAGAATGGGGACTGGGATGAATTAAAACTGACAAAGAAAGATCATGTTAGAAGGCAGAAGTGGTTGTTATTATTGGTTTTATATAGGGAAAATGTGACAAAAACTGTGAAGAACAACTGAATCTGTAGGAAAAGCATAGTCAGGAAAGAGGCAATGCAATACTTAAAGGAAAGTTGTGCCTGTGAACATGAAGTCTGTCTGTAGCATTTTCATTTAAAAATTAATCTGAACTGACACTAGTGAAAATCACAGGATCACTACTTCTGTTCACTTTTAGGTATCTCCAGCAACTTCTAACTCCATCTAAAAGTTGGAGTATCTTTCATTAAGTCCAAATGCCAGGTAAAACACTAGTCAGATGAAATCCATGATGTTCACACAAAGTTCTGGCAATTTTAGAGATATAACCCTACTGTTTACATTACATAAATAACAATTGCCCCAGTGCAATTACTTTTACTAAAACCCCAAATGCATAGTCTATAATCAACCAAATAGTCTGTAACAACTAAATTCTGACAGTAGTCACTTCACATGATCTGGTTCACTTTTGTATCTCTACGAAAATCAGAATGATAGCAGGCTTTCTTCTTTAGTAGCTTAGGTTTGCACACTGTGTTCTAAAGACTTAGTTATTATTGCCACATTATCTACATGTCTCTAATGTTTTGAAAGTTATTTTAAATTCTGGCTTCTATTATGTTGCATTCACTATATTGCCTTGCTTTGGTATGTTGAAAAAAAAACAACCTGAAAACATTTATTTAAAAGAGGAAAATTTTCATATTAAGTAACTGAAGGGTCTATTTTGGTATAATTAACTAAGCACAAGAACAAGATTCAAGTTTTAAAGAGATCTGTAAATAACTTTATTAATGTTAATATGTCTGCAGTTGTGTTCAGATTACATAAAGTATATACAATTCTACCCTTAAAGACCTGTGCTAATAGGGATATTGAGTGAGATATACTTCCACTGAAAGGCACTGTGTAATGAGTTCAGTGTAAGAAATACACCAAGTAATTACATTTTTGCCTGCCCAAATTACCCCTGTAGGTTCAGTGGATTGTAGGAATCTGCCAGCTGTTAAGCAGCTACCATGTTTCGCCTCAAGTAGCAGCTTTTCAGCAATGCAATGGGCAAAATAATTCCTCTAAATCTGCAAAATCTCACAATGCCATCAATTGGACCAATATCTCTAACTCATCACCTGCACAATTGAACAATTAATGAAACCTAGTGGTTGCTGCCTCCAGTAATACATTATGCAGCACCAACTCACAACTACCATCCTTTGAGGTAGGGAACACCGTGGCTTCTCTGGGGGTATGTTATGTGAATGCACAGTATGTCATGGTGTTTTGAGTAATCAAGACTACTGAAGGAAGTAGGATACAAGTGTTAAGTGGAACAATAATTTGATCTGCAAAGCAACATTTTAGCAAAAATGAGTCAGTTTATTTAGGGACTTATAATTTCTTTGTGCAGTCAAGAGAGCCAGTCACCGACTGCCTTCAAAGGTGCATGTCAAAAGGTTGGACACTGCTTGTATGTCTCCTGAGGAGAGAACAGTGCTGCAAAGACAACACCTGCTGAGCTCTGGAAAACTCTTTATCCAGGGAAATGCAGTCTCTCTGCCCGAGAGACTTGAAGCTCTCTCTTATGAGAGTTTATCCTTCCAGGTGCAGTGCTGTGCTCATATTGCTTCTGGTTTCAGTGCTTGAAGAGATTATTGAAGCTGTGTGCTACATCCTCATTAGAGCTGCTATGAGCACACGAAATGGGGAGTGGGTGGGGGAAGGCACAAAAGCAATGTGAGCCAGCTGAAGCAGAGACTGCACTGATGCTACTTTTTGCTGACTCTTGTTCCTGTCCTGAGTCAGCAATCACAAGTTTAACTGGCTCAGGGAACTCACCTGACTAAAAACAACCCACTGTACAAATAATCTTATTTTTCAAAGTGGTACCCCTTGAGAGATCACATTCTTTTCAACAGTTAGTGACATGAAAATCACCACTGCATTAAATTATGTTCCAGCTAAACAAAATGAATTAAGCAAGCTGCCACAGATATTGCTATAATGTCATAAAAAGTTGGCCATGGTTATTTCCACAGGGAGACTGGTAACAGTTATGAAGATGCTGACTTTAAAGATGTTTAGTTTATTTAAGATAGTTACAGTGGTAAAAGAACCTAGAAAAGGGCCTCAAACATCTGGTTTATTTAATAGCACAGGTGCAAAGCAGAAAGGTGGAATGAATAGCCTTTGCTAAGCCTCAGCCCTTTCAAGAAGGTCCTCTTCAGGAGATTAGTCCAGAGTGTCCTGACCCAGTAATAAACCTACATTCTGAACCTGGCAGTGATTTCTGAGACGTTTGGTTCCTGGCTGCTCTCATGCATGCTGCTCATGTAGAAAAAGGAGACACCAACTATGGACTCTGTACAGTGACTGCCTCCTGCTAATATGTTATCTATGGACTGGAAAAGTTTTGGATCCACTGCACTGGATCTACATTCTGAAAGTTCTGAAGCCTCTCCGTAAAGACGGCAATATGCAGGAATCACAGAATCAAAGAATGGAGAATAGTTAACTCCAAAGAGAATTAACAATTTCTATCAGAGGTACAGTCTGAACGCTGCAGCAGAAAGCTTTGGGAAATGACATGGAACTAAGGGTACAATGGAGAAAAACTTTGATTTCCTTACAAAAATGTAGATGTTTCTGGGAAGGAAGCTCCGAGAAGAATGTTAGATTTTCAGTCTGTGGGGAGTTTTCTGTTGGTTTGTTCAGGGTTGGTTTTTTTTTTGTTTTTTGTTTTTTTTTTCTTTTATCCCTAGCTGAAAGCAAAGGGAATTTTATTGCTGGATTTCAACAGAGAATATGGTTGGGCCTGAAGTATTTGAAAGCTGCAGAGACTACCATCAAGTCTGCAATCATGAAGCCACAAGTAAAAAAAAGTAAAAGAGATGGTTGCAAACAAAAAAGGTTCCTGTCCATGCTCTAAGCATAGATAGACAGACAAGCAATAGACAGCCTGCCCACTTCTAAGACCTAAGGCAGGTGGACAAGAGCAATACTGCCAGTTAGCTAGTGTTCATTTGAAAAAAAAACAAACAAAAAAAAAACAACAACAAATAACCCAATGAGGTAACTAAAATCCAAAATCCATAAATCAACCATCCAATGTAGAGGATGGAAACAGTATTTAGTGAGTCAGCTAGGAAACAGGTCAAGGCAGCCACCACTTTCTAGGACTGACAGAACTGAACAGAAGACCAGCTAACTGCAGTACATTTTAGCAGACACCTAATCACTGCAGAGATCACACAAAGAGTTAAGAAGTGAAACAGTCAAACCCACAGTTCCCAGATGGAGTAATTCTTCACAAAAGATCAAAGCTCAAAATCAATGTTTTTAGCAGTTGCTGAAGGTTATGAGTATCATGCAGTATTTTGATGACATTTTTCTATTTAAATAAGCACCCCAGGAGAAGAGTACAAAAATCAAATGTCTCTTGCAAAGATATGTCACACAGTTCCAATTCAGCAATATTTAATTCAACTTCTGCAAAACTTTTATTAAAAAAAAATCCTCACTTTTTTCCACATCTCCAGCTTTCTTTGTCAAACAGCAGTTTGCTCTGAAAGTTTTTACAGTGCAGTGGCACTCTGGCAAACCTGGTGAGGAATTTGGATGTGTTGTGAAATAGGGCATGGCTTGGAACTATTAAGAATGCTAATGTCAGGTCCATCAACTGTGGCAATAAAGCCATTGCACAGGCTGTTGGCTGATCTGGTGATGCAAGTAGGGGCTGATGAACACTGGCAGCTGAACACATCCAGCCTGTGTGTCACTGCACAGAGAGGTGTGGGGCACTATTTCTGAAAAAACAAGTGTCATTTCACAGTGTTTTGTACAGCCAACCTGATATTTTCATATTTGCAAATACATGATAGAATCCTAAAATGCCACTGCGAGACACTTCATGGGAAAGGACCAAGACCTACACCAAAAAGAGATCAGGGAGAAAGAAATTAAGCCAGCCCTGTAACCCTGTCAAGTGATTTGAAATAGCACAGTAGGAAATCCACAAGAGAGCAAATCCCTTTCATCCCGTGCAGTTATCCCTTGTTACATAGTTGGTTTTGGCTATCGCCTTTCAAGCTGTGAAGGCCTAGACACTTCTCTGCAGAAATTAGAAGTTTGCCTGGGTATAATATGTTAATTAATAATTCTGAGTTATCTAAAATGGAAATTAGACTGCCAGATATGCTCCACTAATGATCCTTTTAAAGTCAGAACAGCATTTTCAGAAAAATTATTTCCTCACAAATGTAGGTCAGTCGCTGTACTTTACTGATCAGATAACTGAAATATCTTAACCTACTTAAAGGAGTTTAAATTTAAACTTACTTCCAAAGTCATCCATTGCAAAGTGGTATGTCTCTGTGTGGCTCCATGTTCTGTGTATGTTATATATACATGTATGTTTTATAGATGTATATATATACCTATATGATCCTAACTCCAACTTAGCATGACATTCCAAATATTATCATAAAATCAAAACATATAAAATATAAACCATCAGTGCAATAGCCCTTGATTATTGCTAACTATATTTAATTACATTTCAACCCAAATTTTCATGCTTCTCTGCCATATTGCCCAATGTTTTACAGATTTGCAAGTGAGCGAGAGATGCTAATGCATTCATATACAATACACCTTGACATGCTTTGTCTAGTTTTCTATTTAAGTGCAGCCATAGGAACACATGTAATATGCTTATGTGAGTGTACATCATGATTCTCTACTCCTGGAAATGATTCTCACCTTCCTAGAAATACACATGCTACGCTCCTAAATGCAGATGGTATTAATCAAAAAGGATTGAAATGTTTACAAGAGGGATTTAAGATTTTTGTCAACACGCGTCTTGTTTAGTATTAATTAAAAAATAGGCAAAATAAGGGCAGTGTTTGCCAAATTGGAAATTGAAGAAATATAAATCTACAATTTTTACACAATTTTGCTTTAAACACTTACTCAAAAATATACCCATTGCCAAGGGATTTATGATGCACCCACCATTAAACAAAGTCCAATTTTTATACAGCAACTATCCACTCACTCTAATGAACCATGACTTTTAAGTTCTACCCTTGTTTTTAACATAAGAAACCAGAGGATGTCAAGTCAGGGTGAAGAGAGTAGCATTGCAGAATTATCTACAGTGTACTGTCCAGTTTGAGGCTGTTGCACAGGATGTTGGTCCTTCTAAGAACTTCTGAATTAGAACAGAATACAACTCACAGTGCAAAAACCTAAGTTCACAGAATGTTGAAAATATGAGCTGGTTTGGTAGTCCTTGAAGCTGAACCACTACAGGGCACAGACAGAAAGTATCTACCCCACCACTGACCTCCCACCTCAGGGGTAGTAACGACTGTGGTGAGCAATGTGGCACCACAGATCTGATCACAGAATCACAGAACCATGGAATCACAGAATCACAGAATGGCTTGGGTTGGAAGGGATGCTAAACTTCTACTTCCAACCCCTGCAGTTGGAGAATTTTCACCAGACCAGGTTGCTCAGAGCCCAATCAAAACTGGCTTTGAACATTTCTAGGAATTGTCCTAGTTTTGTTCAGGGCAGGATTAATTTTTTGCAGTAGCTGGGAGTGGGGCATGGCTGAGGGGACATGGCCAGGACCTAGATATTATTATATTACTATTATATTATTTGATACCACCTCATGTCATTGCCAGGGGCAGAGTAAAGGGACTCTGGCTTCAGAGGAAAAAGACATTCCTTCTGGTGGGAGAAAACATGGTGGGTGCAACAGTCCAGTAATGTTTTATTTTGCATTAAATAATTTCTTTGTCTTGAGCATTTTGTTATTAATATTGTTGCTGTTCATTTTCTTACCTCATTGCTGTTTCCAGTAAGTTGTTCTTATCTCAGCTTGTCATCTTTGCTTTGTGTGCCTCATATTGGAGGGAGGGGGAAGGGGAGAAGCTTGTGGTCTTTTTAGTGGGAGTACTAAATCAGAGAGCACCATTCCTAAACCACGACAGGCATCTACAGCTTCTCTAGCAATCTTGTTCCAGTCATACCACTCTCACAGTAAAGAATTTTTTCCTACATCTAATCTAAACCTGCCTTTCCTCAGTTTAAAGCCATTTCCCCTTGTCCTATCACTACACACCCTTGCAAAAAGTTTCTCTCCGTCTTTCTTGTAGGCTCTGTTCAGGAGCTGGAAGGCTGAAATTAGTTTACCCAGACGCCAGCCTTCTCTTCTGCAGTCCCAACTTTCTCAGCCTTTGCACATAGGAGACATGCTCTATCCCTCTAATCATCTTAGTGGCCTCCTCTGGACTCCCTCAAAAGTCTATGTCCTTCCTGTGCTGGGCACTCCAGAGCTGGATGCTCTGGAGTTCACTGCAGGTGAAGTTTCACCAGAGCAGAGCAGAGAGGCAGAATCACCTCCCTTGACATACTGGCCACACTGCTTTTGGTGCAGCTGAGGTTAGTCATGCTCTGCCCTGCTCACCCTGCCCCTACCAGCACCAATGTGGCCAGTCTGCAAGGGCAATGACAGTTCATTTTAATTACTGAACTGCATGGCCAGCACACAAAGCCATACCTACATACACAGCACATGGTCACTTGGTGATGATTACGGGCATGATTATCACTAAACCTATAATTTCTTGCTATTAAATACACAGAACCATAACTGCATCTAATTTTTGCTGCTGTGGTAGATAAAAGTCCAAGATTTGCCACAGTCTGACATAATTCCAAGGACCTGAATGAATTTCATTGACAGATCACCCCACTATGATGTAGAGAGAAGAGGAAAAGAAAAAAAAGAAAGGCAGTGGGAAGCAATTTCCAAAACCTGCTACCAAGAGCGTGGATATCAGTAAAATACCTAGGAAAAAGCTCTATCAAAAACAACACTGAACATTGTGTTTAAAAACATGTGTTTAAAGAAAGACTGGATATGGCACTCGGTGCCATGGTTTAGTTGAGGTGTTAGGGCATGGGTTGGACTCGATGATCTTGAAAGTTCTCTTCCAACTTCCCAGTGATTCTGTGATTCAGCCAATGCTAGGCATGGTGAAGCAAGCACAAAATAGTGAGTGGGCAATAGACCATAAAATAAGAGTTTCTTTGATAGGTAAATGTACCACATTCTTGGCCATAATCTCCATGAAGGTAACTGTGATATAAAATTCTAGATATCCAAACACATATCCAAAGAATACTGACACACAGAGAAAGCACAGCTTCCTGTTCTCTAAGACATGAGTAAAGATCTCCCTCAGCTGTTGCCAACAGTTGAAATACCTGAGGTGAGATTCACTTCATTCCAAGCAGAACCACAGCAGAGCACCGCAGTCGTCCTCTAAATCAGCTGGTTTATTGGATGCTTCCCATACACCACTCAGTTTGAGATCAGCCTTCCTCCTTTCTGCTACAGTCCTTCTACACTCTATTTGGCCCCACTTTCTGCTGCAAAAATCTTTGTACTTAGGCAGCTGTAACCATTCTTTGAACTGCAGAGAGAATTTCTTTTCCTGGAACAGATCAGTGCCAGAGAGATACACGTGCAGCAAACCCTTCAGCAGAACCAGGAGGGCTCTGCTATAGTGCTCACTGCCAAAAGCATACCTTCAGAGGAAGGTGAGGGACATGGTGTCACAGTGCCTGATAATAAAACTAACAAAGAATTATTTCCAAAAGACATGGGAAGCTTTTAAACAGATGGAACAGTTCCTTACTTCTGTGAAATCAGTTCCATTCTACATGTAGGTACATGTGCTTTAAGGAAACATGGATGCATTAATGATACAAATACTATGATAATTTGTTATCCTAATTCAGTGCCTTAATAATTACTGTTTACTACCAAACATAAGACATTTATCTGTGAGGAGGCCAAGATATCTAGGAAGAGTCAAGGACCATCTTTCTGATTTTCACCAACACACTACCCAGTTCAATAAAATTCTGATGCACATCTTTGCTGGGGAATTTTAAAAATTTCTTTTATTAAACTGTCTGGGCAGCAGTGCTGAAGAGGTTTCAAAAAAGGAGAGTAGAAGGTTTTTTGTGGGGGTTGCTTTCTCTGTCTGATTAAGGTCTGTCTGACCTTCTCTTCCACTTTTATTTGTCTTCCTGGCATTTATTTGCATGGAGGTTACTAAATGAGGGGTGGTGCTATATACAGTTGAGCGGGACACAACTATTTATTTATTTTATTTATTTTAAAATATTTATTTTAAAATTATTTATTTAAAAACAATTTATTTTAAAATATTCATTTTAAAATGTCCATGTTGTCTTTATTATAGTTTGAGAAACCTTCTCCTTTCAGGAGCATTCAGCATTAATGCTGCTTCCAAGTGGAGCCAAATAAAATTTTAGAATATTTTCTTCTCTTTTTCTAAAGGGAAAACATCTTCATACCAACTTAACTCATCCAGATCTTCAGTTCCCACCATAGTGTCTGACATTTTAGCACAAAAACTTAACATGTACTTCTCATAAGCTCTGTCTTCAGTCCATTGCTAATGCTCTGGAAATCCCTGGCCCTGATGCTGTATTGCTTGTGCTCATCAGTGTGATTAGGAACAAAAGCATAAGCTGTGCAGTTGCAATCACATGACAGCCCAGCCACAACCCCTCCTGGTAGCAAAGATAGTACTCATCTGTGTGCTTCTGCTCGATAAAATCTTTGTTTCCTCTCTGTATGACCTCATCATAGAAAAATATATTATTCTTGCTACTTAGCATGTATCCAGGAATAAAAGGCTTTTAAAATATTTTCAGTGTACTAATTCAATGTATTCTGGGGATATTTGATAAATAGTTATAACCAAACATGGAGTAAAGTCGCTGGAACTCTGATGGTAAGTGTGCTCTGGATCAGGGAATAAAGGTAAATGCTTCATTATGGAATGCATAAATATACCTTTCTCTCCTGTTTCAATAGGGTCTCATACTTAATGAAGCTCCTATCACTATATTTTACCACCACTTCCTGGTCAAACAGTTGCACAATTATGCTGGTACCATTTTAGTATACGTCTGATTGTTTGGAACCAGTGTTTCCTGTCTTGACCTTTGAAACACAACATCTTGCCACAGTCTAATAATTAACAAAGGTCAATCACAAACTCAGTAGTTCCGCAGTGCACAGCCAGTGTTCATGTTCACATTAAGGGAATCACCAGCCTGTGGTGCTCATGGAGACACCTGTGGGGACTCCAGTGTGGCCCAAATGGCAATGCAGCAGGAACTCAGACCCACGAAGCTGCCACGAACCTCCTGTGCAAAACAAGACCTCAGACTCATAAAGCTCTTTCTGAACCTTTCTATCCAATTTCAAGAATTGATGCCTAAAGTTAAAGGCTTAATTGTACCAAGGTCATGGGGAGTTGCATGATGAGGCATCTTTTGATGTTTTGGCCTAATTTAATTCAACAGGCAAAGCATCTTCAGTGTGCAGTCCTGAAAGGCACTCCTGGCACAGCTGGAGCATTATTGTAACTCAGCTTCTGGGCACAGGTGATCCAAGGGTATCCACCTCAGGTGCAAGTAGGAAGCACGTTTTTTTTTTTGTTTTGTTTTTTTTTTTTTTATGGAACAGGGAGAGTTGAACCTCCTTCTGCAGCGGAAAGGCAATCAAATCCATGTGTCAGTTTAACCACCTTTGCTTTGCTTCACCCATTATATGCCCTCTGTAATAGGGACACTGGACTGTTTATATCTTCATCCATTTGTACTTCACAGCTTTTATGTGTCCTTCCTGATGTGGAGGCTGAGAGACAGCAAGAGATTCCTGAGCTGCCACTCATCAAACGAAGCTTTTCCGATAAAAAGTAATTTCCTGCCTATTCTTGGCATTTGCTTCCATGTGAATTGGTTTACATCATTACCCAAGGTTTTCTAATTGTCTGCTAGAAGACCTGATTATGGAGAAGTTGTATGAGCCAGCTGAAAGCAGTCAGCCATGTGCTGACTTGAGTGCAAAACCACACATGCTGTTGAGTAACTAATTGTCTCAAGGTAATGTAGGGACCTTAACCTGTGCCTTGCAGTCTAAGTCTCATTGAATATATGGATAATGCACTATTCAATACATGATGTAGTCACTGTCATGTCTTAAATTATTTCTAAAGGGATATTTCACCATCATAAGAGTGAGTAGAAGATACTTTTACAAATTTATGCTTAAATGATTTTACATTTACTGACTAGTTTGGTGATAAAACCCAAGCAGGTGTTTGCCTCTCTGTGAGAAAAGAACCAAAGTATGTGTTTCAAGCCTCAGAAATTAAAATGCTTTAATCCAGTGAAATACCGTAAGCAGCCAGAAGAGCAATTATTGAAATCTGTACTTTACTTTTCCTTAGGCTTTTCTAGTCAAAATCCATGACACAGAAAACATTCCTACAGAAGGTCACAGAGTCTAGCCCTGTAAAATTTTCTGCAGATTTTCCAATGTGCTAGTCTTGTGTTAATCCCCATCTGAGCAGTGTGCATGAACACACTGAAATCAACATTTGTACTGAGGGAAGAAAATAAATTAAGATAATAGCTACCGGGTTTTTTCTTTCTCCTACCACCAGGCAGGGTAAGGAGGAGAGGAGATAAATACTGAAAGGGAGAATCAAAGTAAGAAAAAGTCAGGAGAAAGATTTAAAAAAAACCAAACCAACCAAGCAACCAACCAACTCTAAAGAAAGCAAGACATTGATGGACAGACAGATAGAAAATAATGGAATCTCTAAACCTGTGTGAACAAACTTCATTTGAGGCAGCTATCTTAACAAATAAGCAGAAGTTCTCATTTCACTTAAAATTAGAAAAAAAGATGAAGTAACTATTTAAAATGTACTAATGAGTATACATGATTAAAACAACCTTCTAATCTGGGTCATTGTTCTGTATAGTACTTGGATATGCATGAATGCATTTGGTGCAGAAATCAGGGAGAGTTATGCAAATATAGCTGAGGACAAGATCTGCTTCATTTCCAAAAATTACTGTGCCTAAAAAACCTCTTTAATTACACAAGAAAAATAATAATAAAGTTACCACAGTTTTCACCATGTTCTCTAAATCTTACTAAGACTAATCACACTTCAAGTACTTGAAATATATTATCCAAAGCTCAATTAGAAAGTCACTCAAATAGTGTCTTTTATCTCTTTTTTGGTCTTGACTTTTAATCTATCATCTTTTAGTCTATCATTACAGTCCAGTTGAGTCAATTAATACGCTGTTCATACACTACATTGATTGCACCATATAAGAAGGGTAGAATTTACACACTGTCTGTTGGTACTGTATTAATTTTTAATTACACTATGCAAAAGCCAAGCTTGTAATGCTGTTATCACACAGAGTAGTATGTCACAAAAAGGCAGAACAACAACAAAGAATTCAGAGCCCAAAGGTTGAAAATGCTGCTGGTTATTGCAAACAATTAAATTGTTCAAAGAGGATGTTAGTCAAGTGGTGTATGAGTGCACATGGAGATTGTGAAAAAAGGTCATTAACACAATCACCTTTTTCACACAGAAAGCACACATCTTGAATTCAATAGCAAAGAACACATTTTCTCATAGCCAAAGACCAAATGCATTCTGTTCACCAAAGAAATCCCCCTTTCCACAACTGAATGGCAATAAAAGCCTGATGTGAGATGCAGCAGTGATCTCCCAACAGGCAGGAGTGGTAAAGCACATTGCACTGAGAAGGAGCTGAGTGTCCATCCCGGGCTGGGTGGTAAAGGAAGGATACTGCTGCAGCACACTAGGAACTCTGCCAGGTCTCTTATATCACACCAGTCATATTTACAACCTAAACCTCACTTACAAGGGCAGTTGTACGATGTATTTCCGTGTCTTATTTCAAATAGTCCAGATCTGAATAAAGATGATAGTGGTATGTTTTCACAGGGGGAATATGATTTTGAAATTAACATGCTTAAGTGTAAAATAATCTTCCAGCAGACAGACAAATGCTTCTGCTTGAGAGAACAGCGTTTATGAAACAGCAGGCCCTTTAGTTGCCCTGGAAACTATATTTGTAATAGGCTGCAACTTATATTGTCCTGGAGGCTTTTAACATTTGCATTAAAGCTTCAGAGAACAAGAACTGTCAAAGTGTATTTATTCACAAAAAACCCAAACTTCTCTTTAAGAATGTTGAGTGGTGTATTTTTTTTCCCTGGGAAATGATAAATGATCTTTCAAGAAGCAAACAAAAAAAACTCAAGAAGTTTGATATGTTTGCTGAAAGCCACTTAGGATATTGCACTTGCTGGTCAAGGTTACATAGAGAGCTTCAAACAAAATAGAAGGCAAAAAGAATTCATAAAAGGAATAACAACAGTTTATAATTTTCAGCATTTTCTGTTTGCTGCTGTTCAGCAATGATCCTCAGGTTGCATCCAGAAACTTCCATCAGATTAGGACATACTCTGTAATCATAGATTTAAGAAGACGTCCTTAGGAAAAAAAATATGAGATGCAGAAAACTAAAATTAAATATTTTATTTCAAATACTTAGTGGCAAAATGGTCTTTGTTTTAGGCCCAGAAGAGCCTTTTATTTTCCAAGAACTATGAAAAAACCCCAGCCTTTCAGCTATTTTCAGAGCTTCACAAACTTACCTTGTACTAAACACCTTGCAGAAAGTGCCAGCACATTTCCTATTGTTTTCTGACCTTAAAAACAGTTTATAAGGAAGTCTTGATGCTCATACTTAAGCAAACCCACCACTAAAGTTACTGGGTGAAATGCTAATTGCAAAACAGTCAGAGAGATACTGTTTAATTTTTTTCATTTCTGCATCAATTTCTATTCTTGAAAAGTGTAAGGAATGGAAGCTGCTCCAAAATTAATTCCTTTTTGAGGGTCTTGCACAAGCAGGAGTTGACGACAAGATGCAGAAATTTATATTCATGACTTGTGTAATAAAATATCCAAAAATAAATCAAAAAGAGAGACCTTTCTCTGGTCATAGATATGCTTAGAAATGAGTTGAGGGAAAAGTTTTATGAAGTCTGTGCAAGAACACTAACAAGGAAAAGAGACAGACAGAATGAGAAATTGAGAGTCCTCTGACTCATTTCCTTTGGGAGAAAAAAACTGAATGAGAAAAGAAAGAAAATAAAAAACAGGCAGTATATTTATTTCAATAACTTTCAGAATAAATATGCTTTGTGTAGGCGATTGCACACTACAGCCCATTTGCAATATTCAAATGCATTATTCAAATAGCAAAAAGCAAGCACAGTGAAATCTTCACAAATGAAATCAGACAAAGAAAGATGAAAATGGTATTTTTCACAGTATTTTATAAAAGAAAGTCACTTATATTCCTCACATCATCAACTTCTTATCTATTCTTTAAATATTTTGATTTTGGTGCTAAAGTATGCTTCAACCATGTGCTGCCAAGCATACTGACACAGGTAAAAGTCTATAATGCACATGGCAAAGTTCTTCTGACTAAGGTTTGTGAAGCTGCTGGGAATTATAATCTGTTAGCAATGGGCTACAGAACAGTTTGCCTCTTCTTTTTTGTTTGACTAACCAGTGACTTCCTCAAGCTTCCTCTCAAGTACACCCATCTTATAACTACTTCTTTTACACTGAGGAACAAAATGAAGCCCAAATCCTCTGCAGACAAACCAGTGTACTGTCTCCAAAAAGCCTACTGATAATTCTTTAGAAGTGGCAAACAGAAAATAAAATAATGAGCATTTAAGAGCCATTTGAATTTTTCAGATTTTCCATTGCTTAGTGTAAGTTTCTTACCATTTTCATAATTCAACTACAATAAACTCTGGCATAATGTCATTTGTCTTTATCACACTGTATCTCATACAGAATATATAGATATAATAGATAGCCATTAAAATGTCCAAATTATGGACATTTTATCCTAAAACCAAGATGGAAATTCATTCAAAAACATATTTGTAGTTTTCAAGAGAGATAAAAATGAAATGAAAAAATTTGATTGTTTTGAAAAATATATATTCTCACTTGTATAAAATCGTGTCATTGCTTTGGGTAAATAAATTCAACCTTTCATTTACATCTTATGCAGTTAATAACAAAGTCACTGAAGCAAATACATTAAAAAAAAAAAAAAAAAGATTAAGTGGCTCATAAACATGCTCCATTTAACTGTAACATGAAACTCCTCACTCTTTTATGAACATCCTGCCCCGAGTCATGCAGACCAGAGGAAAAGCTTCATCTCAAAGTAATTGAAAAGAAAACATGACAGTATAGCTTAGCCCAGAGGAAACAGAAATATTTTAAACTATTCCCTGGGGCATTACGATGCTTAAGATGAAGTCGTTACTTATTAAATTCTTGCCCTGGTCAACTGCAGCTGAAGTCAGGACACTTCCAACCTAATCTGACTGACCTCTGAATTTTGGAAAATCATCTCACTTCTCTTCCTCTTAGACTTCTTGTTCTTTGCTGTGTCTAGCAGAGCGATACAAATTGCCTGTTGCTTGTGCACTTGGACAGCAAGCAGTGAGTTGAGAAACTCATCAGAGTTGACACTTGTAGATATTACCACAACATCAATTATTAAATAATAATAAGACATAGTGAATTTCAGCCCAGAATTTGATATGTAAGGTTTGTGAGCAATCCCTTGGTTACTTTGTGCTAGTGTTTTCTAAGCTGTAATGAGAAAACAGTAACTTGGAAAGAAGCACCTTAGCAAGTTTCTTTCCTGAAACACAACTGCAAAGTAAGACTAGTTTCAGGATACAGTACTAGTGTATTTTACAGCACTGCATCACTAATTTTCAGCAAGCACACTTCTGTGCTTTCAATGAATTTGCTGCAAGACATCTTTATTTGAATACATTCAACAACATTACTATGCAAGACCTCTTCCTGAAACACACAGCAAGAAAAATTTAAATAGGTTGTAAATCTTCAGCTTCTGATGTGACTGGATGTAATAGTGCTGAAAAGCATAGATTATCACAGGGTATCATCTTGCTATCAAAATTAAGGCCTTCTTTGATGGTCTGCTTTGTAACTCAGATATTTAGAAATAAATATAGCCAAATTAATAGTGGAAGATAGAATCTGCCTGTTTTGTATTGGGAGAAGATAGTTTCTATCCATTCTGAAAGAAATAACATATTCATATTCCAAGCTAACATGCAAAGCCCATTGACTTCTCATATCAAAATTCCATATACTATCTTCTGTACCCAATACCAGGCACATTACCTGCTCCAGAACTAACACATTCCATGACTCATTCACTGAGGCAAACATACTGGTTATAAATGGTCCACTTCTTTATGGACACATGAAATTTTTGAAGTTTTGAGACATTTAAAGATGGCAACTAGTAAGAATCCAAATTGTTTAAACAACTTCATTTGCTTCTAACAGTTTTTAATTGTAACTTCTTTTTTTTCAGTACAATTTAGCAAATTAGTTCCTCTATATACATATTTTTTAGGGGGGGGTGGTCCTTGCATTACTTTTCGAGTGTTTTTGAAACATAAGAAAATAGAATTTTTGGTCCTTAACAGAAATTTATATTTTCAAATTGCTTAATAAGATTTGGAATCTAAGCTGAAAACTGTTCCAGGATCCTTCAAAGAAATCCATTGTTTTAACATCTATACCAAATCAACCAACATTTAGCTATAACACCAGTTTTAAGTATTTTACAAAGATCAATATCTAAATTAAGGCACATATGATTAGGTATAAAGTTAAAAGCTAGGCTGCATTTACAAAAGATGTAATCAGGCTAACACTATTCCTGCTGAAGTGCATGCAGCAGTAAATACAATGTGGCTGTTGTTACCTGAGGACCTAAACTGACAGAACAGTAAAAAAAAACCATTATTGGACCTTTTTTTTTTCACTGGTTGCTCATTTCTATTCCCAGTCTCTTCATGCCAGCACAGAAACCCATGCAGGTGTGATGACAACTTTGGAAAGCATCCATCTGGAAGCCCATCCTAGCTGGCTGGTTTTAATTCACATTAGCAGCTTCCCACTCCACTCAGTGCAGGGATTCAAGTGTTATTGCGTGGTGGAAACTGGTGAATAAGGGGGAGTACACACATCCATGAGACTACATTTTTTTTTGTGGTAATGATGACTTAAAATATCGATTCAGAGTAAAATTAGTCTGCTAAAAGCTGGTTTCTGGAAACCCATAAAGAAACAGCTGGCCTTTAACTATTGTTTAACCCAAATCATTCACCTATGAGACTGCCTTCCTACTATATATCTGTTATTCCTGGAGTTTGGGCAAAGTCTAGACACTGTCTTTCAATGTTAGAGATTTCTGGTTCCTATTAAGAGGACATTACCTGAGCATCACATGTCATCACACCTACTAATGGTTTCCAAGTTTACTATTCAGGACATAAACAGCAGATGTGATGACATCACCAGTTACCACCAGGCTTCCTGACCCCTCCTCTTATCTGATCTATCTGTTATCGTTTTAGTGCCACTTTATGATCCACACAGAGATGAGATTACAATATAGAAGGCTGTGTTGACAAAATGCACCTGGCTGTATTACAGAGTTTCTAAACTCACAGGACTAAGCTTGACTGACACATTCTCAAAAGGATGCCTTAGGTGGGACAGTACAAAGTACTACCCACCCTTAGGAAAGGCACAGGGACAATTGATCTAGAATGGGAGGGACTGATTTAGGGTCAATGTGGCTTTTGCTACTGTATGACTAATGGTATTTACCCAGCATGTTAAGAGTCAAAGACTCTGTAATGGCCCAGAAATAGGATTGCCTTGCACTCTGTTATACATGCTAATTGTAGTTGCAGAGGCCCTGTGAACTTCCATTACAATTCCACATAAGACATACATACTACCTCATAAGCAACCTTAGCAAAATCACATTCATGTCTGCCCACACACCAAGGAAACAACTTTAAGCTTGCCAGGCTTGCTGAGTTACCAACAGTGGTGGTTTATAAATAACTCACATTGTCATATCAGAAACTGGACTAGTGGCATCAGTCTTTCTTACACATTTTGGTAGATCATCAAATTATCTTTCGATACTAAAGAAACTTGAGCTTTACAAACCTAAATCTGAAATGCGGCTCTAAAGAAGAAAAGAGTTTTCCCTCATACACCTCCACTCTTGAACCTCTTACTTGCAACAAGGAAGAAAAAAATCTCATTTCCAAGGTCTGTACCATTGAATAGAGCTATCTCCATTTAGGATTGTGCACAGTAAGATCACTGTAACTCAGCTCGTATAATTTTTCAAAATACATTTTTTTTTTTAAATTACAGCTTCAGGAAAAGGTTTTCAGCTGTACAAAGTAGCTGTAAATCTTTCATTTTTCAGTTTCTTTTCTATTTTTATAAGTGGAATGGCAGCAACTATCACACACAAGGGAAAAGGAGCTGAGATAGCTGATATATCCCTGTGAAGAGAATTTCTTTGAGAATGTTAGATAATGGTTTATTTATATGTCAAATCCTTATGTTTAAAGAGGACCAGAAACTCGTACTAAACTTCAAAGACATCTTCGAGGGCATGTAAGACATTTTGTAGGAAAGACAATTTCTCCCTACTTTAGGTAGTACATTTTTATCCCAAGAGAATGAAATATCTTTATGATCAGTAGCTAAGCTCAGTTTTTCAATATACAATTGTGCTGAAGAAATGACACTTTTGCAAATGATGGCAAAGAGATTTGGAACAAAGGTGCATGACTGCAGACTGGCTAATGGACAAGAGAGACAAGGTCTTGGGGCTGACTATTGTGTACCCTTAGGGGAATTAGGAAAGATCATCCTCCTTTCTGCAGTGATCTCCATCCCAGAAGAATGTTCTCTCCTTTATATCTGCTTGATGCTCCTTGTTGGGGATCAGCAAAAACCTAATGGGGACTGGTTGCACAAAAGATCAGCAGATAAAGGAAAAAAGGAAGCAAGCAAAAAAAAAATTAAATTATTACATCCTCTGATGATACACTACACTGCTACAAAAATATCAGTTAAGGATAGAGAATAATTCATAGGTTTACAAGTGGACAGTGCCCATTTCAGTACCTCTGTTCATTCTAACTGTAAAATACAAACTGTTAATTTTTTCAGGCTATTCTTCTAAGACTCAAGTGTAAGAAAAGTGTACTTTTCTTTGCCAATAGGCAAACTAAGAAAATCCAGCAAATGCCATCCACTTTTCCCTCTTAAACATCACTATCCTTTTCAGTGATGGACACTCAAGAAGCTATTATAAGAGAATTCACTCTCAGGTAGAAAATCACTTCTCTCCTACCAAAGCCATTTCAGCCATTGTGTTAACATTAATCAGTGAATTGTGAAGTGCAGTTTAGAGTAGGAAACCCCTCTTCAGGCTGTGGTCTCTTCAAAGACAAAAA
>JAOTQP010001286.1:55732955-55744896 GCA_026413545.1 Cichladusa arquata
TTTAGTGTAGTCACCATCCCCTTAGCCCACAAAAAAGGTTTTCAGCTACTTATCAGTTGCATCTTTTCAATCTCTTCCCATCAGGAGCTTTATTTTCATTCCGCTGACCTCTGTAGTCTCCAGGCTTTATTTCTTTTCATCCAGGGGAGCTCAGGAGATCGAGAAATCTTATCCAGGCATTAAAAGAGTTAAGATTGTATCCAGATCGTGAAGAAGCCACATCGGCAGCTGGAGGCCTCTTCCGCCATGTGAAGAGGTGAGCTGAGCCGAGCCAGAAGGGTCGAGGCTGTTGCTGGTGCCGGGGTGTCAGGCCGGGCCCCCCGCAGAGCCGGGGCCGGGGTGCCGGGCCGGGCTGGGCCGGGACCCCAGTCAGAGACCCCCGCACCCTCCGGCAGCCGGAAACCGAAAGAAGGTAGTTAGCTCGATCCACTGTATTTTGTGAAAGAGAAATAACTTTTCATTGGTTTTCCGAGCTGTCCATCAGCAAATCAGCTCTCCGATTGGTGCCAGCAGCTCACAGGGGAAGCTCCTAGAGATGGGAGAGTCCCTCCCACTCCCCAGCCTCATGGTGCCTTTCCTGAGCACGTGAAACCAACACAGAATCAAAACCTGAAGATGCTGTCTTGAAAACAATTTACTCCTTAGTACAAAAGAATGTATGAGTGTTAACTGCACAAACAAGCAAAAGGACAATATTAGGTGTGTAGGTGGATCTGAAAGTAAATGAGATTATTTACTGCTATATAGGCTACGTACATTCAAAACTTGAATGCCCTCGGAATGGTTTAGCAAATAATCCCTAACTAAGTGAAAATAAATCCCCTGCCTAAAGTTAAGCCATTGTGTGTTAATGAAATCCAACAGGGGAAAAAAATGAAAATAACAACTCTCTACTCAGTTGAGTGTCTTCTCAGAAGAATATTTCAAGGAATGCTATTCACTCTTTTCCTGTCAGGTACTGCTTTATAAATATGAATAATATTCAGAAAACCATGTTAATAATTAAATAAAATTTCAGATTTAAAACAAGCTTATCTATCTTTAATGTATCTTTAATTCCAGTCTTACTTACATTTGAGGCTGCTGCTCACTGAACAGAGGAAGGCTGGCATTGTTTGGGGGAGATGTAAAAATTAAACTTTCCAAAATCTCTAATGTGGCTGTGTAAACACATAAAATTAATAAGATTTTGACCCATGCTGCAAAAATGTATATTGATTATTAATACCTTTGATGTGGCTGGTGTATGTCTCATCTTAATAAATTCAAAATATCTAGAATATTTATTTCAACCTAACCAAGTTCACTTGCATCAGCATTTTGATCCTTATTACATAGATACACATGATACACAATTTTAAGGATATGAGTATCATATCCTTAACATAACAGTATCGTGAGAGTCTCTTAAGTGTGATGACCGAAATGAAAAAAAAAAAATATATATATATAAGACATTAAAAGTTTCATGTTTGAACTGTTGTCTCTTTTTCCTAAGACAACCATCGGTGTTACTTCAAGAATATAAATAGTAGAAATAACATCTCAGGCAAGATCTGTGTCTAGCTTTAAAATTAAGTCACTAAAGACAAATATTTTTACATTCCAACTGAAGGAGGAAAAATGCACCAAACAACACTGCATCAATATTTTGTTTTACTGACCATACTCCAGGGACCACCCAAAGCATGATTGAAAGCTACAAGCTGGTTTCTTAGACTTTGCAAAGTTTGATTGAAGTGTGAGAGTGAGCAAGAATAGAGAAGTCACTCACCCACCTCCCTTCCTGCTTCAGAAGACAGTAATATAGTAGCCCAGAAATAAATCAAACATCCCAACAGACAATGAGCTTCAAGAATTTTTGACCATTCCTGACAAACATGCTGAGAAAGGACAGTTGGATTGTAAAAACCTGGCATGCATGCTTCTGATCACAAATATTCCTTCCTATCAGCAGAGGTGAGAAAATAGGCTCCTGCTCTCATCATCTAGTAAATGCCTGGTTAATTACCAAAAAGTCTGTCTAAAATGTACAAATCCTTTTTAATCACTTTCCACAGTTATGGTCCACAAATAGTAGGAAAATTCCAAGACAGAAGGTTGGGATACTGATGATTCAACATCTCTTAAACATTTAGTATTGAGCAAATTCATACTGCCTGTATTTCTCCTGGGATTAAAGGTTTTATTCATGCACTGCAGTAAAGCTGAGAATGTCCATGAGTCCTCCTGGAAGCAGCACCTCATCACAGGATGTATCCACACACTTAACTGGGCTAGTGTCCCAAGTGTCAATTATATCTACAATTTAAATAATGACATCTTGACAGGTAGTTAACTAAATTTAACTATCTAAAATACTAAACTGAATCCAGCCTTTTGGATTCATGGTAGCTGCCTAAACATAGGTGCCCAGTGCCATTGGATACATCTCTGATGTACCAAGCTATCTGAAATATTTTCATGGCAATGGCACACAGGATGCAGGAACTACTGGTAACACACACTCTTCCAGAATGGGGGATAGCAGATGGGTGGAATGCCTTACATCTAAGGGAGCACTGCACATTCCCATTTAAGGATCTGAGTTCTACTGCTCCTCTATACAAGATGCAGTGTCTCAGCTCTCAGATATTCCCGGACTTAACCTACTCAATAATTTTCTAAAGGATGGTGTAGTACCTCTCTTATTTCCAAGGCTTTCTAATTTAGTTCTTCTTTTCAGAGCAGTATAAAAGCAAATTTGAGCAAGCAAGTGGAACACACACATCTCTTCTACAGTTCTGAGCTACATTTACCCAGATGGAATTATCATTTCCCTTTCCTTTCCCAGTGCCAGTCGCATTGTTGACAGCAGTGCCAGCCTGTGTAGTGAAAATAGGTGCTCTGTCTTTCTGCTGCCCATCTGGGAAGACCAATTTGTAGACTGTGCAACACACCAAGGTAAAATGATGTTATCAGGCTTACATAGTCAGCCTGTTAATGTCTCCATTTTGTGCTAAGTTGAGGCACACTCAGCTGAAACCCCCCTGGGGGCTCAGGTGAAATATCCATGAAATCTCCACTGCAAGTGCATGACTCACAGTAGGGGTGGGCGTGAGGAAAACCATAAGGGATACTAGCACCCTGTCTGCTCCAAATGCTCAGCCTTCTCTGCAAACACAATCCTGCCAAAGGCAAATGTCTAGAGGTCTGTAAGAGCTAATCAAAGTGTCCATGGTCCTCCCATAGTGATGTGTCTTGAATGTATTAGCTAATTACAAATACCCAAGGGTATAAAATTACTAACTCCACTTGAGCATACTGAGGATTTTTTTGATCAAATATCATCTTAATGCTTAACACTGGCAAAAGGCTTACTAGAATAAGTGGATAAGTAAAATCAAAGGACTTGAACGGTTTCTGCACAAAGAAATATTAGTGAGGTTTAAATACCTTGAAGATAAACACTTTCGTCAATGATACAGCAAAAGTGATAAAGAAGCCACTACTTACTGAATTTTCGTAGTATGAAAATCAGGGGCCGTACTGCTGAAATTTCAGACAGAAGCTTTAAATCCAAAAATGTCATTCTTCTTAACTGAATGATATGGTATGATATGATATGATATATGATATGATATGATATGATATGATATGATATGATATGATATGATATGATTGATATGATATGATATGATATGATATGATATGATATGATATGATATGATATAAAGTTAAATTGTAGAAGTTTTGCTACAAAATCTGTGGATTCTGAAAGTTAATGTGAGATTTCAAAGTATGAATAGACTAGAATATGTCTGAATGAAAGCAGAGGGCATAATCTCTAGTTGAGGAATTCTCTGAACAAAGGACTGACAGAATCTATAAAATTGCCTTATTCTTGTGCTCCCTCCTAAATATCAATAAATCATTGCCAGATGCAGGATTTAAGGCTAGAGGAATCCAACACAACCATTGTTACATACTTGTATAAATATAGTAAAAGTTAGTGAAAGGAAAATGTGGTAAAACACTGATTAACAAAGAAAATGCCATTTTAATGTATTTTCATCTCTTTGTTATTTTTCTCAAAAGAAGGAAAATCAAAAGCTTTCTTCAATAAGGACTCAGGTGTGTCTATTAGGTACGAAAAATTGGAACTTCCAAGCCTCAGTAAGAAAATAATAAAAATTTGTGCTATTGAAAGAGAAGGTCTTTCATAGCAGAGCTTGAGGGTACCTCACTAAATACTAAATCATGAATTTTAGGCAAGATTATTTCCTAGGACACTTCCCTCCATAAAAGACAGCACTGGTTTACTTTACCCATTATCTGCAGAAGTGAGTGTAATTTCACTCCTGTAGTTTTAGACCTCTCATGAATCAAGTGACTTTGGTCTTTGGTTGGTTATTTTTTGTTGGTTTTTTGTTTGTGCTTTGAATTTATCACCAAGTTCAGGCTATTATTCCATTGACAGAATAAACCTCCACCAGGGCACATGAAATGAGGTAGTTTACATTTTGGATATATATATCCAACTTATTCCCAACCTATTGGGAATTTTTATACATAAATAAGCTAATATCGAACTCCCGCTAATCACACAGGTACAAGATTCTGTACTGAATTCTGTATGTGTTGAGATATTTTCCCTAAGCAGTAGCCATCAACAGAGCTAGTGATTACAAATTCAGTACTTTTAGAGAATATAAAACATTTTTTAAAATCATTGATTTTTAAAAAATCAGGAAAACAAGTTTTAAAAAATTAATTACTGTGGAATTAAGAGAGGATTTCCAAAATCAATCGTGCCTATAGGAATAAAATGTGCATCAGCATCCAATCTCTTCTGAGTGATTCATTTAATCAGCTAAGAAGAGGCATGACAAAGATAGATATTTGATCCTGTAGTTTATGGTTCATAATTCTTTGCTCTCCCCTTGGTGTCCCTTGCACAATACCTCATGTATAATGCCATGGCTCTTCAAGATATTGCTCAGGACATTACAAAAAATTTGTATATCAAGTCTGGACTTCTGGCATGAGCTAAAATTCACTTCTGTAATGCTATGAATGAAAGCAAATAACTGCAATTAAACGTACCAGTGCAAGCAACGTGCTACCTAATTTGTTTTTGAAAAATCTTATGTGCCTATTAAGATGAACGAATCACTCTGGGATGAAAGGACAACACTGAGAATACCAAATAGGATTTTATTTGTGTGTCATTCGTATTTGTGGTATTATGTATACATTTATTAAAATTAAAATGGTATTTCCAAGGTATTCTAAAGTATTTCTAATTATGAAAAAAAAATAATTATTGAGAATAAAAAAAAGCCAAACAGAAAACAAAACCATAGCTTCATACAGAAAAAAAGACATGGGAAAAAAATAAAGGGGAAAAGTCAAAAAAATGTGACGCTCATTAAAATAACAATATAAATTGAGTATATCACAGTGCTTTATCTGTGACCCATGTAATTCTACTATCTATTGATGGTAGAGACTCCAGAAAATCAGGTGCTGTTGGCTCAGTGTTAGTTATTAATATATTGTATTGCAGAGTCATGTTTCAACAACAGGAAATGGGTTTGGATTTGCATAAAAACCTTGTGAAAGACAGCAGAACAAAAGGAGAAGAGGCTTTTGTAATCATTCAAGGTTTGGAAACACTTGATTCTTTTGTATTTCACCTAATTCTTATGAAATAAGCCCATGACGTTAGAAAGAAGAAGAAAAATTACAGATTTTCTTTTTTAGAGAAAATTAAAATGTCTCCACAGCAACAAAATCTATACTTGGTGTAGTTATTTATATCTTCTGGGGAGAAAATACAAAATCAGCACAATACAGGTGGAAATCAAGGTGAAAAAAAGATTCTTTGTTTGGAGCACAGAAAGAAAATTATAAATAATGTTTTACATTTTGTCCCTTTCTCCTTGGCCTTTTCCTCTGGCTGGGGCACACTTAAATGTTTTATTTTCTTTATTTTAAAGATTGTTTCCAGAGTCCAAATTTTTATATTTTTTGTTCTGGTGTTCCACCATACATTAAAAATCATTTTGCAAATATTTGACCTAGAAGTGAATACCTTTAATAGTACTATGGAAGTCAGTTCTCCAGAATTGCTGAGGTGGAAGTACCTTGCCAAATAAGGCGTACATTATATATGAAGGTCTATACATATATGGTATATTCATATATATATATCTATATATGTATATATATAGATATATATGTCTATACATAGATACATGGATATATATATAGAGAGAGATATACACATACATAATATATATGTGTATAAAAATATACAAAATCTACATATAAAGACATAGCAATACATGCAAATGTATAAACACATGCAAATATACATTTGTAAATATGTAAATATCTAAATATGTTAGTATAGGTGCATCCTGCTTCCTTTCAGAAATAAAGTAGTATCTGACTGAATAAATATTCTGATGTTGCTTGTTTTGCCTCCTAGCTCTGAAGCAGTGGGAGAAAGTGTAGTGAATGAGAAAATTTTCAGAACACATTTCTGTGGGCACTTCTGCCTATCTGGGAGTACAAATCAGTCAGTGGCTGTGGAGGCTTACTCTTGTGAGAGGAGTTGAATATCACCCCACTCAAAATTGTACTTCGTGCTTCATCAAGAACTTGGATGTGTTGTTTTAGGAAAAAAACCCTCTAGTTCTGCCTATAATGCTCCTATCAGACACTATTACCAATTTGCCACAAAAGAATACACTGCAATATCCTTTTATTGGTAACGACTGCATCTAATTTTGGGATTATGAGGCTGATTTCAAACCCTCCAAAGACTAAGGAAAGGACACCAGTGTTTCTTTTAGGTTTGGGTCAAGCATTTGTAAGATTCAGGTCTAGGAAAATTCAAAACAAAAGATTAAGGTTATGATCATTTGGCTTTTCAAAGGCAGGGCAGAGATACCTTCCAGAATCCAAGAAAAATCCTACTATCATGCATAGGTTGAATATCTAATAGCTGATTTTGGTGTCAGTGATGTCCAGTTCTGGTTCCAGATTTGGGCTGGAGAGTGTTAAGACCAACAGTAGTCAGGGATTCTTTAAGATTTGTTATGGCTGTGAATTATGTTGGTACTTCACTTCTGGAGAGTAAAGTAGCATTGAAAAAATTATCTGATACATAATCTAAGGCAACATATTTTTTATATTAATATTTTAGTATTTTGTGTCAGTCCATTCCCTGCAGACTTATATGCACTCATTCTTTTGACTCTGAACAGACCTCATCAGGAAAAGAGAATTAATCAACATTGCTAGAGTTTGTGTATTACAGTTTTAAAATATTCCACACCTGGGACAATGACTGTTACTTTGTGTTCACGGGATGCAACTCATGATGGTTTCCTAGACCATGACTTAGATCCTCAAACACTGCAGAACTGTAAATACAAGTGATATTTAGAGTTCTGTAACATCCTTCCAGAAGAAAGTAAAGGGATTGGATTTGCTGGCCTGAGTACTGGAAAGAGGAAGAGATGTTTAGCTGAAATGAAATTAAATCTGACAAAGAAAAAGGGGCTTCCTTTGTTTTGCAGGATCTCTCATGTGTTTGAAAAGCTTAATAAATTAATCTCCTCATTCCCTTTGGTGCATTAATTCACTTCAGTCACACATGTATTAGACAAACACACACTGTTGTGTTTTTACCTGTCCTCAGCTTTTTCCTGAGCTCATATATCCTGAGGGATAAACTAATATTTCACACCTCACAAAGTATAAGAGGTGGCACCGAGTTGCCCAGCCCTAGGAACTATTCACTGAAAGAGTTGTCATGCTAGCAGTTATCATTTCTCTCTTCTGGCTCTCAGCTTGCTGCTGAGGAAATGGAAGGTGAGTAATTCCCTACAGGGCACCCTGTGGTTTGGATTATTTTCATGCTTCTTACAGCCTCAGGTTGGGTTAGTTAGTGCATACATAAAGCAGAGAAAGACGCTGCTTATGAAACATACACATCTTCATTCTTGCCAGGTCAAGGGGAAGCAGTGAACTGTTGAAGCTTCATCTTCCTTAGACACTGTAGGAGTATGGAAATGCCACACAGTGATTAATGAAACTCTGCCATCCTTTATACACTGTTTCACATCACAGGGCAAATACTTCACCATACCCTCCATAGTGAGGAGCCCAAATTTTAACACCTGATGTCACAGAGAGGAAACCTCAAAGCCTTTGTCTGAGACAGACATATTATTAAAGCAAATAACCAGCTATAAAACTGCTGGAATGCACTTGACATGGGACCATATTTTCTGACTTACCTGCTGCAGATGACAGTTGTTTTTCTGGGGTTTTTTGAACTATAAACAACATTTAGTGGATTGTAGTGAACTTCTGGTTAATTTCTAAGAAAGATATGAGGCTGGTTTTGGTAGTTATTGCCCCCAAAATTCTGGATGTTGGCCAGAACCAAGTCAGTTCCTTCTGTTGGATGCTCTTCCATTTATAATCAGAGACTACTCTGGGAATGAATGTAGTATTGACAGGAAAAAGTGATTAGAGCCCAGTTTTATCATCTTCAGAACTGTGAAATCTATCGCTTTTTCTTTTTTTTTTTTTTTGTAAGAGGCAAATTGTCTTGGTTGTTGGAGTCACTGGAATTGAAAAACAATTTTTATGGGGAGCCAAACAGTATATGGATCTAGGTTACCCTAAGTACAAGTCTCACTGCCTTTTACTGGACCATAGTCTTGAATTAAAGAGCTGCTCAGTTTCAGTTCCCACTCAGTACCTGCTCCCCCAATCTATTTCTATTTACTGTGTGCTCGTGGATTCCTCACTCAATTTTTCACTGTAATCTTGTTTTACTTTACTGAACTCAGTACTTGCTCTTCGTATCTCATTTTCTGTAACAGTTTCAAGCATTCACTGCCTGGTGCATTAGGTGGAGATCATCTTTAAAAGCAATGTCTTTCATAAAACGGGAGCTCTTCAGATTCAGGACAATTCTAGAATTAAGCATAATGAAATTTTGCATTGATAGATTTTTTTTTTTCTGGTGGTATTTTTTGTCTGAGCAAGGACTTTCATCTTTTATCCATATTTCGTATTGCTTACCTGTAACAGAATGCCATGCTCTATCATCTGAGACAAGGACAGAAATCTCTTTTTCTTCTCACTGCCTCTGACAGTAAGACTAAAGACTCTGCATAAAGCTATTGAGAAATTTCTGCAGACTCATTCTAGCAGGCACAGCTTCTTAATGCCACCACAGAAATCTGTCTAGTGAGAGAAAAGCAGTAGTATGGCCAGGACAGAAAAGGTCCAGCACAAAATGGTAGGAATGGCCAGGTTTTAATATAAAAATTGAACAGTGTTGTACTCCTCTCATGAATCTCTGAAATAGATTCCCAACTTCTTCTAAATTTTGAGGAAAGAGTTGAAAAAGTGAAAGTATGTTTTTCCAAATCATGCACAAATTTCATTTGAAATCAATCCAGGGACTCCATTCACAGTCTTTTTTAAGAAATGTAGAAAAGATTTCTGTGGCTGCTGAAAATGCTGGAAATTGTCTGAACAGATCTCGTAAGCATTATAATGACTGTTCCTTAAAATTCTTTGTGATTTTAAAGTTTGACTTATGGTACATGCATTTTGGTGGAGAAGAAATGAAAGAGACCGTTCTGATACATACGACTTCCACAGTTAAACAACTTTATCTGCAAGTTTGAATTCACCTAACAAGAGAGCTTCTCACTCAGTGACAAACCTGTGCCTTAGCTTCTGCTTGGGTCTAACAACAGCAGTTTTGTTCAGTTTCCATTGGACTGCACAGTGTTTTTTTCACTCAGATTATTTTAATCACTATGCTATCTGTATAGGAGTCTATCTAATTGTGCAACCTATTGGAAAGGAAAAAAACAGAGGAGAAAAAAATTACATTAAGGCCTTGACCTCAAGTCACTTGTCAGACAAGACTGCTGCTGAAGCAATTAGGACATTTGACAGAAAAATAATATGGCTAAAGCGGCTAATTTGCCAGCAGAGAAAGGGGATGGGTTTTCTCCAGACCTCTGCTGAGCAGAGAGTACTGGCATTAAGAGCATTTTAATCCTTTACCTCTCTCTTCTATTTTAAGCCTTCCAGGAGAGCATGAGATTTCTGTGACCTACTGAACTTCTATATTAATACTAATGAATCTCTTCAGTGAGCAAGCAATGTGCTTTCCAGCCAGAATGGACACATAGCAGGTCAGCCAGATCCTTCCAGCTTTGACCAGTCATTCATGTTCTCCATCAATACCGTACCAACTCTGATTTATTTATTCTTCATCTAAAGTTAGAGCCATCTAATGCCAATTATAAAGGCAACATTTCAGGAAAGAAGGTCGATGCATTTTTATGAGGAATTCATTCACTGTTTCTGTTATGTTCTCTAGTAAGCCACAGTTCTCAGGAGCTTTCCTAAATACCACACCCCATCTGGCCATGCTTCTGTTTCACCACTTCCTACTCTATCCTCCCCGTTACCTCAGAGAAATGTCAGGATTTTTTCCTTCATGAGCCTGTGGATGGTAGGAGGGTAAAAATGACACAGGAAAGGTTTAAAAGCTTCTTTAAAACAATTTGTTGTGCATTTCGCCAAGGGGAATACAACAGTGATATGTATTGATTAAAAAACATCAGCAAAACAATAAATCACAAACCAGCTTCAAAATCTACACGGCACTTGCATCACCTGCCTTTGTTATTTCATTTCAGATATGTAAGTGAGAGCATGCTCCTTTTCAGCAGAAAATGCCATGAGTATAGTGCAAGATAGTGCAAGATGCCAGAGTGCAGCCATGAATGTTCTGGTGCGCCCTCATGGTGCCGGGGAACTCCAAGCAGAGAGGAATCAGCTCAGTTACTGAGCTTGTGTCAGAGCTTGCCAGCTCAGGCTTCATACCATATTTACGTGTCTGTGCAGTAACCAGGCCTGGATACAGCTTGTTCAGGGCTGCCACAGGATCCTTACACTGCAGTCTGGAGACTAGAAATATCATGTTAGCCTTCAGCAGCTGACAACCTTTCCCCTGGTTTCCTTTCAGTAAGGTGGATCTTTCAATACACTGGTTATCTTCAGAATCACATTGCAGTCCCAGGCTAAGAAATCACCCAAGCAACTGTGTGGGTTTCCTCTAGTAAAGATATTACTTTATCTTTCCTAGTCAGCTTGGTTAACAGACATTTTCCGAGCCAACTTCACAGACAATATATAAAAAAAACTCCAAACAACAAAACCCAAACCCCAAAATTACGTAAAGCTGGATCAGTTCTCAGGCAAAATACAAATGTTTTTGAGTTTCCACGGACTTCCTTTTGCAAATCCTTTCAGAAAAACCAAGAAAAGAAATCAAAACTGAACCCCTCTTCCCCAACATCTTAGTACTTGTCCCTGCAGTAGAATGATCAAAATTCCCCAAACCAATTAGCAGATTTGGTGGAAATTTCTGTTATGCTGTTTATCTGATTGACCTAAACATTCTTAAAAGTCCTTTAGCTGTAAAATAAACTCAGTAGAATTCAGACCAAGGTCAAACACTCCATTCTCATTTTAGGAGTTCTGCAAATGTCTGGCATCAGAGTGCTGGCAGTGTTTAACAACATTACATGAATCTCCTGACCCTGTTCCATGAAATCAAAGGAAGTTTTGATATTCACTGCAGCTATATTAGCCCTGGTATTATAACTGTGCTTATTTCCCAAGGAAGGCTTCTCTCTATATTGATACTACTGTTGCCTAAGGTAAGAGCAAGGCTATGTTCAGAGCCTATATTATCCTTGTTTGCCTAATGAAATGCAGTTTGATGTAGTTCAGAATTTGTATAAGGACAAACATTTTGGTTAGTGTAGTCCCTTGAATCTCTTGAAAGAAAAATACAAGATTTATGCAAAAATAAAGACAGAAATTATAGCTGTTTATAATA
>JAOTQP010001286.1:55744996-55764737 GCA_026413545.1 Cichladusa arquata
AATAAAGACAGAAATTATAGCTGTTTATAATACACAGTTCACTCGTAGCCATAGTTCTGATACATCAATTTTTTTAAAAAAAATATATTAAGTAGTAATTAATATTCAGCAGAGATGTTTTCCTCCTATTTTACTTATCTCTATGTTATATGGCACACATATTCTTGAATCACTTATGCTAAAGCATGGTATAATAATTTATTAACAGAAAGTTTAGTAAACTTTTTTTTTCCTTCTTTTTCTTTCAATGATGCCCCTATCAGTTGCTCAGGATTTTTTAAATCCCATGTATATTTTCATTATGTCAATTGTCATTATGTTATTTCCCTATTGGTAATATTCAGAATGTGTCCTTCTATGACTTTTCATCACAGTTCACTCATTAGTAGTTCTGTAATAGCTGCCTCAAGCGCCTCAGGTGCCAGACATGAGGCTCTCTTCTGGACTTCTGATTTGGGCAGAACTTCACACCAGTTTCTTTTGGGAGTTTTTCTTGAGTCAGTGTTCTGACAGCCTGCATATTTTCATCCTTTGCAGAGCCTCCTGTCAAAGAGTGAAAAGTACATTGACAATATGAATTTTACAATAACAGTAGAAATAAATATATTTGCAGTCACTTCTTACTGGAGAAAATAATTGCTCCTTTCTACTAATTTTATTGTTTTCTGATGATAACTATAAAGCCTACAATAGTTTCAAGACACAGCATACTACAGACAATCAGAGTATTCTCAGCCAGTTAGTACTTGTACTTTATCATTGAATGGAATACAGATACAGCCTTTTTCTGTTTTTTATAAACCTAAGGAAACCATCCCCAAATCCAGTGGAATTAAAAAAAAAAGTAATGATGCTTTTCAAATAGAAAGATAAGCTTGTTACAGAAGGCTAAGTCCCAGAAGATACTTATTAGAGATTCACCTCCTCTAACACTCCCTTGCAAAGAACAGAGTACCCAGAAACAGAATGTATCAGACATTAAACTGCTGTTCCAGATGATCTCCACCAAGGGCCAAGATTCCCTCTCTTTTATTTCTAATCTATGTAATGGGATTCTTCACGTAAATCCTGCAACCAGCAGCAACTAATTAGGTCAAATTAACAGGACATATGTTACTGGGTCTATTTTGAGTTTAAATCCTCAAGATGGAGCTACCTTCCTCTTTAAGGTAACAACCACTGGGTGTTAAAAGTAAAAAGACAACTTTGTGTTGTGGTGTGTTTACTATTCCTTTGGTCAGAGCCGTGCTCAACATTAAGACAGATTTCCGGTGGACTTCAAAGCTATATTTATTTTCTTATCACCTGTGCTCCCCCTTCATCCTAAACAATTTGCATAAGCCTGCATAATGCTACTTAGCTTATGCCTCACTGCTACTATTTATAGATGAACTGGAAATTCAGCTTAGTAAAGCAACTTAATTATTTTCTGATTCCCTCTTTCTTCCTGCCTACACACTGTGCATGTGTTTTTGTGCGTGAAGGTGTGAAAGAGAGATCAAAGCAATTTTCAGTGCTAAGTGTTACTCTTCTTATTAATTATTGGGAAAAACAAAATTTTCTAAACTGATGCAAAAGTAGGAGCCATAAGAGCAATCCCAAATACCACAGGGATTCCAGTATATGTGTGTATACCTGTTGTGTGTGCATGTGAGTGGGTGTGTTTGTAAATGAGAAGTAGGATTTTTTCCTTTTCTCAAAAAAAAGACAAAAAAAATATTTTACATTTTTCTTGCCACACACATTGAGAGTTTTGTAGTCAAGTCAGGTGCTGAAATTATTAACAGTACATCTCATACATTTCATACAGTCTTCTTTTGGTTTTCTGTGTTATTATTGATTTGTTTAACAATCTGTTTGCTTTCAAGTTTGTATTTGCAAATTAGGTTATTTCTTTAAAAACCTAGAGGTGAAATTAAAAATCTCGTTGAATATGGAATATCCCTGGTTGGATAGAACTCATAAGGAAATAAAAACAATACTTATATCTTAGCTAAAAAATAGACTTTTTTTCACAACTTTTTTTTTGCAAAAATTGTAAAAAAAAATTAATATAGATCTGCTTGCCTAAAGAAATTAATTTTATATTTGATGAAGCTAATTTTGTAGCACCTTAGCAGTTAATCCCTCAGAAAGCTTCCTCTCCTCAGCTCTGATAGCACTTTAAAGCAGAAAGAGGCATTACTCTAAGGAGACCTTACCAGTGTTTTTTACTCTGGACCGAGTAGTACAAGCCTGACTACATTCATTATAGATTGGATCTTATCCTATTGTCTGAAATACATCTCACTTCTCTAAACAAGGTTAAATGCTATTTTTCTTCCCCTAATCCTGTTTAGCAAGTTAATGGGTAGTCTGGACAGTTCAAGTATTCCAGTTAAATGGGAGAAAGGTCACTGCAAGATTACTTAAAAGGTATCAGGGGATGCTAATGGGTAAATGCAGTTTTCCAAAGGATTTCCTAAAGGGTTTCCAAAGGATTTTAGGGAAGGCAAGTCAATACTAACATTAAAATAAAAAATCTCTAGGAGTTCCCAACTACCATTGCAGTGATAAAACTTGAGTTTATTTTTGCAAGTACATTTTACAGTTTTTTCCCAGCACTGACATACCCTCTTGGCCTAGCACCAAACTCACTGAAGCTGAAAGCTGATGGGAAGCTTCAACTACCTTTAGCCCCAGGTGCTGCTCCTCAGCACCCAGCCTAAGAAAAATTTCCCTGACTTCAGTGGTAACTTATCCTACAAGGCTGAACCCAGAGGTTAAGGAAGCTGACTGGTGATTTTCCAACAACTCTGTGGAAAAAGCTCTATACAGTTTTATGCCTAGCTTGTAAGTTTTCAGCCTTTGCATTCGTGATATGTCTGTGACTGACAGACCTCTTCAGTGAGATTTGCCCCTGCAGTTAGCAAAGTGCTTGCAGAAGTCTGTGTGTCCAAAGACCTGACCTTAAAGACAAATGCCCTATTGACTAAGCAAGGCTCTCACCTGCAGATTTTGGGGTTCTTTTCTGCAAGAGCACCAGGGGAATTTTTCCAAGGGCCTGATGGGGAGAAGTAGCAGCAATAATCCAAAAAGTGATGATAGCACTTTCTGAGGACGTAGATAACCCAAGTACCATCCCTGATGGTACAGAGATTTCATGCACCATCTCACAAACAGTATATGCTGGGGGGTCCCCTGCTGGAAAGGAGCTTGGCAGTAATGGACCTGGGAGTCCCGTTGGACACCAATTTTCCATAAGCCAGTAATATGGCTTTATGGCAAAGGTGACTAACAGTATCCTGGGATGCACTGCAAAAACTTCTGCCAGCAGTTCAAGGGAGGTGATCCTTTCCCTCTTCCCAGCACTGGTGAGGTCTCCTCTGGACACTTGTGTCCAGTTCTGGGCTCCACAGTACAAGAGAGACATGGATGTACAGGAGAGAGTCCAGTGAAGGGCCACACAGATGGTTAAGGGACAGTGAGGAAAGGCTGAGAGACCTGGGACTGTTCAGCCTGAGAAGAGAAAGCTCCAGGGGTATCTTATCAATGACTATAAACACTTGAAGAGAGGTGCAAAGACGAGGGAGCCAGGCTCTTTCCAGTGGTGCCCACTGACAGGACTAGAGTCAATGGACAGAAAGTGAAACTCATCAGGCTCCCTCTGAACATCAGGAAACACTTTTTTTACTGTGAGTGTGACTGACCACTGGCACATATTGCCCAGGGAAATGGTGACATCTCTCTCCTTGGAGATGTTCAAAAGCCAGGAGGACATACCCTGGATAACTGGCTCCAGGTGGCCCTGCTTGACAAGCAGGTTGGACTATATGACCTGCAGAATTCCCTTCCAATGTCAACCTCACATTCTGTGATGCTGCAATTCTGTGACATATGTGGGGAAGGGACTGTTAACCACTCTGGTACAGGCCCATTCCAAGTGCTAGGCTATTAGTATGTGCAAGAAGTGTCTCCTACATTTTCTATACCATGTTTAAAAGAAAACCTAAAGTAAGTCAGTCTGTCAAAAAAAAAGAAGACTTGAAAATGCATGATCTGCCCTAAAAAACATAACTGATGATTGGAAA
Organism: Cichladusa arquata; assembly: GCA_026413545.1. Taxonomy (NCBI): domain Eukaryota; kingdom Metazoa; phylum Chordata; class Aves; order Passeriformes; family Muscicapidae; genus Cichladusa; species Cichladusa arquata. Next base: position 55,749,067 of record JAOTQP010001286.1, read on the forward strand.
ATATGGAAGTACAGCTGCATTTTCTAATACACCTGATCCTGCAGGGTTATCTGTATTACAAGCTTCTCATGATATTAAAGAACAATTAAAGGACCAATTACTTTAAAGGTGCTAGCTGTTCATAATCATAGCTTCAGTGAAGAAAATTCCTCAATTTCCTCTGGCAAAACTGATTTTCTCAGAACTGGTAGTTCTGAGAAAACAGGTGAAAACCCCTGTTCCCTAGAAAATATGCCAGAGAAAAGAGGAATGGAAATATTATTTTAGCACTCCACACATCAGTTCAATGGAAGATTTAAGGACTGCAACTTGTGTATAGGTTGACTTGATTGTCAAATCACTCATGGGATCTGACCTAGAGTGTAAAAATTTATGTTCATGAGCAGAGAAATAATCAAACTAAGCACTATCAAGTTGACCTTTACAAATTCTGAAATATCCCACCTGGAAATTATTCCACAGCCTATCTTTCAAAAGTTTTAATGTGTAATGATCTGATTTTGTAGCCTTTGCACGTTACAGAAAAGTATTTCTCTTTTAAATATATTGTGATATACGGCACTTGTAGATTTTCAGTATTTCTTCTCTCCCCCTATTTATTCATCCCCATGATTAAGCTAATTAAAAAAGTAAAAGAAATTAGATGTGAACAACATTAGAAATATTCCCTCACTATGTCTGAAAAAATTTGTTTTGGTTCAGTAACCAAACCAAATCCTCGTTTCTACCTCATATTACTGCGTTCCTACAACTTCAGTGAAATTTTTCAGAGACTCTTTTATATTTAATGACTCTTTTCACCTTTTATAGTATTTCAGTTATACACAGTAGATAAAATGCCCTTCTAAAATTTCAGTATTTGAAATGGTTCAATGTGGCTTTTGAACAGATTTGGAAAACCTATTTATCATAAAAAAGAACTTTTTTAACCTAAGGAGTTTTATGCATACATTTATAGTAATGAGTACAAGCTATTATGCCTGTCATAATACAAAGCTGAGCAGCTAGTATTATTTTCATAAATATTTAAAAGCTAGCACACCTACAGGGTAGGCTAGGAGTATTATAGTAGAGTCACTAAAAAAGGGAAAATCTATGTTATTTTCATCTAAATAGACTTTGTTAAAATAGAAGTGGACATGAGACACTTGGGCTTTATTTTGAGTTAGCAAGTTAAACTCAAGTTTAAAGATCATTAGAATAAATACTTACTACATTTTTCTTCTCTGCCTTTTAAACATAATTTAACTAGATCAGGTTAGTCACTTGCACTTTGGAAAAAGTTCTTCTGATACAGTGTAGACACAATTTAAGTGAGGATTCATACATACCAGGAGGCTGCAATCAGGGTGCAGTCTTGGGCATGGCTTTGATCAGCCTGATCCAGCTGAGTATGTCCCTTTTATCTTTAAAAGTCCCTTCCAACCCAAACTATTTTATGACTTCTTGACTGTATGCTCCAGCTGATGATTCTAATAAGTACAGACAATACCAAACTTGGTCTCCTGTATCCAAAGGTGAGAACAACAGTCATAATTGGGATTCTGAACCACAGTAGAACTGTGTGGAGGGAAATGTAAAGCATATTTAGAAACTAGTAGATTGGTCCAAAAGTGCTTCCTTTTCTATTTTCCTTTGCTCTTCCAGTTTTTTGTGTTTATAAAGTTCATTTGGCTGGATTCATCATAAAATTTAATTTTATCTTAGTCAAGAAAAAAGAAGTCGAGCAGCCTTTTGGTTGCCTTTTTAGATGTCTCCATTTATTGCTCACTTAACTCCATAGCCTTGGACAGGAACAGGAAAACACATTTTATTCACAAAGATGTAACATATCAATAAAGGGAACAAACCCCTTTTTCTGCCTTATGCTTTGGTATCATTGCTGTCTCCCATAAGAAACTAGAATAGTCTGTTGGGAGATTTGCCAGAGGAATAACCTTGTGTATATTTAATGTGGTTGCTAAATGGTGTTGCGTTTATCATTTGTGAATCACTGGAGCTTGCATCTGTTTCTTGTAGCTGGGACTGAAAGGGTTATTTTAATGGCCCTTTAAACTCCCACCTGGCTATTTTGTTGCTTACACTATTCTATTTGTGGGTTCATTTGTAGGTCCACTACCTCATAAGGGAGGTAAAAGCATATATTCCTTTCCACAATCCACCTTAAGACACTGCAACCGTCACCCACATGAAATACACAAGGAACTCACAGCAATAAGCAACTAGTTCAAAGTGGTGAAATGGTGGAATTACTTTAGTCCTTAGAGTCTACATCCAGAACTAATGAAATGTAAAGGAAAACAAAATGTCCTAGCTTCCTAAGAATGATGTGGAGTCTGAAAAGTCGCAATAATAGTTTTGTGTTTTCAGTCTTGGCAAAAACCACGCAGAATATTGTTTACTCATACAAAAAAGTTAGCATTAAACTGTGGCATTATTGCAGATATTACTCTTTAGGATTAATTACTTGTACTTTTATAATACAAAAATTAATACCAGAGAATTATAAAAGGGTTTGGGTTGAAAGTTACCTTTAAAGGCTATCTAGTCCAATCTGCAGTGAGCAGGGACATCTCTAGATCAGGCTGCTCACAGCCCCACCCAACCAGAATGTTTCAAAGAGTGGGATATTTACCAGTTTCTGGGGAAATGTGTTCCCGTGTTTTACAGGTTACTCTCATTGTAAAAAAAAAGTCTACCATAAGCACATTTATACAATCTTTTTAAAAATTCCAAATTTAATCTTATTTTCAGTCTATTTAACCACACATTTTTACCTCTTGTACTTTCGCTTGGCAATGAGTAGCAGCCTGGAAGACTGCACAGACTTTGACTAAGTGTTTGTTGTGAAGCCATCCACTCTTGATTTGTCAGAAGTACAAACTGGTGAAATGGCTCTATCACAATTGAAAGAGATACTGAGTTAGAAGTTGCATATAGCTTTCCTGCTTATTGCTTTGGGTAAGCTTACATCTCATCCAAAAGCATTGCTTTTCAAGGGCCCATAAACATAAAGAAGTACAGCAATGTATGCAACACTGCACTTAGCACTCAAGCAGTTCAGTGAATCCTTAAAGCAGATTTTCAAGGATACATAAGCAAACTTGAATAACAGGATTTCTGAAAATGGTCTGATTTAACCTCTTTCTGCTCTTGCTCAGCCCTCACCAAGATTAACCTTTCGCTCCAGGGAAGATTTATTTGCAATATATGTTAAAATTACTTATCTCTTCTACTTTAACACTCATCTGTTTGCCTTCTTCTATTTCCAGTTTATCAGCACTACTTTGAGAAAGGTTCTTCTTTGTTGACACAACTGGTACACATCTAAAAGCCTTATTTGAGATCAACATTTCAGTAGTTTTTGAACTAAGAGACTGCCAGTGTTATTGCCATAACCACACGAACAGAAATAGTTGAGCTAGCACACATCAGGAAAGAATGCACTGAATTTTTCTTTTTCAGCTGCATACAAATCTCCATCTCTGAGGTTTATGTCTGTTGTTCTGCCATTTTGATACAGAAGAATTTATTTGCAGAGGTCTACTTATCTTCAGAGAGAAAGGTCCTCAACCTTTGAGCAACAGGTGGCTTCCTAAGAAATTATATAAAAGCTTCTCAATGTCTGTAATACTAATCAAACCAGCAACCAACACAGCCTAAAATACAGGTGGGCAGCCTTCAAGGCATAAAATATACATAATTTATGCAAAACTCAAATGAACTTTCCATGAAACTGTAAAGATATCGGGAAGAACAGGAAGACTTCTTCAGAAAATATTTCCATAGTTTAGAAAGATCTGTAGAAAGATTTAAAGAAATTCACACGTGAATGAGTGTGTTATACCTTAAAAATTTACTGGGTTTGAACATTGAAAGAGTAGGAAACACTGGGACTGCAAAGGCAGCAAACACAGAAAACACCCAGGAACGGTGTAATGAATAACCAAAATGTTTGGCCATATGTTCGAAAAGATGAAAAGTACCTAAATAAAGGAATATGAGTCTCCTAACTAGTAAAGCAAAACATTACTGCATATTATTGGAAGCACCTGTGTTTCAGAAAGGCATTTCTTTTCAGGAAAAAGTGTAATAGATGGAAATTAGCAGACATAAATCACAATGAAGGGCATTGAGTTTTCCCTGGATTTGAGATGGTGGTTGCTGAGCGAGGCCCTACTGGTATCAACTTTAATTTTTATGATTTTGAACTATAATAGACTATAAAGGAAAAGACCCACAGATAAAAATCATCAATATGCTGTTTGTGTTATAGCTGCTAAAACAGTGCTCCAGAGCCTAATGGCAGCAGACAAGGTCTATAAATCTTGTCACATATAATGAAAAGCAAGAGTATAGAGATGTGAGCAAGTGGTTAGAGTAAATTTAGGTCATACATACTTCAATATACTTTAAAGAATGCTATCTACATGTTCCAACACTATCTCCTCAAGTTGCCCCTTATCAGTTTGCAACAGCTAATAAGGGTCTAAAGGAATATTCTGTTAAAATATTGATTTTGTAGAAAAAAATAAACAAGGAAGAAAAAGGGATTTCAAATAATCTGCCTCCCTTTGTCCCATGTCTATGCTGTTTAGAGTCAAGTACTGATGGTAAAATTTATGAAAACCATGGGCTAGAATTACTAAGTAAGTGTGAGGTTTGCCGTAAACACATTGAATTAAATAATCCACTCAAGTCTGGTCATATTGTGGTCAATTGCTATGTGAATGAGGAATGACTTAGAGATGTACTGAAAAAGCAGAACTATAGGGAACTAAAACCAATGCATCAGTTTTCTAAAACTCTGTCAGTACCATTATTCTCTGTTCTTCTGAGTGAAGAATTTCTGATGGTATATTCTTGTAACTGCAATGATTTTGAACTTTAATCTTTAGAAACTCAGCTTAAGAAGACTGAAAAATATCCATGATTCTTTTAAGAATCTAGTGTTCTGAAAGGTAAACAAATCTCCCAATATGGATAAACTAAAACACTGAAAGGTAAACAAATCTCCCAATATGGATAAACTAAAACACTGGGAAGAGCAATGGCTTTCCCAATAGCACCTCTTTAAGTGCTGGAAAACTTGTGAATAAAAGAAATTTTAGAATCCCCTCTACCAAGTCACCTTACACAGGGAAAATCTTTATTAATTTATACCAAGGAAGTAATTTACCTCAATTTAAGTTTTGGATATAGGGAAATTATTTTTAAAATCAATCTGTGATTTCACAGGGAGTGGCGGGCCACTGCTTGATCTTTCTCTGCATTCCCTCAATATTAAAACCATGCATTTTCAGACTGCCACAACAACCTCTCAGCCCATTATCTCAGGTTGCATATCTAGTTCATCATCACTTTCCTGGTTTCCAAAATTGCTTCCTGTTTCTATCAGTTCATATGCACCCATAGCTTTACAAGAAGCAGGGATCTAGAAACTATGTTTTTAGGTAGGGCAATACAGAGAAAGGGGTACATATCTATGCTGGGGTGGATCAGAGGCAAGAAGAATAATGTGCAACATGATTTATGCCACTTTTACTATATGCTTTCATAACTACAAGTTATTCAGTGAAAGGAAGGAAAAATTAGAGTTCATTAATCTTTGGACACTTGTTTGATATAATGACAATTCTTGAAATGCACTCACTAACACTTATTACCAGCAATAAAGAGATGGTTTTGCTTCATTTTTGTATGTGCATATATTACATGAAAATTATCAGAGAGATGTGTCCGTGCCTATTAAGCTCACATAAAAAGCTTCAAATAACAAAGCAGCCTCTCTTTAAAACAGCAGGGTTTTTTTCCTTTGGCAGAGATCTCATTATGCTATTATTTTATCTATAATTAGATGTATCATATTATTAAGAGCTGACATATTGGTTGATTTGTTTTTTATTAATTTATCAGAATATAAAATACTGACAATTTTCACGTATATGTCTGCTGGCAAAGACAACAAAGAGATCCACGTCTATTCCTCTCTGAAATTCCTTCTTTTCTCCTCTATTTATGATATCTTTTAAGATCAGCATTATTCAGCAATCCCCAAACATGTTTTTTCTTCCATGTTCCTTTCATTCTCCCTACTGCACACATTGATTGGCACATTGAAGAATGAAGCCTTCTTTCCTCTGCTCACAGCTATTTACTTTTGGTGGTGCTTTCAAGGTTTGTCTGCTCAGAGTACAACAACTGGAATTCCGTGCTGGACTTGCTGAAGACAAGGAGACTTTGGCCCCTTCCCAAGATGACATTTTGCACCATGTCTTGGCTTGAGACAATTTGAAAGCTAAACACCCTGTGACATATTGCCTGCCCCCATGGTATTAACCAATTCCTTTCCACCAATAAGGAATGAATATGAGTAGATATAACTGAAAAAATAAGTTTACTGACAAGTGGAAGACAAACAAGCAAACATAGCAGTAAGCAATTACTAGATCCAAAATTGCCAATTGCACAATCCTTACAGGAACAAAGAGACCTGGAATGGTGGGATAATCCCTTTCCCACACAAGATGGGGCTCTGCAGCCTAGAGTATGGCTTGAAGGACCAAGGGAAAGATGGAGTCTGCACAAGGGAGGAACAAAGAGAAGGGAGAAAAACCCGAGGTGGAGTCTCTCCCTTGAGCAAAGACCACCAGGTGAGACAGAGAGTTCAGTTCCTGTACTTCCTTCTTTTAAAGGGACTGTGGTAACCCCTCACCTGCCCCAAGATCCCAGTTGTTTTCCAGTCACAAGTGTCTTTTTAGGACAGTAAAAGACAATAACAATTTTGGGCATATATTGGGAATACAATAATATTTTGGATTATCCACATCAATCACAATCTTCTTAGTAACTTCCCTTGAGATGCTAGGGCCAAACCAGAAAAAAAGGACTTAATTGGCTGATATGATAACATGTAGTAAACTGGACAAATGAGACTTCATTAAACCTGAATCTCAAGTGTGTTACATCTAAGTCTGTCTGACAAAGAAGTAAAATTACAATCAGAAGCAAGCTTTGTTGCCAGAAGAAAATCAATACACTAACTTGCCTACATTACTGAAAGTAACTTTCTAAGCTGCATTTTGCAGGGTTACAGTGCATACAGAAAAAATTACTAGTCAATGGCCATTTTGATTCGCTGATATTACTAATTTACACTGGCTGGCACACATCCACATTAAAAATCTGGCACATAATTCTAAAGTAAATCAATAAAAGAAAATCTCATTCAGAATGTTATGATCTCTATAATTTTGATAGCTTATCTTGAAAATTGACCTTTAAAATAAGTCTTTGACATCAGGAAAGAGCCAAATTAGCATAGTCCAAATTTGGATGTCAAAACTTCAATCTTTGTTTCTCTCTTCATTTTCACTAATGAAAACTGCAAGTTCTAAATCTTAAAAAGGTTTCCATTTTTCCAGACCAATCTTATTGGAGCAGAGCCACGCATCTTGTTCCATATCAGACTGCAGCAACAACAGAAAACTCAGCAAAGACTCAGTTCAATTACTTGACTACTAACAAAGCTACAAGTGTCAATGGTGTCCCTAATGAGATGGAGCTACAGCAACTCATCTGATGGTGCAGAGGTGAGCACCAGGTTGGAAAAGACCAGTAAAATATCTCCGAAAAGGATGATCAGAAAATCACAAGGTAACAAGGTCAAAGTTGAGTTTTCTGATGGCAGCTGAAGTTTTCCTTCCACAGTCGATTCACAGCGCTTCCTTTTCTTTCAGCCTCATTCAAACTGAAGAACATTTCATTTCCTATGCCTTGAAGTGGTGAGACGTATAAAGTTCCTTTGGGAAATTTCATAACTTTGAGAGACAGTATGGTTTGCATAAATAAAAAAAAATGTGGCAGATGTAATTGCACCACTGATTTTCTCTTTATCCTTATGAGGTTAAAATCCTTCTGTGTTCAGAGTATGGATAATTTCTCAGGTAGGCTGTACCTAAAGCCTTATCTATAGGCTATGCCTATGCTGTTCCCTTCTTGTGCACACACAGCTGTAAATACAAGGAGTCTGTGGACAGGCTAATTGGGGGCGTCTGTAGACAAGCAAGGAAAAAGTTTGCTCAGGTTACAGGGTTGCTACTGTAAATCTTGGGAAAGAATTACTACTAAGCAATTCAAGCTCAGGCATCCACATGTTGGAACCAAGCCGAGTAACCAAAGACGAGAAAGTTTTCTGGTCATGGAGGTGAAGTTTCCAGTTTCTTCCTTGCTCACTTCTCGATTTTCAGAGCTTTCATATTTGCTCCAATACCTCTTGACTAAAAGTGTTCCTTTAATTTTTCTCAACAACTCCTTTGATATCTTATCCTCTCTAATACCTCCATTTATATTGCTGTTTGTTGTCCCTTATGATCCAAGGACAGAAATCTGTTAGAATACTTCTCGTCAATATTATCAGAGGGTATTTTGTAAACGTCCTCATTTGTTTGCAATTTTATTTTGTTCTGGACATAAGGCTACATGCTTGCTTTATTTCTAAGGACACAAAAAACTTGCCTCTTGTTGGCTAATAGAACAGATGCCACTTTCCCCAACACTGATTAGCAGCAGCCATTGCATTCTGCATAATCAAAGGCACTGTAAATCTCTTTGAGCTTGGGGTTTATTCTTCGTAGCATAGGTGCAGTTTAGGGGGGGGTTGTATTGGGGGTTGTTTCCCTGGGAAGAAGGAACTGTATGTGTCTGATTTTGATTTGCCCTAGAGCATTATGACTTTGTGTTTCCTGCTGAGGACAACATGATGGCTTGCAACATTAAGGCCACAGATCTTGTCTTGACTGACATAGTGGAGAGATGAACCTAGAACACTGGTATCTATAACATGAAATGGTATCTAGGAGTGGTATCTGTAACAAATGGCATGCTGCTATTGACCATATAGTTAGCATTTCACTTGGAGACAACAGAAATCAAATGAGAAGAATTTGGCCCAATGTCTACTACAGTCAGAAGTACCAGAGTGGAAGCTACAGTAACTCTATTTAACTCAGCCACAGACATGGTCAGGAGTCATAGAATCATAGAATGGCTTGAGGTGGAAGAGACTTTAAAGATCATCTAGTTCCAAACCCCCTGTCTTGGGAAGAATACCAGTTTGAAAGCAAACCAGTGAGAAATTCCAAGTCAGAACCACAATTTAATAGGAAAATTAAAATAAAGGCAGAAAACATTGGCTTAAACTGACAGTCAGGCTACAACCTGACACTCTGTTGGTCAGGATGTTGGTAGCAGTCTGATTAAATGGTGACTGCAGTCCTGTTGGAGTGATAGGTGTGGTTTTGTTGAAGCAGTGATCCTGTAGAAGAGTCTGGTCTTCCCCTGAAGGTCCAGTGGTGGTTATGGAGCTCTTGTCCTCTGGGAATTCAGTAGGAAAGGCTGCCTGTGGTGGTCCAAACCATGGATCATATCCAGGTAATAATGCTTGGTTCCTCCCCTTGGCTGGAGCATTTAACAATGGGATCATGTAATTTTATCAGTCATGCAGTGAGGCTTGATGGTCCATTAGCCCATAGACCCAGAGGGAATTACCAGGGATGTCATGGAGGAGATAAGGAACACTGCCCACCTGTTTTTAACACCTTATGGAGATGGTAATAGAAAACATACTTTTGGTTACATCTTACATTGTAACCTAAGACAGGCAGGGAACCTTTCAGCAAACCAAGCTGGTCAGAGACCCATCCAGTGTGGCCTTGAACAATTCCAAGGACAGGACACGGACAATTTCTCTGGGCAACTTGTTGCAGCACCCCACCAAACTCACCAGGGAAGAATTTCCTCCTAATGCCTAATCAAAATCTACTCTCATTTTTAAGCCATTCTCCCTTGTCCTGTCACTACATGTTCTTGTGGACAGTCTCTCTCCATCTTTCTTGTAGGCTCCCATCAGGTATTGTAAGATCCTAAAGACCCTAATCAGGTCAATCTGAAGCCTTCTCTTGTCCAGATGGAACAATCTCAATTCTCTCAGCCTTTCCTCAGAAGAGGTGCTTCCTCCCTCTACTCATCCTGGTGGTCCTCCTCTGGACTTGCTCCTTCCTTACTGGGGGTCCCAGCCTGTGCTGATAGCAGGGGTTGCTCCAACCCACGTGCAAAACCTTGCTCTTGGTCTTCTTAAACCTCATGAGATTCCCATGGTCCCACTTCTCAAACTTGTCCAGGTCTCTCTGGATGGCACCCCATCCTTCAGGTGTGACAACTGCACTACTCAGCTTGGTCTCCTCTTAAAACTTGCTGAAGGTGCACTACATTCCTTTGTCTATATCGTCAATGAAGATACTAAATAACACTGGTCCTAATACAGGCTTGTTTTGGTTTGACACTGGCCAAACACCAGGCACCCACTAAAGTCACACACTCACCCTCCCCTGGCACAGCTGGGCAGAGGAGAGAAAAACATTAACAAAGGGTTCATGAGTTGAGATAGGGACAGGGAGAAAACACTCCAAGGGCAAAACAGGCTCAGCTTAAAGGTACAAAATGAGTTTATTACTAACAAAATCAGAGGAGGAAAATGAGATGTAAAATAAGCCCTTAAAAACACCTTCCCCCAGCCCCTCTCTCCTTCTCAGTGACAATGCAGGGAGAAAGGCATGGGAGTTTTGATCAGTTCATCACCCAAGATTTTCTTCTGCTGCTCAGGGAGAGGAGTCCTTCCCTGTGAGATCGTGGGGTCCCTCCCATGGGAGGGAGAAAGTTCTCTGTGAACTTCTCCAGCATGGCACCAATCTCACAAGCAGCAGTCCTCCCAAAACCACTGCAATGTGAGTTCCTCCCACAGGCAGACAGTCCTCCCAAAACTGCTGCAGCGTGGGTCACTCTTTCAGGGGTGCAGTCCTCCATGGACAGGCTGCTCCAGCCTGGAAGCAGGGACCCCTCTCTCCACTGGGTCTCCCACTGGATCACAGCCTCCTCCAGGCATCCATCCATACACTGTGGGCACCTCCCCATGGGCTGTGGGTGGATCTCTGCATCCCCCATGGATCCCATGGGCTGTGGGTGGATCTCTGCATCCCCCATGGATCCCATGGGCTGTGGGTGGATCTCTGCATCCCCCATGGGCTGTGGGTGGATCTCTGCATTCCCCATGGATCCCCATGGGCTGCAAGGCACAGCTGCTTCACCATGGTTATCAATCACCACAGCCTGCAGAGGAATCTCAGCTCTGGCACCTGGAGCACCTCCTGCCCCCCTTCTCCACTGACCTTGGTGTCTCCATATTGTTTCCCTCACATGTTCTCACCTCCTCCTCTTCTCTGGATAGAAAAACACTGGTGCCTCCACCTTGTTTTGATTTCTTTTTAAATATTTTATCACAGAGGCATTACCATCATCTCTAACTGGCCCAGCTTTGGCCAGCAGCATGTCCATCTTCAGAGCCATCAGGGATTGGCTCTGCTGGACATGGTGGAAGCTTCCAGCAACTTCCCACAAAAGCCACTCCTGTGACCCCCCTCCCCCCCACTACCAAAAACCAGGCCAATGTACAACCAACACAAGGCCCCAGAGGGACACCACTTGTCACTGATGTCTGTAGAGTCTCTGACCTCTGTATGTGCCCATCCAAAAAATTTCTTATCCATCTAACAGTCTACTCATCAAATACATCTCTCTCCAATTCAGAGAAAAGGATGTTGTGGGGGACTGTGTCAGAGGCTTTACACAAGTCCAGATAAATGATACCTGTAACTTTTTGACCTGGCACAGAGAAATGGATTTGGAGTGTTCAGTGATGTTTATACAATTCAATTTTACATCACAGCCATGGGAGTGGTTTCAGCAAGTGGAATGCCATGTCCAGAAATGGAGGTGGGGCCATTTGTCTGGCTCACTTCAGTGAAGGGATCTGAGGAAATGGCATCCCATGCCTATCCATTGTTTTTCCTGCACTTCCCACCCCTCTGAGAGGTTTCTGCAGGACAAGGGGCTGAGAAGAGGCAGGGGGCTGCTGCTGGCGTGTGGTGAGGAAGCTCTGAGAGGCAGCCAAGGCCAGTGGGTCTGGGGGCACAGTTTTGCAGTTGTCAGTCAGACCATTTCCCCACATCCAATGCGACAAGGACATGGAGCAACAGTGCCAAGACTAACCAGATGAGCCAAAAAACCAGTCCAGCAGGGTGGCATTGAATGCCACAGGTAGAGGCACACCCATCACCACCTTCCCACTGCTGCCACAGAGACGGAGAAGGAAAAACACCAGCGCAGGCAAGCAGCTGCTCCAGGCAATGCCAGCACCCCCCATCTGCCATTGGAATCATCCCAAAAGCCCCTGCCATCCCATTTTTGCTCTGGGGGGAGCACATGGGCTGTCCAGGGGTGGCAGCTGTCTTGTCTTTTGTTCCAAGGGGAAACATCCTAACTTGCTTGTTATCATTCCCTCTTTCTTACATTTTTCTTTTGATTGCTGTGTTTATTGCTAATTTATTTTTATTTTTTTAGTAAAAATTGTGGCTCCAACTTTTTTTAATCTTTCATGGTTTTGGTTTTGTTGTTTTCTTTTTCCCTCCACTGCTCTGAGGGAGGGAAGGAGGGAGGGATGAATGCCACCTTGGCCTTTTGCTCGCTGTAAAACTATCACAGTCTTCCCTTTTCTACTGATGTTCTCACTCCATCATAGATGGCCACTAGTTTGGTCAGGGAGGACTTGCCCATGGTGAAGTTGTGCTGTCTGTTCTATATCACCTCATTGTTTTCCATGTGCCTTAGCAGGGCTTCTAGGAGGAAATCTTCCAACGCATTTCCAGCCACAGAGGTGAGGCTGACAGGTCAGTAGTTCCCAAGGTTTTCCTTTTCACCCTTTTTAAAGATGGGTATCCAAGGTGTCCCCTTTTTCCAGTCACCCTGGGACTTCACCAGACTGCCATGACTTTTCAAATATCATGGAGAGTGGCTTGCCAACAGCATCAGCCAATTCCCTCAGGACTCTGGGATGCATCTCATCAAGTCTGGGCTGCACCTCGTCGTCAAGAATACATAATTCTCATCAAGAGTATGCATTTGAGAATATTGGAAACACTACGGAAGCAGATTTTTCAGCAGCCAGAAATCTTTTTTCCTGGAAGAGCTCAGCTTGGCTACACTCTGTTTAAGCATCAGAAACACTCTGTTCACACTTGACATGCTTGGAATGAGTTTAGGAGACTTACAATCCTTATGGCAAGGGTGGCATTTTTCCTTTGGGAAAAAAAATTACTTTGAAAATAAATCAAAGTACTAGGAAAGGTTTTAATCTTATTTCCTAGTCAAGATACCGTATCATCCTTATTTCTTTAAATACATGCTACTTAACATAACAGTCTATCACAGAGAAAACCTGGAGTGATCTTTCTGAGTATGGAGAATATTTTGTCTTATGACAAGAGCCATGAAGACAGTGATATTCCTCAGTGAGACCCAGTGAAAAGTGATTCATGCAACAGAATAGGAAATCCCAATCTTTCTCATTATTGCCTTTGGAGAGTTAGGGAAAAAAATTAGAAAAAGTAAGAAGTAAGGAAAGCATTTCACTTACAGATTAACCATGGTGAAAAGGAGAGTTACCCAAAACCAACAGAATAAAGCCCAAGGATAAGGATGATTCAAAGTGAATGTGTGGTTAGGACAAAGCAGAAAAACACTGAAAGCCTGGCTCTCAGTTTGGAAGGGGACCAAAAGAAGTAGAGAGGAAGGTCTGAGGAAGTTTAGCCCTGAGGCTTCCTTTTAGGTATAAGCTGCTAAGAATTGTGAGATGTTTGCTAGTCATGCAGAAGCTGCACAGACACTGTAGATATTGGCCAGAAAAAAACCCCAGACAGCTTCTGTGTTGCTGAAAATTTCCTTGAGAACTGTCCCTTATTGGCAAAGTTTCCCTTTCCATCAGTTCCTCCATCTTTAAAAGCAGACTCTCCACTGCACCTCAGCTGACTCCCCAGTATTCAAATTCCTTCCTTAGTGCTCTAAATTTGGAGAAACTACATATAATTTTACTCAGTTTGGAGCTGAACCTTGTGCTGGCCAACACATAAAATCATCAAGCAAAATTCAGTTCCTCCACATCCCACCCATTCCCCCAGGAGACAATTCCTGCATCCTTGCATTCAGCATATATTTCAGTAGAAGGCAAAACCAGCAAGTCTAGTTCATTGACATCACTAATCTACAGTGACAGCACAAGCCAAGCAGACATTGGCAATATCTATTCACTCAGAAAATACTGAAAAAAAAAGGTTATGGATAGAAGAAGAGAATTTAAGAAGGGAAATGCTGTCTAAGACAGTATTAAGTACTTCTCTTCCTTTTTTGCACAGCAAAGTCAAAAGAGTTAACGTATCACTAAAATAGGTTTTCTTTTGAATAATAAATACCTTTCTGTCAGCTTCTGGCCTGGAAAACTGGGTCTATTATATGCAAAGCATCTTTCCAGTGACTGGCACCTGCATAATGCATTCCAGCACGTCTGTTTGGTGCAGGGATGACTGCCACTACTGACTCACATGAAGAAATCCACTGGGACCCTGCCAACACTAATACATTAACCACTGATCAGCAGCAGCATTTCACAGGCTGGCTACATTTGGGTTCAACAGAGCAGTAGTGTGTGCTAATAAATATACCTAGGAGCCATATGAAAACACATGTTATGGAGACTTCCAGGAAACAGTGGACCAAATGCTGCATGTTTCTCTCTGATTAATCTGAGTTAAAGCTGAAATAACAAAAACTAGGCATAAACTTGGTTTTCCTAATTACATTTGATTAACAGAAGAAAGTTCCCTAAATAGTAGGAATAAACCCTGTTCTGTGTTGTACTCTGTGCCATACAGCATGGACAGTTTAGCAGGTAAAGACAGCATAAACCTTGAATCCCAGCTATTCCTGGATAGCAGAACAAGTTTGAACTTATTATGTAAATGAGAACCCTGTATTTCTTTCAGTTCATAGAAAAGACTAAGATAATTCAAAACAGAAAACAGAAGCCTTCAGAGTCAGATGTGATCCTCTTGTCACTGTACACAAACCTACACTGAGCTTTTGTCACATGCATAAAGCATGTCACAGATGCTCTTGTTTGACAGCATAATGTAGAATGAGGGCATAGACCTGAAAAAAAGATTGACAAACAATAAAGATATGCACATACGTATATATATCAAAATATTTGTTTGTTTCACAGGGGCTTGAAGTAGTTCCAATGACATGATTCTTTTTAAAAACTTTCTCTTTTTTGCATTACTTTATTCTTTTTCAGTACCAAACCATATTACTAGGTCGGTGCCTTTTCTTTTTTGGGTGAATCTGATGGTGCAATACTCTGGAAGAACTACAGTTGTGTAAAGGTGTTCCTCTGTTACACAGTAATCAGATTTAAAGGGGAAGGTAAAAGACCCAAAGACCCCTCCTATTCTTGTAGTCAGTGTGAATCTGCATCATGGCATCAGCACTTTCAAATATTAAACCGTGACAAACCTCACGTGAATTTGTGACCTCCACCTGATTGGTAACTAAAGTCTTGTCAGTCTAGCCCTGGACACAACTTGAAAAGCAGCATCACACACATGAATGCATGCATGCGTCTGCTGGATCTTCAGCTGCACCCATTAGTAGTACCAGGGATAGTCCACCATGTAAGGCAAAGAAATAGATCTGAAAATGGTAGCCAAAAAGGACACAAATTA
>JAOTQP010001286.1:55764837-55809103 GCA_026413545.1 Cichladusa arquata
TATGCTTACTTGGACAGGGTCTGTGTACGGGCTTAGTTTGACAGGGCTCCTCTGTACTTACTCGGACAGGGCTCCTACATGTGCTTCAGGGATAGTCCACCATGTAAGGCAAAGAAATAGATCTGAAAATGGTAGCCAAAAAGGACAAAAATTATCGCTGGCATATAAAGATTACAGCTGGCTACCACTACAACTATTCCATTCACTGTCCTGCATCTCATTCAGATATGGGTACCATCTGGTATTTTCATTTGTCTTGGTTTTTAGCTTGTCAGTGTGTTTATTTAGCATTAACTTTAATTTTTCTAAAATAGCTTTGGGACTAAGGCCTGTGTCTCACACTGTTTTTCATCTGCCTGTGTGTGTGCACAACCTGTAGTAATTTTGTAACATTCAACCATTTTTAACCCTCTCTGGGGTAAAAGGCTCTATTAACTCTGTAGTTTTGGGGGAGAAAGGCTCCCTGGTGTAAAAAAGGACAGTTTTATTAAAGTGCTTGTTTGAGAGAAAAAAGCCTCAATATGAGCCCACATTTTAGTAGACATCAAAGAATACACAAAAGAGAGAAGAAACTCAGGCAGCATGTACATCTGAGGTGCACAAGCTTCACTAGTACTTCCAGAAGTACTCAGAGTCAGCACTGTGCTCTGAATTTATCATTCAAATGTTTATTAAACATAACTGCCTGTAGTACCTTTACTAACCAAACAGTTGTAAGAATGAAATGAGGTTTCTTTGAGGAGACCTCTGTTCCATAGAATTATGTGGCTGCTTCCAGCTACAGTCTGATCCCTTAATTCTTCTTCAAATTGCTCCCCTATCTGCTTTTCAAATTTTGCCTGAAATGGTGACAAGCTTTAATTAATTGAATAATTTTTCTGCCCTTTTTTAGTGTAATCACAGTGGTAGCTCCTTTCCAGTCTTCCAGAATTTATTAATTTAAGATTTATGAAAGTATTCAAGTACTTCCTAAAGAGGCTACAACTTGCATGAAAATCTGAGGGATTAGGTTACATATCATTCCCAAATGCCCATCTTGGACAGGGATTTTGTATGCTCTGGAACTACAAAATCATCAGAACAATGCATGTCATCCTTACAGGCAAAAAACACACCCTCCTGCTCATTTCAAGGAGATGTCTCTGTTTTCTTCATCACTGGACCAAGGATGCTAAAGAAATGTCCATGCTGATAATACCCCTACCCCAAATAATCAAATACCCCTACCCCAAAATAATTATGAGCTGTTTATGCCAGTACAGTGAGTACTACCAATTATAAATTCTTCCCCTCTGCATCCAATCTGCTCCCCACTTGCTCTGAATTCTTGCTAAGTTATTCGTAGTCTGCCTCTTATCCAAACTAAAATGTTGCGTTTCCTGACACAGTGTTCTGAAAGGGTTGCAGTGACACAACCAGCACAAACTCTCCACCCCTCTCAGTCAACCTCTGACAAGAGGGGGCTGAGCTCGGGAAAGACACTTTTGTTAACACTGACTACAGTGCCATAGGTTGCAGCACAGCATGGAAGTTTTGCATAGTGCTAACTTCACTGTACCAATCTGTAAACATGCTCCTTGTGTTTCCTTCCACTTTAAGAGCATGCTGCTACCATATGTTTAAGAGCACAGTGTGTTCCCTGAAGGCAGCTGTTCCTTGGTTTTAAAATTTTGTCCGAATTTACTCAACTACTGATAGTACAGAATTAAAAGAAAATATCCATACATAGAAAGTTCACAGTAGGTGTTTTCTGGTTACCTTCTCCAAAACCTAGTTCTTGCTTTTTTACAGAAAGACAATTCCATGATATTGTCTGTAACACAAAGAAATAGGAGCTTGGTTACAACTATCCCTTGCTTGCAGCAACCTTTCTGTTTAAGGATTCCCTTACAGTGTAAGTGTCTGTGACACTGGTTACCTACTGAATTGGAACAAAACAACAGAATATGGATATCAGCTACTTTATTGCATAGCCCAGCACACTTACTGCATAGTCTTGGAATAGATGCCAGAAAAAAAAGCAACAAGAACTTTCTTTTCCCCATGTGTTCTTGCTTTGGTTCCTAGGTGTGATAAAATTGAGATCTAGACCAAATACTGTAAATTCAATCCTGATTTTGTTTGTAACATGAATGTTCTACCTCAACCCACAATTGGGCACAGAAATTAAAGATGGAAGGAAAAGATTTTCTTTAAAAGCACATAATTTCCATGACATTTCTTGCACTATACTGTGTAGATATCGAATGGAAAAGATTTATGAAAAGCAAAGTTCCCTTGCTTATTCCGCTGCATCACTTTCTGTGTTCCAGCTGATAATAAAAGATGCTGTGGAGAAAACTTAAAACAGTACTTGCTGGCTGATCCAGAAAGTTGTGCAAAAGATAAAACTGTTGACAGGATTATAGTGTTATCTGTATATTACTAATTCCAGAGCTGTAAAGATTTGCCTTTCAGTTTGGACTGCCTGCTATGAAAAGAGAGAAAACACAAAGGCAAAAAAATTTCTTATTCCCCCTTTTAAGTTTTTTATAGCCAGTGTGTAATAAATCTTAAAGCTACAGTTCGTGGAGTTCAGTGACTGCATAAAAATCTTTACATTATGGTTTATTCAACAACAACAACAACAACAACAACAGCAACAACAACAACAACAACAACAATAACAACAATAACATAGCCTTTTTAGTGTCAAAGGAAGTTTGCAAACCTGCCCTAAATTCTCTGCAAATTGAAGTAGGGAAATGACAATCAAACAAACAACAATTACAGGGAAAAAAATCACTGATTTGAGTAAAATTTCATTATTTAAATTCTCCAGGCTGGAAAAATCTGTAAATATCTTTTTCAGCTTTCTTATATGGAAGCACATGACAAGTAGTCTTTGCCTCCCTCCTTCCTTCCAGTCTGTGACTGTTGAAGCCACAGTCCAATCCTGCTCCTGCTGATGGTGTGTGAGATGTAGCCACAGGCTCTGGTGTGGGCTGTGCCTCCATCTCACCTGCATGGACTG
This sequence comes from Cichladusa arquata, assembly GCA_026413545.1. Taxonomy (NCBI): domain Eukaryota; kingdom Metazoa; phylum Chordata; class Aves; order Passeriformes; family Muscicapidae; genus Cichladusa; species Cichladusa arquata. The sequence goes on from JAOTQP010001286.1 coordinate 55,767,851, forward strand.
AATGCCACGTGGCTGGTGTCAGTGAGAGGCCTCAGTGTGCTGGCTCACATCCTCCCCCAAGCATCCCAGCCTATCCTTCCACTCTGGTTTTCTTTCCTTAGGTTATCATGGGGATCAACTAGTGTGTTCTTCATACAGACATGTACACAAAATGGGTGTTCCATATCAGACACCAATCCAGCTTCCAGGGTTATCAGACAATCAGTCAGCAGCAACACCAGCTGATCTGCTACTGCTGCCTGAGGACCTGCAGAATACCAATTCAAACCAAATGACTGAGACCACTGAATGTATTCAGTGCTGGCAGAACCCTCAACAACCTAAGTAAAGAGCAGGAAAAATATCCATTTTCAAACAGTCTCCTGCAAAAAGAAGGACTTAGCTAACTCTCTTTGGATGACTACAGACTTTTCTTGAAAAGTACACTTATATGCTGTAACAGCAGGAGTGCAGTTTAGGTGTCTTGTTCTTTCCCGTGAGAATCCAAGAGTCATTGCTGATTTGCATACAATGAAGCAATGTTTTACTAGCAGTTCTGTAGTGGGACTTATCCTTTTTTCAGGGCAGGAAGTGGAAAAGCTGCAGAGACAACAGAACTCAGGAAAGGAATAGAAATGTCCAGATTCTGATATGTAAGTATAATTACAAATATTAATACAATTATGCAATTATCTTCATAGGAGCAAAAATCCTTGTGTTCGCATCAAGTGTCATCAATTAGTTTAAGTTAGCATTACATTTTGGAGATTTGTCTTCTAAGTCATTTGCCCTATTGGAAACAAGCAGTAGTCAGTAAGGTTATGGGAACACAGGACTTTGTTCAGAATTTGTCAGCTTTAGTTTGGGTCTACTGCATACTTTCATCCCTTACTGCCTAAAAAGGTTTTGTGGAATATAAAGGTTCTGATTTGAGAGCTATTGTATACAAATTAATAAAAATGAAAATTTACTCAGACTAGCTTGATTAAAAAAAAAATCTTGTGTCTTTTGCAAGTATCTTTCTTGTTATTCTGAATTGAGTACCTAATTCTTTCCAGTATCCTTGACCTCTTCTAATTGTCATTCAGGCCAAAATCTTCCTGCATGTTTTCTAGAAAAAAAAAAAAAAAAAGAAAAAAAAAAGGTACTAATTATATCTAATGAGGTATTAATGAGCAGTGTCACGAGCTACTTCTGAAATATGGGCACTAGAAATGTAAGTGTAAAGACTGATCAGGAAATTTTTATACCATTACTCAAGTACAGCTGAACTTGGAGGATTTCAGGTTTGGGCAATGATCTGGGCCTGCTCTTTTTCTTCTTCACCTTATTTCCTTGACTGTTTGGCAAGCTGGAGGGTTCTGTAGCAATTTATATGACAAGATGAATTTTGCAAGGTTTCTGAAGAGGGACATTAGGCGTGACAAATGGCCAGCACTGTCACCGCTGCCACTAAGGGTCAAAGCAATCCATCGGCCAGGTGCCCCGTCTGCATCTCTTCTGTGAAAGCCTTTTATCAGCTCTGTTCCCAGAGACAATCTACCAGAAGGCCACAAAAACATACCAGCAAGCTTCAGTCAAGATCTTGAAGGAAAAATCTCCCTGTGTTTCCTACCATAGAACTAACTCCATTATACCATAGTAAGACATCAGAAACCATCTCCTAGAATATCTCAGCTGGTTCTTTCACTAGAATAGGAGAAATAAAGAGAGAAAGAAAAATAATCAAAACAAACAGAAAATATAAACCAAATGAGCTACACTGTAATGGATCTCCAAATAGAGAGGAAGCAAGTCTTCTTATTTCTTCATTGCAGCAGACAAATTCAACCTCAAAATACCTCTTTGGCTTTTCCTTTCCCTATAAATACATTGTGTCACAGACCACAAAGGTAGGCAGATCATAGTGAGATTCTTTCTCTTAACTTTGATCTTGTCACCTCCCCCTCCACCCTCCTTGCTTGTACACTGTACTGCTTGCTGCTCACAGAGAATTGTTAAAATTTTATTTCCTACTAAATTCCACTCTATCACTCACTGACAGGTGACACATTTGCAACACAAAATGTATCCACAGAGCGGATATCCTTGTTTAGATCCAAGTTTGCAACAGTTCATTAGTCTTTTTAATTGAAATTATGTAATATTTAAGCTCTTCACTTTCACAGTATTATTGTAAATTGTGGTTACTGTGAATCTCCAGCTATATAAATACAGGATGAGCTAGGGAGTAGTTTTTGCCAAAAAAAGCAGGCAGAGTTTACATTGGAATGGAAGTCCAACATGAATTAACACTCTTAGATTTTCACCAAGTTTCCTCCCAGAGACTGAGATTATAAACCACAGTTTTACAACTGAGGTATTTCTGGCCTGTTTCAATTGAAAAATAGCATCTACTTTGGGAAAACACATTTTTAAGGAAGATGTATGAGAAGTGAACAAATACAGAGGAGGAAACTCAAAGGCCTAATGAAGTGGCACATACACAAAACAAACCAAAAAAATGAAGATGAAAGAAGAAAAGTCACAGTCTCTGTGAGTGCCTCAGAGGGGGGAGGGAACAAGCCTCACTCAAACTCATGATAATGGGCCAAGAAATAACAGACCTTAATCAATTTATTTTAATAGTATTCAGGGACTAGTATTACTAAATCAAGGATAGACACCTAACCACAGTTAGGAACTATACAAAATGACAATTTCTATTCTACATAGCTTACTTCTATTTATAATCTGACGGGAGGGTTATGGATTAGGAGAGAAAGTTTTGCATGTGTACTGTACTAAAATGCTCAACCTATTTTCAACAAACCTAGTCAACATGTTTTCACAATACAAAACTATACGTAGCACCAACTCTGCCACTAAAGGAGTAACTAATTTTCAGAGTGGTCTGAGAGAGATCCAGATTCCTTTTTCCAAAATGCAGTTGTATGTAAGTCCCCAATCAACCTTTTTTAACGAGACTTTTAAAAGGGCTTACAATGTTTCATGTAATCTGAGTTGGACACAGAGGAGAAATACTGACAAGATATTCTCAAGAAGTCAAAACAACATAGAAGTTTACTGGGAAAGTAGAAAAATCAGAGAAGTTTGGCAAAAGGTTTAGTACAACATCCAATCAACATAAAGCACTTCTCACAGCATTAACTTGGTCCATCCAACTTAGAAAACTTTAAACACATTTGATGTTAAGTTACTCAAAGTACTCCAAGTAGAAGGAATTAGAAGAAGGAGAGGGAGAAAAGACAGAAAAGGAGACATATAGCTACCAGCTCCTGGGTTCCAGCAGTATTTGGATACAAACTCCAAGAAGAAGGTAGGGAGCAGAGAAATGTGATGTCCGTGTGTTTGACCCCTTGACCTTCCTGGGCTCTTCCCCCAGGTGGGACTTCCAGTCATTTGGCCACTCAGAAGCAGAGTAAGGGGAGAGTAGAGCACCACCCCCAGTGTTTCAAGATTAGCAGGCTCTACAGGGCTCTAGGTTTGGGTTGTGCGGGGCAATTCACTGCCTCCCTAGGATAGGGCCAGACCTTCCCTCAGACAGAGATTACTTGGCCTCAGTGGTTCCACAATCCTCATTTGTCCCATTTCTCACACACTGTTCTGCTAAAAATGTATCAACTGCAATACAATTACTCCCTTCCTTGTTTTCTTTCATTTCCTTTTGAACAACTGGTAAATGACCCTGGAAATTAGACTCTGTTTGTTCTCTTGATTTTCCACAAACCCACCAACCCAAAATGAGACCTGTGTAGAAAGTTCAGATGCTGTGATGGAATATGCCCATGGATATTCAGGCGTTCCAGCAGTATGTTGCTTTCAAATTTGAGCTCAATTTGAGATCAACCAAATGGTGATCATAACACAGAGACATTCTGGCACAAAAATGTAGATAGCAGTACATGAAGTTTACTTACAAGACAAATGGAAAAAAGATCTTTCATCAGTAGCAGTTATAAGACAGCTTTTTTCAAGCTGTTTTTCCTAGCAAGATTTATGCACATGCATCAACTTCACATGCAAGTTTTTAGAGAGGCAATGAAAACTAGTAGATTTGTCAACCTGTGATCATGCTTTCTGTTTGATAGTTAGATTTGGAATCTCTATTTTATCAGTATTTCTGCCTAGACTTGAGGAACAGAAGGCAAAAAATCTCCTATGAATGAGGAATCAACTCCCACAGCTTTCTAAAGGAAGCACAGTTTTCTGAAGAAAATAAACTATTAAAGTTGGAATTAGCCCAGCTTGCTCATCTGAATCAGAACAAAATCTTTCTGGTATCTTGCCAGGCTTTTATGAAGTAGAGAATCAACCTCAAACCTGAGCAGTTGCAGTGAGGGGGCAGATTTCTACCTACCCCTGTGTCAAGGTGTAGCATTTGATCAAGTTCAGGAAGCTTTATTTGTTTCTACTACCACTCTGTACTCAGCAGCATGAACAAATTGGACAGAATTAGGATGTATCTCTATATGCATTTGTCTTCCAGTCCATGCTTACTACCCAAAAAGTTCTCAAACTTAAGTGAAGGTCCAACTGATATAAAGAAATCAAATATTCAATATATAAGGCTGCCTGAGTTATTTTAAAGTGTATTTCGCTCACAGAACACCTTTAAGCAAGTCAAAATATAATTATTCTGTTAGTACTAAGCTGTCCTTGTAGAGCTTAAATCAAAGAACATTGAGAAGATGGATTTAACTGGAACAAGGCCCAAAAAATACTGACCCTCAGAAGCTTCCCTCTAAATAGTTGCTGTTTCTGGAATGAGAATTTAATCAATTTCCATCTTTTGCAGTCATACATACCAATAAATGGAAGGGATTCAGAGCTGTGCATGTCACTTAATGCACATCTCTGCGACCACAATATCAAAGCCTCTGGCCTTCTGCATCTCCCTGGAATTAGGGTTGTAACTTCAGCACAAAAGCAAAAATTATCATACCCAACAGGAAAACTATCAGGCCTCTGATTAACCAGTGCCTCACTGCATTGCTTTCAGAGTTTTCAAGCAGGTATTCCTGTTGGTATGCATACTTGTAAAAAAAAAAAAATTACAGAATGTAAGAGAGATCTTTTCTTACTATCTGGGTTTGAGACAATTTAAAAAGGTAGATACTCTAAAATGAGCTACCTCCCCTTAGTTTTAACCAATTCCTTTCTGCTAAAAAGGAGAAATGAAATAGATGTGAGTGAAAAAATAAGTTTTCTAGCGATCAAAACAGTAACAGGAAAAAAAATAAAACAATCACTAGATACAAAATTATTAAATTTCACAAACTATCTGAGAACAAAGAGACACCCAAAATGGCACAAATACCCTTTCCAAGATGGTGCCCACCACAGGAGACCCCCGTAGGGAGACAAAGAGAAAATGGCATCTGATCCTGCCCCCAGGACAGTGCCCTCCATGCAATCCTAGTCTGGCAGACAAAGAGAAAGGATGGTGGACAAACCCTCCTGGGACTGGAGGAGCTTACAGAGCAGTTCTAGTGGCAGATAGGAATTGCCAGTATGTTTGGGGTCACTGCCACCGCCCTTCACTTCCTCCTGCCTCCCGCAGGACTCCAGCGGGGTTGGTGCTGCTGTTTCTGAGCCATGAGTCAGGGAAGGGGAAGAACCAGTCTGTCAGCACCCTACCCCAAAAATCCAGCTCTGGCCATGGCACCAGGTCTTAAAGAGACAGTATCAATATGGGCAGGGGGCCACAGAGGGATATGGAATACAATAATATTTTGGGTTACTCATGACACTCATTTATATCAATGCTAAATAGAAATATAATGCAGGACAGGTGGGCTGATCATGAAATTAAGTTGCAGGGTGCTTGGGTCTTTGGTATTCCACACAAGTGGAATGGAAGATGTTATTAAGTTTTCTGGGATTAAACTAGTTACAAGCAAACATATAGCATGGAGTCTATTAAAGTAGCCCCTGGTCTGCAACACTGCTTAATGTTAAGAGAAGCATGAGAAAGAGAGGGTGATGAAATAGCATTGTGTAACAAAAGGGATGAAGGAGAGTAGGAAAGACAATAACAGACACACGAGTAGGAAGGTCTGCGAACAAGAAGAAAAATGCTAATGCAGTGCTTTGGTGCTCTCTGTATTAGGTTAGCAGAGCCAATCTGCAAGCCATCACTGCCCATGCCTACTTGATAGAAGTGATGTGAAAAAACCCCAGTCTATGACTTTTTATCTCCTCCTTTCATCCTCAAAGAAAACTTCTTATGGTCTTTAAAGATGTCTGTGCTTCACTAGCAGTCTAAGGAAAAACAAAGTGCTTTCCTAATTATTCCCAGGCATGCATTTAGGGGAAGGATATCAAACTCCCAGTCTGCAAGTTGCAGCTGTGGAACGGTGTCTTTCAGATCCCACACTTTGGTTCCATCTTTGCCATACTAGACAAAGTCATGTTAAGACCCTAGTAAGCAACAGTACAAAGTGCAGTGTTTATATAGTGACAAATGTTGCTCTGGAACAGTCTTCAGGTATATCTAGAAACAAGATACTGATTTATTTCACTGCTAGAGATTTCTCTTTTAGTCTCTTAGACACAGAGAAAACAATCAAGGGGATAGAAAGCACCAAAAGAAAAGTGGTTTTAGATCAAATTCTTTAAGACAAAATGTGGAATAGACCATTTCACTACCTGCAAAGATCTGATTGGGATCAGGTTGTGAGGAGCATAGCAAGGCATGAAGGAAAGAGCAAGTACTCTTGCTCAAACATGAGCAGTTTCATTCTGTCTGTCTCTCATCAACCTCTGGTGAGCCCAGCACTTGTACTTGCAGTGCAAGTTCTTTCTGCAGGGCAGGATATGCGTTGCAGAACCTCACAAGTATCTTCATATCACAGTAAAAGTTCATGTCATGGCTCAGTATTCTTTCCACAATAGAATGAAGTTACATTCTCATCAGGCTGTGGATCACATATTTGCTTCTGTGCTAACTGATCTTAATTCTCATTTCCCTCATTTAAGTACCCATAATCAGCTGCTTTAATATTGTGCCAGCAAGACAGCTGCATAAGAACTGATTCATTTCTTTTCATACCTTAACTTCCACTAATAACAAGCTATCACACAAATGTCACTGAACTAAACATCAAAAAAATCATGTTATATTCCTTAGGAGGGGAAATCAGATCACAGAATACCCTTTTTGTTGGCCAAGATAATTAGTTTAGAACTTTGGCAGAAGACAGAAAAAGATGTCCACACTGCCACCACATTAGACAGCATCCCTCACCTGCAGGACCATGCTCTTCTCCATTTCATACATGCAGGCACAGTTTGTACTGGAGTTTTTGTTTTCCAGCATCTGGAGAATATGGGAAAAGGGGGAGAAGAGAAGAAAAAAGACGGGTGGAGAGGGGAATCTTCCAAAAGAATGTCTTTTATTTTTGGAACAGCTCTGGTGCAGTAGACAGGGGAATACAAGTAAGAAGGCCTGGAATCCATTGACAGCTTCTGCCCTGTGTGTGTCTGCATGGCTTTGAACAAACCAGGTTAACGTTCCACTTCTTATACATCCTAACTCAGAGGTGATTTCACCTGGAGGTTAAAAATTATGAAAGCACAGTTTGGGGGAGAAGGAAACGAGCCATTCAGCATCAAATGAAGACAGGCATGGCTCCTCTGCACTGGGTGCTGCTGGCCTTGGTGCTGCCACTGGCAGGAGGACGTAGGAGAGATCCCTCATCTCCTGCTTGCAGGAGCCTGGGAGGCAGTGGCAGCAATTTTAAAGGTTGTTTGATGAAATGGCAGCCAGAAAGCACATTTCAAATTACTGCCTTACTGTATTAAAGGCCTATTTTTATCCAGCCATATAAGTTCAAGGACATTTCTTTTGCAGTTGTGGAGCTCTCTGCTAGCTCTTTGCCCTAAATTATTAAAAGAGAAGACTTAACCTCCTTCTTACAGGCAAGTGCAGCAGGATTTGGAATGAGTAGCATATGATTTTTTCAGGAACAGATACCTAGAGGAATGGTACCTTCTATCCAAACAGCCCTGGACAAGGCCATACCAAAGTGGCTATTGGCAACACAATAAAAGGCTGCTTCACAGCTGCCTCTTCTGTCATCCAGGCTGCAGTGCCTTGGAGAGTGGAAAACTAGAGACAAGTATAAAATACAGTACAGACAGCAAGCAGCCATGTATTCTTGCCAGAGGACTTTGACAGACACCCTACATAGGAAGTCCAATCCTCCCTCTACACCCAAGGCTGCAGCAGCTTGGATGGGGAGACCTGAGTGTTCAGAGAAATCATTATAGGTACCTGAACCCTACACACAACCTGAACTCATACATTATATCTGTCCTAGTAGTTGGCTGGAAAAGTCGTTTGAAGCATTTTTTAAATGCTCCCAAAATAATATGGGAAAACATCTACTTACTTTGATGCCTTTAATGTACAACTCCCTCAGCTTCTCCTTTTCTGCTGTTTTGATGTCTGCACTAATGCTGCAATGTGGATCAGTACTTTCTTTTTGAAAGGTGTCTGATGCAGAGGTAGGCTATGCAAAACCCAAATAGTTCCTCCTTTTTTTTCCCCCTTAACTTTCACACTCTCCTTGATTTCTCTCTTAGAACCTCCAGAAAAGTGTTCATTAAAGTTCATATTTCCTTTTTTGACTTTATAATTTAACGTCACACAAAGACTAGACAAAACCATGAGCAGCAATGGCCTTGCCTCATGCTGTGAAATATTAGTACCAGTAAGGCCTCTAATACATTTTCATGAAAACACCTTTAAAAGTACTCAGCAGAAGCCTTGATAAAAATTAACTCTTTATGCTAGGTATGTGCCAGACCATCTCAGGCTACATCCAGCATGGGTAGCTTTACAACATGTATAAAATAAGGCACATAATATTTTACTTAACTGTATATTAGCACATTGATTTGCCATGGAGCTGGCACATTGAAAGGGCAAAAGGACATAGAGCCTGTCACTTTTCCCTTTCCTTCTTCAATGTGGTATTTATAAAAGATCACTGTCTTAGTTTTGAAGCAGAAAAGAGTTGAGTTTTTTTACTTGAATAGTGTCAGCACCAACTTTTGTCATTATAGACATATATGAGCATCAGAAACCATAAATAATTGGCCTGAACAATATATCCTCTAATCTACATATAGAAAGGAAGGAACAGAATTTTAAAAAGAACAATGACTGAATTGGTGTGGAAAATAATGTGTGAATGTATTTCCTTCATCTTGGACAGAGATCTCCAGACATCCACATCAACCAAATAATCTACTTTCCTGTATGTTAGTAGGAATGAGCACAGAGATAGATTGTACCCCTCCAAAAATAGGGACAAAAGGTAGTATGATCTCAAGTCAGAGGTCATACACTTCTGTGGTTAGTGATGACAAGAAAAAAAATCTTCATTAAAAGACAGAAAGACTGTAATCCTATAAGAAAGCCAGCAGTCCTTTATAATTTTATAATTTTATGCAAAATATAATTTTTAAACCATCCAAGTGAAGATTAATTTTCCCTAAGCAGAATACAGTGGGAATGAATGCATAGATTATTTCAGAATAGGTGCTGTGTCAATGACACTTTTTCTTTAGAGTGATATTCCAAATGTGCCTCATTCCCTTGGCATGGACATAAAAATTGGTTGAAGAAGTGAAATGAAAGTCACTGAGCAGCTTTCAATCTCCATAAATATCTATGTCTTGTTGAAGACAGGAACAAGAAATCTTCTGTATGATTTGCTCGTCATCCAAATTATGCTCATGCAGCATTTTTTTAATGGGGAAACACTAAGGGAGACATGTTCTCAAGCACCAATTTGTGCAGTCATCTGCTGCTAATTATCTCTTCTGTTTCTGGGGTACTTTCCATGGGAAAGAGTCCAGGTACCTTATGGACATAATAGAATTAAATTTTACAGTAGTTCTGTTAAATAATGAAGCACTAGCTTTTCCAGCTGAAAGTAATGAAAGTTTGAGTTATTTGTCCAGATCTGATAATTTTTTACACAGTTCACCCCATCTGGTGAATTAATCTCAGGCTGTTTTCAACCTGTTGTCACTCCACTAAACCCAGGAGCTTTGGTCTGATGAAAGAAAGGTGGCAGTCTCTGTCTGAATATATCAAATGACAGAGAATCCATCAATTCTTTCAACATTTCTTCTTCTGACTAAATACTAGCATTGCTGAAAAAAATATATGCTATCTTAAATTTATAAACTTTCAGGTTCCTTGTCCTGACAGATCCAAGAAGCCTTTGGTAATGACATCTCCCCATGGAAACAGAACAGGTTTCTTGGAGACAAGGTGGCCTAGTTCACAAAGTGGTCTCTTTAAAAACCTTTATTCAGCAAATTAATTTCCCAATATTCCTGCTTCCTCTGTGAGGAGTGTTGTTTTACAGGGAGGACTTCACATTCTTCCTCCTTCCACTTATTCAAACTTGATCTGGAAGTGTCAAGAATGATCCCTCATTTTAACTCTGTACTTCAGTTACTATTAGTTTGACTGTACCCTTGAATGCAGGAATTTAATATTGTCACTGTATGTCCTCCAGATTATATTTTTTAAGTCTTTCTCCTTAAGATAGTATTTTCTTCACAACTTATATTAATATATTTTCATCATTTGCTGCAACATTTCAGTAAGTTTTTCTCAAATTTTGGCATAGGGATTTTATAGGTTACCCCAATATTATTTCAGTCAATGCATTTTCAGCTGTGTCTGCAGCAGTAAAACCATCTCTTTGCTCTCCTGCTTATTCACTGAAAATGCTCAGCCCAAGCATTACAGTGAAAGTTAAGGGCACAGAGAAAAATTTTCCATCTATAGCTGTTTAATCATGTTATATCAAATTCTTTGAAATTTTTGTACTGTAAATACTATTCATATTAACTATCCTATTTAAATTACTAGAACTACCCACTGAAGGAAGAACAACTTATTTGACTAAGAATTATAGACATATCCCTGCTCTAAACAATATGATAACATACTTCCTCTTTTTTTTTTTTTTTTTTTTTTTTTTTTTTTTTTTTTTTTTTTTTTTTTTTTTTTTTTTTTTTTTTTTAGTGTAATTGTAACTAAAGGTGTTTATTTTAACAGTAGCTTCCTGGCTACAAATAGACAACTCTCTTTATTTCCAGCCTATTTGTATCCTGTCCTGTATGTTTACATAACATCTTGCACTAGAACCATTTCTGACTCCCAACAACAGCCCTCTTATACTGGTAGATATATAAATATATATATATATACACACACATATGTATTATGTATGTATGTATGTATTTTACCCAACTTCTTGATTATAGAAAAAATTTTAGAGGATGCCAGATAGAAAAATGTATGTGATAATTTTAAGTGATAAGTGTCTAAAACATTTAGATACCCCAAATCCTACACTTGAATATGTGGAAAGCTTACTTTTAAGCATATTTTAAAATCTGATACATATAGGGAAGGTCTAAAAATATTTCTATCTGAAGGGACATTTTTTGTGACCTGACTACTAAAAGCTAGAGAAAATTGTTACAGAAAGCATGAACCCTGTACTTTCAAAGAAAGAGAGCTCTCTCTTAGAGCTCTCTCAATGAGCCCTGCTAACTCAAGAGCTGTGCTCCTTTTCCCCTTTGAGACAGATGGACCCCATTTGTTGCTAGAAGGCTCAGTGTATAAACTAATGGATGACCAAAACCCCCCAAATTCTGCTGGTAACACCAGTCTCAAAGGCAGGTATTCATCTGCATTGTTTACCTGTTTCTTGCTCCATCATTCCTTGCAACTGGCAGGACAGAAGGGAGTTTGGAGACAGAGGAGCTATTGTTTCATTTCTTCACTGGACTTATTAAAATCACACAGTTCAAATATTCTGCAGTATATCAGTCATCCTCAGTAAAATATCTATATGATGAATTAATTTAATTGGTCTTCTAAATTGTTATTACGGGAAAAGAGGTATATGTGAGGCAACTAGTAAGGAGTTCCAAAGCACTGTTTATCTTGGGCATATTAGTGACACAGCTACACATGTATAGGATCACAGAAAGGGTTGAGTTAGAAGGGACCTTAAAAATTATTTGGTCCCAGCTCCTCTGCTTTGGACAGGGACACCTTCCACCATATCAGTTTGCCCAAAGGCCCATCCAGCCTAGCCTTGAACACTTCCAGAGTTGGGGCATGCACAAGTTCTCTGGGCAGCCTGTGCCAGTGCCCCACCATCCTCACAGGAAAGAATTTCTTACTAATATCTAATCTAAACCTACCCTCTATCCTCTACCCTCAGTTTTAGTTTAAAGCCATTACCCCTGGTCCTATCACTACATGCATGTCCCTCTCCAGCAATCCTGCAGGCTCCTTTAGGTACTGAAAGGCTGCTAAAAGGCCTCCTCAGAGCCTTCACTTCTCCAGGATGAACAATCCCAATATTTTCAGCCTTTCCACAGAAGTCTTCTATCTGTCTAATAATTTTTGTGGTCCTCCTCTGGACTCGGTCCAACACATCTATGTCTTTCCTGTGCTGGAGCCAGGTGCAGTGCTCAAGGTGGGATCTCATGAGGGTGAAGTGGGATAATCAATATATTTGTCCTTCTTTGCTGTGAGCTCACATGTTGAGCTTCTTGCCAAGCAACATCTTCAGAAGTGCTTCTCCTCTGGGCTCCCATCAATCCAGACTCTGCCTAGCCTGTACTGGCACCAGGGGTTGCCCTGAGCCAGGTGCAGCCCTTTGCACTTGGGCTTGAGTCATGGTTTAAGCCCAGCTGGAAGTGAAGCCTCACCCAACTGGTCCCCTCATCCCAACCCCTCTAGTGAGAGAGACAAAAGGCAGAAATCCCAGGAATTTACAGGAAACAGCAGAGAGATAAGAAAATTAGTACTAACAGCAACAATATTAACAACAAAGGTATAAAAAAAGAGGGTGATTCGCATACAAAATCTTTTTTTTCCCCAAGCTCAAGACAATGAAAAACAATAGTGGAAATTCCCTTCAGTTGGGATCAGTGTTACCCCACCACTCCATTTGCTGCTTGCTTCCCTGGAAAACCAACAAAATGGCAGAGGACCCTCTGCGTGCTATCTGTTTCCTCCATCTGAGGCCAGGGTCACCTTCATCTTGGAAGTGAGAATCCCTTCTCTTGGTCCCCTGGCAATGGTCTAAGTGGTGTAGAATAACTACATAGACAAGCCCACACAGCCCCAGGGTCTGCACCCTCACGGCTACTGTGAAAAATTATCCCTGTTCTTGGCTGAAACCAGGATACCTTGTTGAGCTTCATGAGGCTCACACAGACACCCCTCCCCAGCCTACCAAAGACCCCTGGAAGGGGAGCTGGCTGTCACACACCTTGGTGTTGCTGACAAGCTCGCTGAGGGTGCAATCCCACGACTTCTCACATCTGGTGGATAGCAGCTTAACCACTTCCTTAGCCCATTCCCTCAGGACCTGTGCATGCATCTATCAGGTCCCATGGACTTGTGCTTCTTCAGATTCCTTAAATGGTCTCAGACCTGATCTTCTCCTGCAGAAGGAGGTTCTGCATCCTCCCATTTCCTTCCTTTCCCTCATGTGATTCAGGAGGAGCGCAATTACTGAAAGTGAAAATGCCTTTGTTGATAAAAAAAGCTTCACTTATTGAAGAGAAACTGTACAGAAGTCAAACAAATGGCCTTATTGACTGCTAAATAAGCTTGTTCTGTTCACATCTGGTGGGAGAAAGAGAAAAACTAAAAAACATCAAGATTCTAAATGCAAAAAGTCTGATGAGAAATGATATTATTTGTTTATCTTTATATGGTGTTGTCAAGACAATTTTGCAAATTATCTTCAAGGATTTTTTATAAATCCTCCTTCAAAATAAAGAAAGACACAAATCCTAAAACAAGCATTTTGTCCAATTAAATCGGTTATGAAGTTTAACAAAAGAAACAATATGAGCTACAACCTTTCTCTCTCGCTCTTCTCTCTCTCTTGATTTCTCACCATTCCAAGTACAAAGACTCAGCTTACTCAGATGTTTCACATTGTCAGAAGCAGACCGTGTACAGCATGTTCTAGAAACGCCATGCACGGCGCTCAGGTTTCCTTTTTGGTGCTGTTTGGATAGTGAGACAGTGTTGCACTGATCCTGAGGGCTGTCTTTCCTTCTCATGTAGCCTTCACTCTGAGCTTGGCTAAACCATCCTGAAGTTTGTTCTGTCTTCATTAAGAACTTCCCATGTGAGCAGCTAGGCATTAGCTGTTCTTCTCACTTTTTCCCTAATTTTCAGTGTGACTCTCCTTTGTATGGAGAGAATTTATATCCACACTACTCTGTTTAATGAATGAATGAACAAATAAATAAATAAATAAATAAAAAGATACACGTACTACCGGAAACATGATCTGAATAAAATTAACCATGGTGTCAGTATTTGTACTGTTCAAAGAATTACTTTAGCATTAGACCACTGCATACTGTAGAATAGTATCAATTAGAATTAGAAAATAATTGGTGTAACATCTTGCTTAGGTTTGCACCTGAACAAACAGCAGGTCCTACAGGATTATTCTCTCTGAGATTCTATTACAGCATTACATTCCTTAGATTCTTTGAAACCCTTACATGAATTTTAAGAAGCAGGGTTACTAAATGTCTATTGGATGGAAGCAGCGAGGAAAAAGAAAAAAAAAGTACCTGTATAAGAATGTTAGATATTATGATATCTATTTCTGTTTTTCTGCTATTGCAGAGAAAGAAATACAATTTGATGTGCTCAAGACCTACAGATCATTTTCTGCTTGGCCAGTGAGTTGAGCTAGTTCATTATGAGACTTACTATGTGTCTTATTGCAGGTGAAATAACTTTAAAAAACAGAAGTTCAGAGATAAATTGCCTGTTCAAAAAAGTTGAGTCTGTTTTGATTTATGAGTAGACTGGAGCTACTCTTGTCTAGGGATTGAATTAGACAAACATTTATCTCTTCTCCATTCCTCCCCTTGGCCCAGTCCTTCTGTCTTGGTCACATGGCTCTATCCTAGCAAATATTTTAGTTGTCATTCTGCTCAAGTCTATGAATAATGAGAACATAATTTATTTGTTTTTGTAATCAAACAAACAAACATATAAACAGCTCTCTTCTGAGTTAGCTGTCTGTTGGGATAGTCTGTTGAATTGTGTGCTGAAAGGAAATGAACACCAGTTGAATCAAGACAAGTGAAGCTCTGGTTGCTATGGTCAGGAACTCCAGTACACAAGCACTTACAGCCCTTAGAGATGTGCAAAAAGATCCAAAACACACCCAGCATTTATGCTAAGCTCATCTCATTACAGGTCAAGTCCAACAATAGGACTAGATGGCAAGCACAACTCACAAGCTGTTGGCTCTGTGGAGATACATAACCTTGGTAACAACATTTCATTTTTTTTGTTTGTTTTATGTATTCTTCTGTTTGCTCACTCATATCTAGAAACATTGATTTTTAATCCAGACTGACTATGTTATACAGAAGCATTTCAATCTACTTTGGAATAAATTTTTTAGTTCTTTATACTCAGCAATCTTCTACTCCACAGGGGGTTGAGAGACCATGTTGGCATGCAATAAGGACTCTCAACATTTTGGCTGGCTATAAACAGTGAAATTTAACAGAACAGTTGTTCTTCTTCTGTCTCACGGTGAATTTCGTTCACAAGTAAAAATCACTCATGTTTATGTTTCAAAAGCAATAATCCAAACAGTTTTTGATGTGCAACAAAAAATTTACACTATGTCAAAGTTGCTTGCAAGGTATATTAACAACACTTTCTATGGGAAACGTGAGTTTAATCGCCCAAATGTCTGCCTGTGCTGCACTGAGAAGTGGCTGGAAAGGTAAAGTTGCTTTTTCCAAGCTGTACACATGTACACAGCTTGGAGCTCAAAGCCTTTGAGGAAATTAGTGACTTACTAATAAAGGAGATAATTTGGCCTTCGTCATTAGCATACGTCTCCATTGCTGAGCTGCTGTTGCAGCTCAAAAGAGTATTGATTTAGGATAACTTTTAAAGTGCTTTGTTATCAAGTGGTAAGTACCCAGGGCAATTGAAGACAAAGAGTAATATAATTAAACTCTGATGCAGTGTCACAACACCTCTGAGACAAAAACCTCTCCCTGAGAACTTCTATTCAAGTAAAAAAAAGATGCGACTTAATGAACTTCGTGAGAAAACCACAGTAGTCATAAGCTGCAAGAGCAGACTAAAAGTAAGGAATTGTGAAGAAAGGCAAGTAAAGAAATGCTGCTTTAAAGATGTAGACACAAATCTGTCAAGATAAATGCAGAAAAAGAAGGAAAATATCTGTGTAAGAAGATGGGGCAGATCAAAATGCACAATCATATATGTGTAAATCAGTGTAGTTCTACTGATATAAAAGGAGCTTCCCAGATTACCTAGCTGAAAAGATTTGCAATTAAAAACTGTCATTCCACTGAAAAAAATAGCTGTATTTTTTAAAGTGTGATTATTTTCCTCCTTCAACTCCCATAAGCCCTGTATCAAAACCAGCTGAAATAATTATGTTTGGTTTTAAATGATTACATATAAGCCACTAATATTTCACCATTACAGTCTTAAAGTGTTTCACTCTAATGTGACATGAACTTCATACCAGCTTATATATTCTCTTATTCTCCAATATCAATATTTTTCTCCCCTGTTTTAACAGTAAATTACCTGTTAAAGAGCTAGCTGGTTTTGATTTAGAGGGTAGCCACACTGAGTTACCTACAGCAGCTTGGGAAATTCTATTTCCTCACAGTTCAAGATTTGTATTATGTCTTGAGAGCCTAGTAAGTATTACTATGTATTTTTTTCTAGCAGTAAGCCATAGTAGAGAGCAAGAATACAATAGCTGCATTTGAGCTGCCAGAATTCCATAGTTATTTTAAGAAACTGAGTGAATACCTACCATTTACTGGTTCTCCTCAAGCCTCTGTTCAGGCCTCACTGCAACAGAAGAGAGTTTGAGGGGATTTGGAAGCAGGAAAGCCTTTTTCAGCAGAACACATCTGCAAGGGCAGAGATTATTTTTGTGAAGGTCAGACAAAACCTTGCAAGAACTCTGCTTAAAATTGCCAGTGCCAGACTGTCTGTTTTAACAAAATACTTCTTGGGTTCCCTCAAAACTTCTTGCTACAGCTTATCACCTCCCAATGAACAATCCCACACTGAATCCCTTGCAGCTTTAGGCTGAATACTTCTCAGTGTCTCCTCTCACCATTTGAAAATTTTAGTGCTTTGATGCTTAAACAAGGTAAATGGCAGTTCAGTCACTTGATGCTCAAATACAAGCTAATGAAAATTATAGAAAAGCAATATAATATGCTTGAATATGTGGGAATTCTGTGAGGAAAAAGAGAGCACTTTCTGTCTTTCTGAGTATACAACAGAAGAATTAAAAAATTGCAACTATTATGCATGGGGAAAAATAAGATAAA
This sequence comes from Cichladusa arquata, assembly GCA_026413545.1. Classification (NCBI taxonomy): domain Eukaryota; kingdom Metazoa; phylum Chordata; class Aves; order Passeriformes; family Muscicapidae; genus Cichladusa; species Cichladusa arquata. Next base: position 55,785,272 of record JAOTQP010001286.1, read on the forward strand.
TGCAAAATCCCTGGAGGTGACTGGGGAACCATTATAATAATTATTATTGTATAATTATATCATTGTAGTATTAGAATTATATTCATCAGTGGCGCAGTGTAAACTTGGATCTTTCACCAAGTCTGACCACCCTTCTCAGAGCAATGATAAGGCAGACACATATTTTGGGTGTGGAGAGGGGAGGGTTATTTAGCACTCATGTGATGTTGGTGCTTGGAGGGTGTTAGGGTTCACCCCTGTCATGGTTTAACCCCAGCCAGCAACTCAGCCCTACACAGCTGCTCACGAGTTACCTCCATGGAGGAGTGGCACAGAGGACTGGAAAAGTGAGAAAGCTCACGGGTTGAGGTACAGTTCAGTAGGTAAAGCAAAAGCCATACAAACAAGCAAAGCAAAAGAAGGGATTAATTCACCATTTCCTATGGGCAGGCAGGTGTTCAGCCATTCCCAGGAAAGCAGGGCCCCACTGTGTGTAATGGTTACTTGGGAAGAGAAACACCATCACTCCAAAGGTCCCCTCCTTCCTCCTTCTTCCCCCATCTTTGGATGCTGAGCATGATGTCATAAGGTCTGGAATAACTCTGTGGTCAGCTGGGGTCAGCAATCCCAGCTGTGTCTCTCCCAAATTCTTGTGCACCCCCAGCAGCTTCACTAGTGTGAGAGACAGAAAAGGTCTTTGCTCTTTGTAAGCCCTGCCCAGCAATAATGAACATATGTCTGTGTTATCAATGCTGTTTTCAGCACAAATCCAAAACACAGCCCCAAGCCAGCTACTATGAAAAAAATTAATTCTATGTCTATCCCAGCCAAAACCAGCACAACCCCAAAGAAAGCCAGTGCATGCACCCTAAGACTGCTTGGTGATGTGGAAGAAAGCATGGCAGGTGAGGAGGATTAGCATATTTATTTCAAGAACAAATATCCAATTAAAGCTAGAATACTTATGTAGAGATATTTTGGATACCCTTGGCATTACTGGGTTTGGATTTTGTAACTAAAGCAACAATAGTCCTTTTCTATACTAATTACAGCTCCGAGAGCTTTTTGACATTATACCTTTTGGGTCAAATAATCTCCATGGAGGGAAATACACTCTGGGTTTTCATCATCAAACATATTTTAATATAAGTGCTGTATGGTTACATATCATAACCACTACAATATTGCTATCTGTTAGAGGTGTCTGCTGAGATACTTCTCCAATATTTAGTTTAATTCAAATAAAGAAAATGCATAGTTTTCTCAATACCATGAATAGCTCTGTGTGTGGGGGGGTTAACAAAAGACTATGGCTTTCTAGTCCAGTCTGTTTTATGATAGCAGTTACTCTTAGGTAACTCCCTTGCCTTCCTTTTATGCTTGTGGTTATCATTGACTATTAGTGATTTTCTAAAAATGAATTTCCATACCTGATAGATAGCCTTTTTGAGTGTTAATATCCAAAAATATTAAAGCAAAACATTAAAAGGCAAAATGAAATTTAAAATTCAAAGAAAACAACAATATATAATTTAAATTATGTTAAACTTTTCATAGAGTTTTTTTAAATCTGTGAACAACATGGCATTCTATGGTTATACATTCCAATGTTTCATTTCTCAGTGCTTCCAATATGTTAACTGGTTATTATTCAATTGCTGACAATTATCAGAACCTTAGCTGACAGTTACCAGCTACCAGCATCTGAGTTCATTGGCCAAATTTGGCACATGCACTTTGTAACATCATTTTTACACTTTTATGCATTTGTCAGTCCTTTCCCAGCAGCTAAATTACCCCACAGAACTGAAGCTGACTCAGTGTAGGGTTAATAAGGTGGCACGAGGAACAGATGAAGAGGAGATTATGTTAGAATTACTGTTGAGGTAGGCAACAAAATCAAATTTATGTGATTTCAGACAGACAACTAGAGTGTAAATCTGGGTTATTTCTATCATCCCTTCCTAGCAGTAAAGTCTAAATTCACATTTGTGGAAGGAGCAAAAATGCTAGTTGAGTATGTTTTCAAGCATTACTTGTGTATGCTTTGCATTGTCCTAAGAAAAATTAAGAGACCTGTTCTGCATAGTTAAAAATAAATAACTTTCTTTCTTTCTTTCTTTCTTTTCATCTGGTACAGTCTGTGGTGAAAATATGTGAACATGAATAAGAGTTGCATATAGAAATCCCTGCAAGTTTACAGAGAAAGTGACACAACTGTGATGCTGAATGTGCTCACTTGAAATGCATGCACTTGGAAAATTAGCTTCTTTTTCTGCAAATAATACTTCAAAACAATGTCTCTGTTGTGGTTTAGAAATGTATAAGATCCCAAATAAAAAATCCAAAAGACATGTCTAAAACGGTATTTAAAATCAGAAACTAATCAAATTGACAAAAAGAAAATAAAAATCAATGCTTCTCTAGATCATTGAGTCTGTCAAACTGCATCTGTGATCTACACAAAATAACACTGAGTATTTCCTCACTGACAAACTGCAGAGCTGAGCCTTTTTTAGGAACACTATGATTGCAAATACATTTGGAAGTCTGATTTCTCTCTGTTTCTTCCAGCATATGAGGGCAGTCATGCAAGGTACACTGAATGCTGACAGGCAGAAAGATGGCTGGCTTTCTCCCTCTCTCCCCCCAAAGCATTTCACGTTGCTGGAGAGTCTGTCACAACCTTTTCTGCACAGCTACACACACTAGTATGACTATATGCATTCAGGATTGAGTGGCAGGTGGATAAATAGAGTCTCTGGCTTTGCCTGGTTCTCCTCAGTCTTCACTGGCTGCTCTACCTGTCCATTGCCCTCTGAAAGCCTTTACTCTCAAAGACAGGATGGCTTAGATCTGACTTCACCTTGAAACCCTGCTGCCTGCCTTTCACCAGACTTAGCACAGCTGAACTGATCTTTTGAGTTCAGACCATGTTTGTTGACTGGAATTTTTGTCCTGCACAGATAGCAGGTATGCTGGTGACAGGCATCACAATAGTACTCTTACCTTGCTCAGTATCTTTTTTTTTTTTACTTCTATTTTATGTTTTATACTCAGAGTGCAAAGAAAGATTTTTTTTCCCCCAAAAATATTTGGTTACTAAGAAGATACAATATTTGATTGTCATCAATGCATACAGTAGGGAAGAAAGAAAAGTAGAATTCTTGGAATCCTCAACTATCTAGTAACTAGTCTCTTCATATAACCAGGTGCACAAAGCTGAGGTCTGATGTATTTATACCTGCCTGTCTGATTTCTAAATGTTAAGTGCTTGCTTGTAGGACCTACAAGAGCTGGTGTGAAATGACCCTGCATAAATATCCAACATCTGTTCTTTTTAAAGCCTTGGCCTCATAAACAAATTAGGACTTCCAGCAGGTTCATACACAAATATAATTCAAGAAGGGTTTCTGAGAATAGAAAAAAATGCAGGTTGTTTTTGTTTTATTAAAATTCCCCCAGTTCTAAGCTTCAGGATGTGTACACAGACTTTACCAAAACACAGTTTTTAAAAGATTACCAGCTACAAATAGATGGAAGGAATAAGACACAGACTGTCATGGGGGTACATATTTTCCATGCATCATTTTGAAAAGCTTTAGCATTTTTTGAAGATTAATCAGACTGAAATTTTCTTTTCATGACAGGTAGCTCTATCAGGTGTCCATTGCAGAAAGCTACTTAGAGCCTTCTGATGTACTGCAGGTCTTATAGCTACAGGTAATCATTACCTGTGGTGAGCAACATAATCCACAGCCAACTGCAAAGGGGTTTAGCACACAATACCAGAACAAGCAGCAAGACCCTTAAAACTGCTGGGTACTCATTTGCCATAATAACAGCTCATACCATGTGACTGCAACCTAAAAATATTCCCTTCCTTGACACATTCTCCATGCAAAGTTTAATGTACCTGTTTTCTGGTGAATCTGAATTTATTTGTCCAAATGTGATAAGTTTTAATCCAACACCATGTAAACAAGGCATCAATCCACATTCTACAAACATAAATCAAGAACAATTCACATGCTATTATAACATTAATATACTTCTACCTGCTTTCACTGTACACAACACACCATGTGTGTCTGTATGTGCAATTCATACTAGCTTATCTCCATTTACTAGAGGCTTGAATGGTAGCTGATAGGAAATCCATTCAAGCACACATCACTTGATAATGTTTATCAGACAGCCTATAGAATTCAGATTATCCCATCTATCATTAAAATCCTAGACTTATATATTTTGCTCAGATCCACATGCTTTTCAGTGAACTTTATGGGAAAAACAACAAATACAAAAAAAACCCACTAAAGAAACAAGAAAACTTAATAGGAAACCAAAACCAATTTTCTATATCCAGATATTTCCATATGCTGTTTTGTTTCCTCTCTGTTTATGATTTATAATGAAACCTAAACAAGAGTGAATACATTAAAAGTCATGTAACCTTTACAGTAGTTAACTTCATGTTGATTAACACATTATAAAAATGATTACAAGATGTCTCTGTTGCCCATATGGGCACATGAGAGTAAAGCTAGAGAAGGATTTGATTTAGCAACTAGGAAATTTTTAATTATTATTTCCCTCAAATATATAAAACAATTTCCCTTTTCATTTCTTCTGAAAGTTCTAAGAGTTTACAGAGAAATATATTTCCTGAAGAGAAAAAGAAAAAATAATGCAATTAAAAGAAAATTAAAAACTAACCAACCAACCAAAACCAACCAAGACCCAAAAATTAAAATCAGAAGAGTACAGGAGATTTCTACATGTGCAACTTCAACCACTTGCACTCTGTGCTATAACCTCTTCAAGAAAATCAAGATGTGGGGAATGATGTTTCCCATTACACCAGCTACAGATCTTTAAGATGTACAAACATGTCAACTTATACCCACTGTGACCTCCAAAAACCAAAACATCATCTGAGAGGAGGCTGCCAGTGTGACCCTGAAAAGACAGTTATTTTTTGGTATTTCTGAACATAACTCATACTTTAAAAAGTGTTTAGGAGAATTTTGGGTCAATGACAGTAAAGCAATACCAATATTTTATGTGGGACTTCAGCTTAGAAGAAACTAAGGAAACAAAATTATGATTTCAGTTTTATGAATGTGTAAGTCAATAACAAGTGCAACATTTATTTTGCACAGTTGAATTCTGTTCACAAGTGGGAGCAAGTTAATAAATTATTACTAGAGTTTACGGAGCTATACAGGAGGATATTAAAATGGAAGTACTGGACAGCTGAGCTATTCTGCTGGTGTTCCGAGACAGAAGACAGCATTCAGTGAAACTCAGGGATGCAGTCTTACTTCTGAGCCTGAGGCTCTCAGTTTAGGAAAGGGTCACAATATTTTCCTGTCTCAAAAAGATGTTCTGCTGATTATGACTTGAGAGTGTCTCCATACATTACTGAAAGGTCCCACAGCATACACAGCTACCTGCTCCACCTCTGTCCTCATCTCTTTTTCTAGGATGCTCCTGCTCCTGATACCAGCTCTGCTGTTTGCTTGACTGCACATTGCAGTGGTCAGAGAGATACTTGTCTGGCCCAGCATCAGAGTACAGCTCAATCACAGCAGAAAATACAGGTGTCACAATTGTTAACCCCTCATTATTCAAAAAACCCTAAGTAGAAAGAAAGTAAATCTTAACAAAGTCAGAAATACTTTATTTTTTTTTAGTTTGCTTTCTTTTTAACTAGAAAACCTGCTTAAGTAATTCTTGGAGGAGCAAACAATCTAAAAGGTAATAAGGTAAAAATGGGATTTTCTTTAGACAAAGGACAAAATCATTTTGGATGAAGTGCTTTGAGTTGTACCTCCAACCAGTCAAAGGTCATGGAGCAGGGGCCTAAGACCAGCCATGATGGTTTTATGGGAATAAGCAGTGCCCTGCATCCCTTTTTTGTAGTTAAAATAGCACTGGGCAATTAGTGCTTCACCACTACCATGCTACCTACAGAGCATGGCATGGTCTCAGTGCGCATCACTGGGGGCTGGGGGACAGTTCTGCCAGTTTGATTAAAACAGTCAAAGTAGATTTGAGATCTTTGAGGACAGCTTTACTCTCAGTGTGGTGCATGACCATTCTCTGTCTATGACTATCAATATAATGTTTGAATGCTTTTCTGGCATGATTCTTCTTGTCCTTGATTCATATTTGTTCAGGGGCGAGGAGCAGAGCCAGATCAAGGGTTTGGGATAAAGCCAGAGAGAACTTGATTAACTCACTTGATTTTAACTACAGTAATATCCATAATAAAGACTAATGCATTAATTAGCATTTTAGAAGACAAGAAAGGGTGGAGATATTCTTCACTTCATCCTAGAAAACAAATCCATGTTTAGCTTTTGCCTTCATCAGCTTGTGTATTAGCCTATGCTTTAGCCAAACCCTTCAATTTAAACAAATGCAATAGTACTGACAGGATGCTTTCTGCATGCATGTTTGTGTGCCGGTGATTTAACAGCACAAGAATGCAAGGTCAGGCTTTCATCTTCATGCCAGAAGCTTCTGAGAGTCATGGTAAAGACCCCACTACTATATTTCGTTGCGAAGGAGAAAACAGTTTCTGAGCATCTACTTGATTTTTAAACAAATTTGATTTCATACATGAGGTAAAATATGGTCACCTCACAAGTAGTGACAGAGACAAGCAGAAGGGCTTAACACATTCTTTGCCTCTGTCCATAGATGATGGACCAAGGGGGTTTCAGTGCCCTGAGCTGGAGGACCATGACTACCAGAATGATCAACTCCCAGCTGACCCTGAAGTTGTGTGGGATTTGCTGCTCCAGCTGCAAATCTGTGGTGCCTGGTGGGATTAATCCAAGAATCATCCTCAAAGAACTGGCTGATGTCCTTGCGAAACCTCTCTTGATTTTTGAGCAATCTTGGGAATCTGGAAAGGTTCCAGCTGGCTGGAAACTCGTGAATATTGTCCTGATTTTCAAAAAGGGCAAGAAGGAGGATGCCAGGAACTACAGACCTGTCAGTCTCTCTTCAGCGCCTGGTAAGTTATAGAGAAGACTATTCTTGGACGTATTAAAAAAACCCTGAAAGACAGTGCAGTCACTGGCCACAGCCAGCACAGCTTCCTGAGAGAAAAGTCCTGCTTGCCAAGCCGTATTTCCTTTTATGACAAGGTAACCCACCTAATTAATCGAGAGAAGGCAGTTCACGTAATCTTTTTGGATTTCAGTAAATCTTTCAATACTGTGTCTCCCAGTATCCTCCAGGATGAAATATCCAGACTACAGCTGGTTAAATACATCATGGGATGGATGAAAAACTGGCTCACAGTTTGGGTACAGAGGGTTATAGTGAATGGGGTGACATCAGACTGGTGTCCTGTCACGAGTAGGGTCCCACAGGGCTCCATCTTAGGTCCCATTCTCTTTAACATATTTATAAATTATTTGGATGTAGGACTGGAAGGGATATGTAGCAAGTTCAGTGGTCAAAACTGGGTGGAGCTGTTGACTCTCTCCACGGCAGGGAGGCCCTGCAGAGAGACCTTGGAAAATCAGAGAGATGGGCAATCATCAACTATATGACAAGGGAAGTGCTGGATTCTGCACCTGGGATAGAACAACCCTGGATGTACAGACATGTGGGGAATGAGATGCTGGAGGGAAGCACCACAGAAAGGGACCTGGAGGTCCTAGTTAACAGAAAGTTGGACATGAGCCAGCAGTGCCCTGGCAGCCAGGAGGGCCAGTGCTGTCCTGGGGTGCATCAGGCAGAGCATCACAGCCAGGCAAGGAAGGGGATTGTCCTGCTCTGCTCTGAGCTGGGGCAGCCTCACCTCCAGTGCTGGGGGCAGCTTTGGGTGCTGCAATATAAGAAGGTAGAAAGGTATCAGAGAGTGTCCAAAGGAGGACCATGAGGTGTAGGGCCTTGAGGGGAAGTGGTATGAGGAGTGGCTGAGGTCACTTGGTCTGTTCAGCTTGGAGAAGAGGAGAACGAGTCTACCACTCGTCGCAGTCTACAGCTTCCTTGTGAGAGGAAGAGGAGGGTTCTCTGTGGTTCCCAGTGACAGGACCCGAGGGAATGGCCTGAAGTTGTGTCAGGGTAAGCTTAGGTTGGATATTAGGAAAAGGTTCTTCACCCACAGGTTTGTTGGGCACTGGAACAGGCTCTCCAGGGAAGTGGTAACAGCACCAAGCCTGACAGGGTTCAGGAAATGTTTAGACAATACTCTTGGGTACATGCTGTGGCTCTTGGGGTGTCCTGTGCATGGCCAGGAGGTGGGAGTCAATGATCCTTGGGTCTCTTCCTACTTGACATACTCTGTGATTCTGTGATTTTGTAAGTCAAATGTTTTCCCTAGGTTTCTCCACAACATCTGGCCTTGTTAAAGCAAAGAGCTAAGTATTCAACAAAGGCAGAGAGGAGTTTTGGAGTCTGTGTGAATTGCATCATGAAAATGGAAATAATCCTCTGTGCTTAGAAATCATGGTTTTTGAATAACGCAGATATAGGCAGGCTGATGTGAAGTACGAATCTCAAATTCTCCATTTATCAAAACAAAATAAAATAAAACAAATCAAAACCTTACAAGGAAGGGTAACTTCTGACCACACAGTATGTGTCACTTCAAAGTCTATGTCAAGTTCTTTCTCATCATACTTACCTGCAATGTACTCTTTTATGACATAACAACATTTTCACATTCAGATTAAAAACCCACATCTTCCACAAGGCCTAAAGACTTTGAAGGCAAGATTCTGACTATGAGTCATTATGGGTATGATGCTTACCTCAGTACATAGCATTCAAAGAACTCTGCATGGTCATACTCACCATCCATAATGAAAATTTCAAAAACCTGTGGCACTGTGATGTGCTCCACTTAAAGTACTTCATGTCCATATCTGTTACAGGCCTCAAAACTGTGTAGTCTGCATATACGTGTACAATAGTTTGGAATGATAAGGAAATAAAGAATATTTTACACAAATAGACATACATGAAAAAATTCAAGAGAAGGCTTCATGGCACTTTCCTCTGTATGTATTGCAGAAGTTTTGATGAAAATAATTGCAGTACTATAAGATCTGCTTAAATAAGAGGCAAGGAAATCAGTGTTTCCCTGAAGCTTGGAAGACCTTAGTCTCGTCTCCTCACACACACATTCAACCTCTCAGCAATCTCAAAGACCAGGCCTTTTGTCTCTGCACTTCAGCTCTTCCACTTAATAAAGAGGATTTTTTTTATTCATGGATACACCTGTGATTCAAAGATTTCAATAATTAGATGTCTTAACTGAGCCTTAAATACATTAATTGTTAGGATAATGTGTTTGTAGTAGATCAGCATGTATTTTGGCCAAGCTAAATATTTCAGGAAGCTTTCTAAGGTCTTGGATTTTAAAAAATCTAGACTCCCATAATATCTAGGTGAATATTTAGAATACAGCTTCTCTGAGAACCTGCAACAGACAACCTTCCTAACAGGCACTGAGCAGGCATAATGGGCATAAAAATGCAAGCTTCAGACAATTTGTCCTATAGCTCCCCATTTTGCAAAATTTTTGCAGACCTAATTGCACACACCTTGGCAGCCTCATGGAATTTGTGCTTAACTCCCTATGCTAAATGCCCTATGAAAATACTGTCTTTTTAGAAATAGTTATAGAAGTACTTATAATAGAAGATAAACTTACACTTATTTTAAATGATCCTTTATAGATCATTTAAAATGCATGTTTACCTCTTAATTAATTTTAAATGCTCCCTAGGATGTTGTAACACTCTTCTTAATATGGGGCATATATTGTGCATGTACATCTTCATTTGCGAGTAAAATAGAAAAAGAAATAAAACAACCAGGACATGTTTTGCCAAAGTGAAAGTGTTTATTTCAATAGCATGTCAGACTGGTACAGAGATCATCATAAGAACAGAGTCAAAATACCTGGTACTCCAGACAAAGGGTTATTTACTCTGGAATTGGGCAGACCTCTCCAGTATATTCCTAGAAATGTTCAAGCCTTAAGCTGACATGCCCCACAATATAACAGCAAAATGCTGAGGACCCAGAATTGTCTCTACAATATTTCTTCTCTAGTACATTCCTGGAACCTGCAGCTAGTTCAAGGTGCAGAAAACCTTAGCAATACTATCTCTATGATATCCTTATGATTGTAATTACTAAAAAGAATCTCACCCAACTGTGCTTCTCTCACAAGCTAGTTCCATTCAGAGAATATCAAACATCAATACAAGTAAATATTCACAAGGTGAAAGCAGGCATTCTTGCCAATACAAGAAGTAAAGGTTCCAGTTTTCTCCTTTTCTCTAAAGGCATCTTTAAGAAAAAAGTTACATTAAAGACAGAAGAAAACTGAAGGTGGGTGCAGCAAAATGTGCTGTGGAACATATCACAAGTGGTGCATGTCTGCCCTTGGTATACAAATTTGCTGTGATTTCCTCATTCCCAATCCCATTAATTCATCCCATCCTGAGGATATCACACTGCTGCACTGTGTAGAGGCAGCCATGGCTCCCAAAGGATGCTGAGAGCCCAGTGCTGACCATCAATCACTGCACTTTGGCTTTACCACAGGACTGTCTCACATGCAACCCCCTGCCTCCACGGCTCCACAGCCATTCCACCTGGTGCTGTGAAGCTTTCATTTTCCTTGTTTAGTAATTTCCAGTCTAGAATAGAGCAATTCATAACTGAGCATCTCTGTGTGCTTTTTAATTATGACAATGTATACTATAAAAATGATAAAACTATTCTTGGCAATAGCTCCATAAATATGTGCTATCCATTATTGTGATGGGAGTCCTAATTGACAAATTGCCAGAAATTAACTATTTGATTTCAAGAACCAATGTTAATTTTATGTCAGTGGCAGACGAATGTCAATGCTAATTATGAAGTGCAGAGAATTAGAAAGGATATTCAGTTATTTGTCCCTATTGATAATTATTGATGACTATTTGATTATTTATCACTAAAATTTTGTAGGCTAATCATTCAATTTGCCACCAAAAAAAGTGCTATTTTCATTGACTCAGCATGATTCATCATCCATGTTGAATAAGGGAAGAGAAAATGGACACAAAATCCATTAATATCTACAACCAGCAAAACTGGAATGTTAATCTTATGATTTGCTCTGTCTGATGCATCTTTGGAAAGTCAGGTCTTTCAGAGGACTCTAGTTGAGTAGAAAGGCTCCTTACTGAAAAGCAGAAAGCAAAATGAGCTGAACAGTAAGGTCTGTTTTGCAGCAGATTTTACTTACACTGCAGAAATTGCAGAGTATCAGCACTTCAAAATTATAAACATGTACTGCACCTGGTTCCTAAACAAACAAAGCACAACATAGGGCTCTCCCTTGATGACTTATTTTTGATGAAATCATTGAGCCAAGGCAGAAAGCTTGAATTACAAAAGCAGCAGCCTGAGTAGACTTGCTTATTCCTGCTACAATTACCTTTTCTCAGTGAAGGTTGCCTATTTTATCAATAGCTCTGTCAACATTTTTAAAACCTTTTCAGAGTAATTCAGATTGTTGAATGTAAATAAGCCACCTGCTTTCAGAGAGAAAATCAAGATTATTTATTTATTTAGACTGATAAAGAAGAGGTCCTGCACACAAATGAGAAAACCCCCCCCATCTTTTTCTTTAACCTCTGTTTCTGGTAATTCAGATGATACTCCAACTGAAAAACAGGTTTCATTGAAGAAACTCAACAATGCATGTGCTTACCTATATAACATCAAATGACTCGTGAAGCCATCCAGAGCTTGATGTTTTGTGCATGTGTTGCCCAAGCTGTTCACTGCAGCACAAGGGATCTCAAGGAAAGCCATGAGAGAGTCTTATCACATAAGGTGGCAATACCAAACCTCTCCTTTTCAAGCAATGCTGTCAATATTACAAGGGAAGTGTTGCCTTTCGTAATACCCCATGGAATGCAGGTGCTCCTTTGTCACTGGTGCTGTGCACTGAGGATCTACTGCTATGCCCAGAGCTGGTTGAAGGTTGGGAAATATGGGGCCCAGCACAAAGCAATCTCTTCTAGGGTGTAAAGCTATTTGAGTGTCAGAAATGCTCACACATGGTTTTTTGTTTTGGTGGACAACACCAAGCTCCTCTTTCCTAACCTCTCAACATTTCTTGTTGCTGTAAGACTAAATACAGATTCTAATGAAAAGGGAGTATAGCAGACTCATTAGCATAAATATCCTTGTGATTTTAAGCTTGTGCTGTCAGAGTCCTTCAAGCTTCATCTTCCTGCTGCCTCCTTTTATTCTTTCTCATATCTACACTCATATCTAGTGTACTAGACTCATATCTAAGCAGGCAACAGAGTAGATTTTAGTTCACATTTCGTAAGCCAAAACTGACCTCAATTCTCTGGAACTCTGCACGTTTTCTAGAGGTCCATGCTTGACTATAATTTATCTGCAAAAAATGAAAACTTTATTTTCACTTTTCATTATCTCAGGATGTACAGCATAAAGCAAATATATATATATATATGTATACACTTTTTTGCTCTGATGCAATTTCTATCTGACTTACCATATAAACAGTACATTTTGCAGTGTGAAGGAATTTCATAGTCTTTTAACCTCTCCAGTCTCAAAGCTAATTTCACAGCTCCCAGTGGGAGCTTTGCCATTGACTTCACCAGGAACAAGCTTCATATTTGTAATAAAGACATCCATAAGAAATCATTTACTATGTTTTTAAAAGTTGTCCTATTGCCTTTTATACAAATTAAATAACTTATATTTACTGTATTCCAGTATAAAAGTTTAATTATCTCCCATTTATTTTTCATACGCAGCACCATAAGATTATACAATAATGCCCGGCAAACAAGACTTACATGTTTCTCACAAGTGTTGAAAACACACAAACAACAATCCTACTATCCTTAAATCAGTAAGTATTATTTGAAACACAGATTTTGATATTTCTAGCATCCCACATGGTCTGGGGCATGTTCAAGCAATGTAGGATCATTTTACATAAGTTACATAGGAATACTGTAAAAGATAACTATAGTGTAATAAAAACCATATTTTACTATAGATAACAGTTTCAGACAAACAGCTTTTTGTAAACACTGTGGATCAGTTTAGGTGAACAGATCAGTCAGTGCAGAAGAGGCCCTTGAAAGAAAAATGAGCAGATGGTTCCTTGGCACATAATATATCACAGTCTTCTCATCTCATGATGGTGGGAGATTGGGAGAGGGAGACTGAGAAAAGAAAAAAGTGTTTTGAAGGAAACCAAGTACACAGATAGCTATTTAAATTGAAAACTACATGCAATCATGTTCAGAATTTCCACTTGATTCCAACATTTCATGGAGATACCCACCATAAATATTTTTTATGTAATTCAAGAACTGTAGCATTTCAAGAATAAAAGAGAATGAGACTGGCCATTAATCTCATTCTCTGAGGTTGTTTCCCATGTGTTGAAGTAGTGTTTTTGAAGATATGCAAAGGCATGGTAAGGCAATTAAGCACATGCCATACTCAGAATCTGAGACATTTGTTAAATATCACAAAATCAGTCTGAGTTTCTGTTATGTCCAACCACCAGAAAGCAGTGACTAAGGTAAAAAATTATGCTCTCTGAGCTACTCATGCAGTTCCTGTTTACATGCATATTACTTTCAGAAACATAATCAGAAGTCAAGTGGTATTATGAAGATTAAGAGTGCAAAGGAAGAAGAGTGATATTTATATGAGAAATACAAAATCTAGCCAGATTTAAAAGGTGAGAGCTTTAAGGTCTGCTTTGACATGCCTTGGTAAACTTTTTGGCTGGTGATCACAGACACTTTTGTCATTGAACCATCATGGCTTTCTATTTTGTTTTCTTATCCCCTCAACAGATACACTTAACTAGGAGAAGAAGATAAAAAAAATGAAAACATTCTCCCACAAATGTGTAATTTTTCTAGATGAGCAACAAGTCTCAAATCTCAGTTTTATCTGGAAAGTGTTCTAGTAGATGTTCTTAACTGATTTTTTAAGATAATGGCACAGAAAGAAAAGTTTTGAATAAAACCTTTTCTACCATGGGAAAGACCAAATATTTAATGATACCCACTTTTTTTTCCCTTTTTTTTTAAAGAAACCAATGGAACCTTAGCTAGTAATGTCTTATCTATTTACAAATTCTGAAATATTTCTTTCCATAGAAAGATGGTATGCCTGAGAGGACTTATGGTAGAGGAGACTTGAGACATATATTAAAAATGCAAAGGCTTACTTGAAGTAGGTCAAAACAGCAATCAGCCTGAGTCTTTAAATCAGATCTCCATCCTGATTTTCAAAATTTCTTTGAAATGGGTGAAAAAAGGATGATAACTAACTTTCCCATTGAATACCAATATTTAAAATTTAAACCTTAACATGCCTGTTTCAGGCATTGTCCCAAAGACATTTAGATGTATTTCCTGAGACACAAATTTTGTAGTGTCTCAAGGTACTCACACTGCTCTCAAAGTGCAAGAATATCATCCTCCAAACACATTAAGCTGTCCTACTCCTCCAGCTCAAGCAGAATTCAGAATTCATCAATTATGTCTGAAAGATCAAGGACATCTGCAAATCATGAGCTGGCATGCAGACTCTCACAGGGTAACCAGCTTTCCTGGTCTCCTGACCTGCAGGCTAATATTTTGCAAAGCCAAGTATCACAAAATGTCCCACAGACCCCAGGGAATGAGTTTTGGGGTCATCTCACTAGAGGAGTCAGTACTCCATTGCTGTGAGAGGAGTAATTTGGGTGGGGTAGATTGGGCTCTGCAGCCTTTTTGCCTGCTCTGGACTGGTATTTTAGATTTACTGGATCCTGAATTCTGTGAACTAAGTCTACTGACTGCTGGTTTTTTCGGCTGTTGGTATACAAGTTCAGCTTAGCAGTTATAGCTCCTGGGTGAAGAACTATAAAAGCTAGAGCTACCTCCCCACCATTGGTGCTCCATTGCTCTCAGTCTCTCCCACACTCACTCAGAGGTAGGAAAAGCTTCTTGTGGCATCTTTTACAGAACTTGCTGAAGACTCACCCCCAAGATAAGGTTCAAAATTCCTTTGGCACAAGGGAAATCATCAGGCTATCTAATATACATTTCAAAAACAATGAAACCATTATTCTTTTCAGAAACAATTGAAGATTCATCAATACACAATTTTGATTCATCCATACCAGCTCTTAACCATCAAATAGGAGACATTTTCTTCCTCTCTCTGCTGGATACATAGCTATCCACACAGGATCAAAGAGCTTCAGCAGGAGAGCCCCGTGCACACTGTTCTATCAGCAAGGGATCTGTAGCCCAAGGTAAAAAAATATATCCTGGCTGTCAGTACGGAGGGAAAGGAAGCATCCCACTCCAGGTTGCACTCGGCTACTCAAGTCACACTTTTCCCATATACCCTTTCACTGCTTATTTCAGGCAAGCCCCTCATAGGAAGCGTGCAGATGCCTTAGGTTTGGAGGCTGCATGCTGGAGTGAGGTTGGTATAGCCAAACCACCACGGTTATATTCGGTGTATAACCAAAGATTTCAACTGCCAAAGGAAACTGGAGCTGTGAAATATGACTCAGGGAGAGTGTAGTTTAATCATTAGAGTGCCAGTTCTAGGAAATTCCCTCCATGTAACAGTGAAACTCCATGACTGTGTCTCCTCACTACAGATGGGTACATACAGTTTCTACCATGAAAAGAAAGCACCAAATTTCACATCATTGTCTACACCTGCATGGAGTGATGTCAGCTGAGAGTGTGGAACAGCAACCAAAACAAAATTAAAAACTTCTGTTTGACCTAATGAGTGGCTAAGACAGCAGATATTTTGAGGAAAATATGTTTGGCCTGAGTATGCACATAGAAACAGCTTTTTAATTTATCACACCAAGTGGAGATACAGCAAGTCTTGCTGAAGGGCCAGATGGCCTGGGTTCTTAATTGGTATAAGCAATTTGTTGTTCTTGCAGAATAGATCACTCTCATCTTCGCATAATGAGATACTTTTCCACAGGTTTCACATTAAATTACTGGGAACAGGCAGTGAGAGTACAGTTGCTGTAGGTGCAATGGGTTTTTCATTTTATTTATCACGACCTTAATTTCGAAAATTCTACAACAAACAGTCGGCCTAGAAAAAACAAGTACCCCTAGGCATTTTCCTCATGCTAGGTACTGCAAGAAGTCAGGGAGAAGCTATCTTTCAAGAAAAAGGAAAAAAGATTGTGTCCTTAACTTACTCTATCTCCACTTCTAGGTAGACTAAAAACCCTCTCTGAAAAAAGCTTTCTAAAGAGAAATAACAGGGAGCTTAATCTAAACATTCACTGAAACACCAGCCTCATTCTGTATCTGGGAATCTGTGAGAGCAGCATTTTTTTGATTGACTGACACTGAAGAATAATAGACCTTTCAAATGTTTTCTAATTCAGCATTGTTAGTTTTTTGGGCTCAGAATTTGTGTATAAGGTAAGACAGGGTAAGAAAAACAAATCTCCAGCTCCTTGCATATAGTTCCTAGCTTTTCAGATCTGTCAGGGTGTTTAGAGCTTAACTACAGCACAGATGATAAAAAAGCCCCATGCCAGCAGAAACACTACCATTTCTCACTTCTTTCTTGCCTGCTTTTCCTGTTATTTCAACAAAGTATTAGAAGACTATACCTAGTAGCAGAAGTTGACTGCTTCTCACGAAAGAAGGGAACTTAGAAGGGCATTTTGTGTTTTGCCCAAGAAATAAGCCCAGGTATAGTGCCTCCAATGGCAACTGCAAATGTGAGGTAGTAAAGCATATTTCACAGCTGATGGATAGTATTACTACAGGTGCACCGACTCAGATGTGGAAGAAGATCTGACGGCACAAGCCCAATGCTCATGAAAGCTGGCAGAAGTCTTACATCAAATTCAACATATACTAAATATGGGGATCTTTTTGTTGTTATTGCTCAAGTAGTTTGCACTTTTGCTCTTCTGGTGCACCAATGGAATTCGCCCAGCCTCCCTCTGACAAAATTTTCTAGATGAAATATCTGCTTTCACATTCCAATTTTGCCACCCCAGAAGAAATCACCTATTGCTGAAGGTAGTCCTGAAGATATAACTAGGACCTATATACACTGAGGAGTATTGTAAATAAAGAGCATCACAAGGACATTGTTAACACATCCCAGTAGTGGTACCTTAGGACAGATCATCTTATTTATTTCTAAACAGTGCAGATCACCCTTATGATGAGAGACTTATGTTAGGATCTTGCTAACTTCCACTGTAGAAGAAACCAGCAGTTAAGTCTCTCTCACGGTCTTCTTGCTTGATTTCAATAGCAAAAGCAAGTTTCTTATGATTGGAGGAAAGGGATATGAAGAAACAAGAGCAAAAGTACAGGAAGTTATAGGTTAAGCAGAAGAAAATAATTCTGATTTGCTTTGGTATCTGCTTTTTCTTTCATACTAATAGGCTAAATAAAAGAGGTATAGTAGGAAAATGAAAACCCTAAAATGCACATAAACTGATATAAAAATGGGTATATACTTTTCCTACTTGGATCTTAATACTCCCATTGTTCCACAAAAAGAAAGTTTTTAGTTTAAGCCATTCTCGCATACACTCTAAAAACTTCAAAAGGAAACGTTCATAACCTGAGCTCAGATGTTCTTTTCTGACAGCTGAATGGCTTGATACGGTTATCTTTACAGTGCTCTTCTACAGAAAGCTGTTTTGTTCTGCTCAGTTTAGCAAGACAGGATATATATGTCTCTGATAGTTCCTGTACCAGCGAGCTGTCCAATTCCCAAACTGTTTCCTCCTCTTTACTCACAAGGCCATAGCAATGTGCATGCAGATGGTGGCAGAATATGGATGACCCAAGACACAGTAACATTCCAGATTTTCTGCAACCTGCATATTCCTTACAATACAACAACAGTGGAAGTCATTACTATGTTTTCTATGCAGTAAAAAGAAAAATTTTCTGATCCAATATCAGAAACTTTATTTTGCATACAGATGCACAAAACCTAACAGATAATCTATTCTTGAGTTTTGAAAAAGATTTGGCATACAGAAAGGAAATGCACAAAAAATGAGATCCACATTAAGGAAATCTCATTGAGATCTAAATATGGATATGAATTTTTACACAGATTGATGATTCCTGGGGGTACTGCTCAGCTCCTGACATACCTTGGCATATTTGACTCTAAAGTGTCAAATCAATTTGATCTCAACATTTATACTGGTCGTGCCCTACACATATCATCTTGTCTTTTACACAGATGCATTCTCATTGTATCATTCTATTGCCAACACCTCTTACACAGGGGCAGTATACCAGCAGTGGTGGTGCTTTACTTCAGCCATGTCAGGCAGCCAACTATGGCAATGTTTTGCAGACTCAGTAAGGCAGCATATTGCGTGATTTGGTTAACCTGTATTTCCAAGCCATTATTTCAGATGTAACTGGAAAAGGAAATATATTCCTTATAAAAAGGTATTGCAATGTTTCCCAAAAGTTTCATTAAGACACTGTGGAGGACTAGAGAAAAGGGTCAGCAAATAAAAATGGACAAATGAATAGTTATGTGAGAAAGAATGTGTAGTATCATAAATTCCTCTCTCCCAAACAAGTAACAAAAAATTTTTGTGGACACTAACATGGCTGGCACATTTTAAATTTTTTTCCTCTCTATTGCGCCTTTGTTCTAATCTCTTTTAGACCCTCAAAGCTCTGTAAGAGCATGGATATTTCACTATACTTATATTGCAGAGTTAATGGGTGATCTCAAGAGAATATTTAAGCATGCTGAGTCCCACAAACAGTGCCTGTAATTATTATTCTTACTAGATTAACTTGCATTTAACTTCATGCATCTCCTTCGTGCTTGCAGAGATACAAGGTCAAAATAGTCATTGACAGATTCAGTCTTTTCTAAGAGAGTGGTGAGACACAGGAACATGTGGCCCAGAGAAGCTGTGGATGCCCCATCCCTGGAAGTGTTCTAGGTCAGATTGGATGGGGCTCTGAACAACCTGGTTTAGTGGAAGGTGCCCATGGCAAAGGGGTTTGTAACTAGATTAACTTCAAGGTCCATTCCAACCCAAAACATTCTAGGAAAAACATTAATTGTGCTGTACTCAACACCTCCAGGGTTCATTCTTGACTCAAACCTTTCTCAAGTCTTACCTCCCTTGTGCTTCTGAGCAGGTACTAAAGGCCCAATTTTATAAACAAATATATTGACAAATGTATGTATATGTATGCATGTGTGTACATTTTTCTGTGAAAATGTGCACGCATGTGGATAAATAATGCAGATAATAGGTCAGATACATATGTGAACACAATGAACTCTATAGCATGTTCTGCCCTTGCTCGAACTGTACAAAGCTTGAGAGCATTCCACTTTGGAAAAAGCTGACTTGGAAACTTAACAGCAAGAAGATCTTTCAACCTTTAGAAAAAAGAAAGGGGACAGTAAATTATTCTTCTGTCTTGCATATTTTAAGCTTTAAAAATGTTAACCACTTAGTTTCTTATTCCAGAAACATGAAGTTTTAGGCAGTGGTGTTGTTGCTCTCTGGTAAAATGAATACATTTTACCATAGGGTCTTAGATTTTAGCAACATTTTCATGCTTTATTCCTGGGAATTCCTATATTTATTTGTGTAACAAATAGCAGAGCTGAGACAGCATAAAAGCAAAAATAGCACAACTAGCAAAAAAAAGCTGAGATACCCAAAGCCTGCTTTGCCTTAGCCTTTACCAACAAATTCTCTGAGATCTTTCTGCCTGGAGATAATGTTCAAGGAAGACACAATATTCCAGGAATGGAAAAGGATTGATTCAGGGATTGCTCGATAAATTGCAAGTCCATAACTCCTAATGAGATGGATCTGGGGTGCTAAGAAAGCTGCAAGGTGTCACTGTGACACTCTATCATCTTTGAGAGGTCATTTAATCAGGGAAGGCCCACAGTGGCTGAAGAAAAACAAATATGGCACTCATCCTCAGAAAAAGTGTGAAGCATGACTCAAGGTTTTTCCTAACATTCATGCCCATAAAATCATGGAATGAGTATTCTTGATGCACATTTTGGGCAAGGAAGTAAAAAGTAACTGGAGTGGTAACCAGCGTGCATTTACCAGGAATTGTTACAAAATCAGCCTGATTGTCTTCTAGATGAAAGGACTAAATTTATACATGAGGAGTGAGAAGTGAATGTCAAGTACCTTGACAAGACCAAGGTTTTCAAGGTGATCTCTCAGGTCATCTTTAAGACCAAGATAGGTTGACTACTACATGGGTAAAAAATGGTGTAAAAGAGTACTGGACACTGGTTAAAAGCAAAGTACCACAAGAATCTATACTGGTTTAATACATTTATCAATTACCGGGAAGAAATGGAGTGTCCTCTCATCAGGTTTGTAGAGTATTCCAAACTGAGGTGAGCTGTGAAGTATGCACAGAGACAAGGTGCATCTGGATGGCTGTGGAGCAACTTCTTCTGGTAGCAGATGAGATACAACAGATATAAACTGAAACAGGAGAGTTCCATTTGATGAAACTTCTCCCCTATGAGGAGAACAAAAAGTGGAACAATATACCTGGAGAGGTTTTACAGTCTCCAACCTTAATGGTTTTCAAGACTCAAGTGGATAAAGCCTCAAGAAAGTCAATCTCAAGTCAGCAGTGGCCCTACTGGAGCTGGAGTTTGGATTAGAGATTTTCCATGGTGCCTTCCAACCCACTGTGATTCTGTTTGCTACCTAGATACGGCTGTGTAACCACCTCCACATTTATACAGATACACATCAAGTCTTTCTGCTAAAACCATAGAAACACTGAGAGACTGTATGGTCTCTATAGACACCCATTGTCAAATATAATCTACTGACCTACATAGTGCCAAAAAAAAAGCTGTAGCTACTGAGCTGCCATTCCCTTTTTTTAAAATTCCCTCTTTATGGAATAAGAAGGTTATAAATTTTACAACTAAATTAAGTTGTCATTTTCCCAAGGAAATATTAAAGAACACTGAAATCTTTAGAACTGAGTAAAGAATTCGTGTTCAAAGCAGAACAAGTTTAATGGAATTTTCTATTCTTAACAGCAAGGAGGTTTTTACTGAATGCTCTATTTTTCTCCACAGAGACTGTGTCAGTCATCTGCTGGATGAACAGAGTAAGTAGGGAAAAGGGAGACATTTTGCCAGGAAAAATGATTTATGAATACAGAACTATGATTAGTTTAATTTTAAGAAATTAACAGTAACGAAGTGGGTGAGATACTTTTATTAGACATCAGTGACACATTTACTTAGCTACAGCCTCTTCCTACAGACCCACGTAGCTCAGGAACCCTACTCACTTGCCTCCCCTCCCACTTTCCTTCTATGTGGCATCACCACTAATCTTGGTGTCATTTAAAGGCAATGTCTCCTGTCAGTGCAGTATTGGGTTTCAGACATTAATTTTAAGCATATGAGTGTAGGAGGCTTTGGCCTCAGAAATTCATGGTTTTCTTCACCATCCAAACCTTCCAAATACAGAAAACTGGGCTAAGAAATCACTAAATACTACTGTTCTCATTAAATTGTTACAGTGAGCAAAACAAACAAAAAAGGACATACAAAAAAAAGCAAAGGGCTTTTACAAATTACACATCAGGAACAGCAGAGTTGCAGGTCCATTTTTCTGAATTGTTCTCTTGGAAAGAGTGGGAATGTAATTGACTTCTATCCTATCTCTCACTGATGGGTAAAGCCATTGACAAAGTCGTGCCAGGAAAATAACAAAACAGCACACCTGCCAGAATCCTGAAGCCTTTGCAATCAGGCTTTGAGCCAGGTCATAGCATTTAGAAAGCAGCAGCAGCAGTAAAGGACTGTCTCCCCATGGCAATGGATTGGCTGTTTCTTAATGCTGAAATTACTCAAACGGCAGCAGTCAGTGCCTCAGGGTTGCTGTCCCATTTAAGTGACATTTATAAAAAAATGGTTTTATAGTTGTACAATGCATTACTGTTATGAGGACCCAAAGAGTAGTAATGACAAATTGTTCCTCTACTAAGGACTAGCGGCAAAATACTAAACAGGGTTACAACTGCACTGCTTCTAAAGAATGCATGGGTTCATTTTTTTATGAGAAATCCTGCCCTATGCTGGTTTAGTCTGCACATGGAAACGAGTGACTCGTGAATGCACAGGGACACTATCCATATCAGATCAATTATGAAACCACCTGGCTGTCCTGGAAGTCCAACAGGAGGCCTGCCAAGAGGCTCCAGAGGCAAGTGGACAACAGCATCCTTCTGGGGCTGGAGGCACCTCATGTACTGCCTGATTTCAGCACTTAACAGCTAAGCTGAAACAAGACCCGGCATAAACACTTCCTACCACAAGGTAATTAAATGGCAATTAATAAGCTTATAAATATTAATGTGTAAATTCTTTAGATGTCCCTTCCAAGATACAAATTTTTTAGTTTTATTTGTATCCTGGTTCTATTGTTACTTAGTGATGTTCTCGCATCTC
Source organism: Cichladusa arquata (assembly GCA_026413545.1). Taxonomy (NCBI): domain Eukaryota; kingdom Metazoa; phylum Chordata; class Aves; order Passeriformes; family Muscicapidae; genus Cichladusa; species Cichladusa arquata. The sequence goes on from JAOTQP010001286.1 coordinate 55,807,817, forward strand.
CAGCCATAGTTTCTACTGTGGCTTACCTGGAAGCCAAGTAACTCTGGGTAAAATTCCAGTTAGAAAAGCCCCTAGGAGAAATATAGATTTACTTGTCAAACTAATTTGTAACCAGGACTTGAGTATTTTGAAGGAAAAAGAAGTAATTTCATTTTTTGAGATTAAAAGAGAAAATAATGCTATGCCTCTATAGCAAAATCTCTGTGGTCAATGTTAGGCCTTAACTGTATTAGAAAACAAAGAATAGAATGAAAACATCACCAAAAAAATCCAAGTTAACCAAAGTCAGGCATAAACACCACACAAAAAATGATCTGCATTATTGTACTTCAGATTTGATTTTGAAAAATACTTTATTTCCAAAATTATTTTTTTAAAAAATATTGTCTGCTTTCTTCATTACAGAGTGTTTTCCATAAGACAATGTCAGCTTGGGAGCTTATAAAGATTTTGCTCACTTTAATTTTAAGAACATGAATTTTCCAAATATGTTATTTTCTGTATATTTTCTTATTTTGAAAAGAAAATCAGTTTTCAAAACAGTTTGGGGTTTTTTTCCTATATCTATTTTTCCAATTTAAATAAAAGTTGTAGAAGTACGGGATGCTCAGTATTTTGGGTGTACTTCATATATAGTCAGTGACAAACCTGTGCTTCCTCCCCAGCCTTCTTACAAGATAACATGGCACTATGATTTTAAACTGCTTAGATTAGCAGGGGTCAGTTTTAGTACTATAACTGTATTGCCTAGACTGACATGGTTTCAGTCTTTGGAAATAAAAAAAAAAAAAAATTATAATTGAAATGTGTCTGTGAAATATTTTAGGAACCCTTACTTTCATCCAGATCTCCTAGACAGTAAAGGGCACATTCCCTAATATGTTTGTACTCCAATACTACATTTCTTTATTGACTAAAGTGGATTGTTTACTTCTTATTTATTTTTTTTTAGATGCCTTATTTCCATATTTCCTACCAACCCAAGAGAACATTCCATATCAAATTGTCTCAAAATTAGCGCAAGGATTTAGGGTGCTCCAAGACTGATGCCTGAGTAAGGGAGGTCTCTGTTAACACCATTTTCTTGGTACAAATTTGCCAGTGCTAGAACTAGAAAAGAATACATTCATGTCCCGAGCTTTGGTCTTTTTTTTGGAAATATCCAGATATATCTTTATCTTTCCTGCCTCTGACATGCTCTTCTGGTGCAAGTGGAATTTAAACTTTATTTCATATTAGTTTGAAGTTAAGTGCTTTAATGTAAACAGAGGAAACATGATTTATTAA
>JAOTQP010001286.1:55809203-55829972 GCA_026413545.1 Cichladusa arquata
ATTAATCTGTATATGAAAGATATTTAGCACAATTAAAGCCCTATAACTGTCCATGTTTTTGAATACTTCCTCAGGAGTCATCATTTCTAGCAGAAGACATAGGCTATAACAGGGCAAAATGATAGTAGAGGAAAAACAGGAGTAATGTTTTGACCCTAACAAAATGGCCAAGTTTATTTTGAATACATCTCTGCATTCACAGTCTGATTCTAAGTTTACAGAGGCTGATGAAAAAGCTCTCATTTATTTGAAGGATCCATGGCATGGGTCCTAAATTCTAACTCTTCAATCTGCTGAGTGATCTAGTTAATCCTAGATTTCTAGATGACATTTCTAAATATATGAAATGTTATTATCAAGTATAAATATGAAATTCAACAGAGAGCACAAATTTCCCCTGAGCAGTAAGCAGTAATGTTGTTCTTGCTACACAAAACCCATTGGTCCCTTTATTTCTATTAATGTTTTCATATTACCAAATGAAATGAAGACAATTAATGGGACAAGATGGCTCCTGGTCTCCCAGTCCTGATCCCAATGTTCTAAGCCTTTGTTTAATTAAAGGGATAGTGTATTCGCTGTGCTGGTACTGCAAGGATGGCTATAAATTTCTAGCCCATTACTACAATATTTCCATTCTGCAGTGTATGAAAGGTTCATATAGAAATGGAAGTCACCAGATGATGCTTAAAAATGTTTCTAAATTTGATGAGAGTGGTGCACTAAAGCAACATTATTGACTCCTAGTAACAGACTTTAGGGTCAGTAAGGAGTTATTGGACACTTTTCTAGGTCAGGGGCTCTTAGGAAAGAAAGACTTATTATTTCACTCCATGTTTTACTCACTGCTTTGGACTAAAACAACCACAAATTTGGAGGTATGAATATTGTAGGTGGATTGTCAGTAGCATATTGTTGATTTGGTGGACCTATATTCTCCAGGAAAATCAGCAACTGGTAGAAGCATTGAGTGTAATTAACAACAGTGAGGATGCTCTTACTTGCCTCCTCTTATTAATAAAGCCTTAGAATAAGTATATGTCCTTTAAAATCCAAAGTATAGTATAAAGTGATGAAAACTGTGTTGTTTAGTGATCAGGGACCAGGAGTGTAAGGTCAAGATATTTAGGGTTTCATCTACACTTTATAGCTTATCCCCAGTTTAACCGTGTGGGCTGTTCACTCACTTCCACCTGGATCAGTCTTCTACAACAAAATGTAAATGTTGTGGGTCAAAGTCTAACAAGAGTTCAGTGAGTTAATTAAGGGTCCTTGAAGAGAGCAGATGAGTGACCACCAAAATCCCAGTTAAATAAGTTCATATTGAAGTCATCTGTCCTCCAAAGGGCTCGAAAAACATGTGCAAGGATCTTGAAAAAACCCAAATAACTTTCTAAAACAGGTTCTTCACATTGCCTAAAGTTTATTTTCATTCTAGTTACGTTTATCACATTTTCATTGATTGAATGCTCCAACTTGTCCTTGCCCTCAGCTCAGTTGCTGTACATGTGTCCTCCACATTTCTGAGTTACTTCCCAAAAACAATCATTCAATAGGAATAACTAAGGAAACCTTAGAAAGATCACTGGATTTTGGTTCTTTTGTTCACATATTCACATTAAACACACTGCAGTAAGGAAAGTAGGGTTTTTTATGCAAGTGGAATGGGGTTTTGAAGTCAGAAATGAATAGAAATTTCTCCTACATTGTGAGTTAAACACGGGCATGCATGCTCAGACATATATGCATAAAACAAAAATAGCTCAAGAAAAGAGACTGAGGTTTTGAATATGTATAGAATTGTCTATTCATGACAGCAATCACAATGTTTGTTATCTTAAGGTGACAGAATGCATAAGGCTTTACTGAATTTGGGTAATATAATTTAATAACATTAGCACTGTTCTACAAATGCAGGATTTTGTAGTATCACTTAACTGGTTTATGTAAAAAAAAAAAACAAACAAAAAAACAAAACAAAACAAAACAAAAAAACTAGACTAAAATACCTGAGTGAGTAGATCTGATTTTGCATTCATATATTAACTTTTTTTAATCACTCTTGCCTTCTGGGAGGTTATGCTGGTTTTGGCTGAGGTAGTTTTCTTCACAATAGCTGGTATGGGGCTGTGTTTTGGATTTGTGCTGAGCACAGGGTTGATAATACAGAGATGTTTTTGTTATTGCTGGGCAGGACTTGCACAAAGCCAAGGCCTTTTCTGCTTTCATACTGTCACACTGGCAAGGAATAGGGGAGGAGACCCAGCCAGGACTGGTGACCCCAAGTGACCAGAGGGATATTCCAGACCATATGACATCATGGTCACTAGATAAAGTGGGAGGAACAAGTAGGAAGGGATGTTTGAAGTGCTGGTGTTTGTATTTCTATATAATGGTTTCATGTGATGGGTATGGCAGAACATCTGCCTGCCCATGGGAAGCAGTGAATCAATTCCTTGCTTTTCTTTGCCTGCTTATGTGCCTTTTTCCTTCCTTATTAAACTCTCTTCATCTCAATTCATGAGTTTTCCAGCTTTTACCCTTCCAACTCTCTTCCTGATCCTACTGGTGGTGGAGTGAGGGAATGGCTGTGTGGGGCTTGGCTGCTGGTTGGGGTTAAACCATGACAGAAGTACCACTCAAATGAGTAAAATTTCAAGATGGATGAAAGAGAGCATACTATTCATAAAATACACAATCCTTTGTCACTGGAAACATAAATCTGTCTCACTTTAAACAGAAAAATTATATCTTGGGCTAAGTTGTTATTCAGCAACAGATATTGTTCTTTAAAAAATAGGAATATGTTTGTGAAGATGTGAGGTTGCTTTTTGCCTACATGAGCTCTAAGGTTTAACAAAAAGAAGAGATTTTTTGCCTGGGGAACTATGGTGTCTCCTCTGCTCCCTGCAATAATTACTTTTTTTCCTTTCCTTTTCTTTTTTTTTTTTCCTTTTTTTTTTTTTCCTTTAATTACTTATTGCCTCTTCTATATATACTTACAGGAACTGAGGCACACACAGATAGACTGTACTACCATTTTCAACACTTTGCATTCATATATCAATCCTTTGCAATGAGGAAGAGCTGATGTCTGACAAGAATCAAAAAGCACATTGAAGAGGGTGGAGACACCTACATGACTAAACACGTGGTCATGCTTTGTAGATACATGGAACTGGCAAATCTTTTGATGATTTGGTTTCACTTGGAAATTAGACACAGTGCTTATTCCTACACCACTGTGGCGGATTTCACAAGGGCTTCTACTGCTAAGTTTGTTCAAAGTATGCCAAATTAGTTAAAAATAAAATTAGTTTAAAATATAAATATTTAGCACTAATGTGTTTTAATTTGCTCTGAAACAGCCTAGGAAGTGCTTCCTCTTTTACAGGAGTAAGGAGGTGGAAGATACTGGTATATTCCTGTTTTCACTAACCCTGAATACGTTTAGTATGCTCCACCATAACTTGCATGGCCACAGATTTTGCACATCAGATAGAAAGGAAAGACAAAATTTGTAAGAAAATCCACTATTTCATTTTATGACACATTGCATATTTCCATTTAAAAAAATTTAAAATTTGCAAACTTTTGAATAGTATTAATAGTCCCTCTTCTCCTCTACTACAACTCTTACCTGCTTGTTAAAAAACCCTAAACATCAGAGTCATAAAAATCAAACATTACGAACTTCAGAAATGCCACAATTAGGGGCCTCTTTGCTTCCATGTGTTCACTTATCCCATTCACACTTGTAAACTGGTGCTAGGAAAAAAATCTTGGGTTCTGTCCTGTTTTCCTCACATATTATTCTATGATTTTCACATAGAAAATTCTTTATAAATAACAAGGAAATGCATTTCAGAGGCATTATCTGAGGAACAATTTAGAAAGTCTCAGCAAACATAAAGGATAACAAAAGGCCAGCACCCCATGGCTATTGGCTAAAAGCATAATTCAGCCATAATACTTCATAATGACAGAGTCATTCATTTAGTTAAGTGCTGTATCATGACTCATCATATCCATGAAGCAGAAAATGCAAGGTAGTGTAGTATTTATATTCACCAAACAGCACAGTTCAAATGAAATCAAAACTGTATTGAATAAATATATCCACAAATCATACATATAGGTAGTCTGTTAATCCAGTAATTAAATTGAAGTGCTTTAAAAAGTCAAAGAAAAAATGAAATAAAATGACAGGCCTTTCAGTGATAGTCTCCTGAACTTCTTTTCAGTCTTCAGGTTTATGCCTAGGAAGTAGAGAAGAGAGGAGAAAGAAATTATTTTGATGGATAGGCAGTACAACTAGCAAAGATTGAAATCTTCCTGGCCTCCCTAGAACACTTAGATCCTACACATTAGTATCTCCTAACAAATTCTAGAGCTCTGGACATCTCTGGTCATGGTTATGGTCAGTCTGCTCTAGGTTAGTCCTGCTTAAGCAGGTGAGTTTTATCAGATGACTTCCAGAAATCCCTTGCAACCTTAACCATTGTTTGATTTCATTATTTGATCACATGTGATTTCTTATCACAGTGCTAAGTCTTGTATTGTGTTTTTGCATGAAAAGCAAAGTACAGTGACTAAACATGAGGTCACAGTCCTCCCCACTGCTGTCTACAATAATATTGTTATTGCTTCAATACAGCTACAGCTTCATCCAGAGCTAAATTTGGGTTTTTATTGCAGAATTTTAATGATATACTTAAATTATTTAGAAAGAATTCCAGTATTTCCCAGAGTTTAAGAGGATTGCCTTTGGAAAATACTGGCAAGATACCGTCTTGATTTCATGGTACTTTAAATATTTTTATCCACCACTTTCATTGATCAGAAATGCTAAGTCCCACTGGAGGCTGATCTTGTAGCATCTCAGTTAAGAAGCATGAGAGTAAGATTTTCAGTCTACATTTGTTGAACCAGAAAATACAGTCACTTCAAGATAGATATAATCAATAGGCCAAGAAAAGCATCAATCCCCGTTAGTAAACATGTATTAAGGAAGCACATGTGCATACAGTCTGTGGGTGGTATTGATGGAAATGTCCAGGACCAATGGGATCTGATGTAGTCTGTAAGGGAGGAGAGTAAAACATTAAGTTTAAGTGCTCTGTGAGGAACACATTGAATTTCTGGCAGTGACTACTGTTGAATCACAAGGTCTTTCAAAATCCTTTTCATAAATGCAACTGTATAAAAGGCATAAAGGCAACATTTTTAGTTGATCTAAATGTATTCCTATCTAGTATTTTTATAGATGAGGTAGAAGGGCAATGTTATTTGCATCACAGTAGAACATATATACATTTTTTTTAACCCATAAGTCAGTGGCATTATCTGCATGATATTTAACTTCTGTAATAGAACACAAAAAGAAAAGAGGAACAAAAATTTTAGCAAGGCAGAAACCCAGCACATCAAATTTTTTCATGGGTAAGTTAGCATTGAGTTCAAAATCGTGGCAATAATTTTTCACTAATAAAAATAAATTTTCCAACACAGAAAAGGCATGTTTATATTGTGTTTTATTTAGATTACAGGAAGCTACAGGCAACATTGTGGTGATCCATAAAATAACTTAGTTTATCTACTAAAAATACTCAGCTTATACTATTTGAGAAAAAAACTGCAAGCTGGTTTGGTATTATTAACAGTGCTTCTACATACCTAAAAAGATGCATGCTTTGAGTCTTCCTATAACAAAGAAGCTTGTTTTTGCATAAGTAGCATGAAATTCAGTGTGCTTGTAGTTGTCTTGCATGCCCTTTGTATAAATGTATAACTTTCTAATTTTTTTTTTATATCAGTCATTATAACCTCCATTTCTGCAACCTTCATAAACCCTCTTCACATATGCAGCTTAGAATGCAGATGTTGGACTTTTTATTTTGCAGAGGGAGAGTAGAGGTGCAATAGTCTAAGAATCAGGCTTTAAAGGAATCCCCTGGGAGGGAAATAACCAATATAAGCGTTCTCCATCAGAAAAAGTTATGATTTTCTTTAGGAATACAGAATCATTGCCTCCTCTGTAGTTTTCTCTGTCAGTGTATTTTGGATATTATTTTCTCCTTTATTTTTTTTCTTTTTCTCCACTCTTTTTTCTTTCTTTTTTTTTTTTTTTTTTTTTTTCTGAGAAGCAGCAGAATATATGAGCTATTTGCACCATTTTCTTCTGTTAAATGGATGTGAAAAGATAGTAATCATCATGTGGTTATTTAAACTACAGAAACACACTTATTTTTTCAATGCAAAACAATGTAAGCAGTGCACTGACTTCCATGTTCCAGCCTTTAATGAGCATTTAAGCACAAAACTGTAAATAAATTATGTACTTTTTATCTGCAGAACAGACACTAATAAATTAATTGATGTTTTTTGGCTACCATAAGTGCTCCAAAAAGACAATTTGTATGAGATATTTATCGTTTGCCAATCTATACATTCCACAGAATTAAAAATAATTATTTTACTATACATAGCAAACCATATAATGGGGTTCAACTTTAGCAATAAAACACAACACTCAGCAAGGCTTTCATGCTGTTTATTTTTGAGTTGGATCTTCTGCAGGCTAGAGGTTTGCTGCACATCTATTTAATAAATGGACAATAACAAAAAACCAAAATAATTCTGGCCTAGTTTGCCTTGAAAGGGGTATGTGAAGGGGCATGAAATTTTATTATGAAGATTATTGACTTATTGCATGTGCACATTGGAAATGCAGTGTTGATTTGACACAGTGATATTTTGTCACATATGTCTACTCCAACAGAATTTTTTTTACAGTGGTAATAAAATAGTTTTTCTCCAGGAAAGAAGTTTCCCTACTTCTCAAGGCAGTGGTTAAGGGTTTAACTCACCTATATAATTTACTGCTGTCTATTCAGTGAGCATTTTTTACAGTTCCAAATTCAATACGTTCAAAACTATTTTGGGAAAATACGTGGTCATGGAGCTCACTGCAGCCTGTGGAGGACAGCATGATAGAGCAGCTCCCCACATAGTAGCCCATGTAGGAACCCATGCTGGAGCAAGTGGACTATTTCCTGAAGGAACTATGAACCATGGAGAGCCCATGCTGGAGCACGTTTACCCTGAAGGAGTGTGGTCCATGGAGAGGATCCACACTGGAGCAGGGGAGAAATGTGAAGAGAAGAATTAGGAAAGAGGAGTTGACTACAGTCTCATCAAAACCATCTCTTTGTGGCCTCTGGGGGTTGGAGCAAGTCAGAATTCAGAAATGAAGAAGTGAAATTGAGCCTGGGAATAAGGGGTGTGTGATATGATGTCTCCAGTTTTTGTCTTTGCTCCTTTCTATCCTTTTATTTTAATTGCCAATGAATTATTTTTCCCTAAATCATGTATGTTTTGCCTGTTGTAGTAATTTTTAAGTGATGTCCTTGTCTTGGCACTCTTTTTAATCTTACTTTCTCTTCCTGTTCTGTTGAGGTGGGCAGTGAGAGAACAGCTGAGTTGGATGTCTGGTAGTCAGCCAAGATAGACAGCAACAGTTTTCATAGACTTTACTGGAGGGGGATTTCCCTCTTGTGTTGGGACCCCAGTTATGCAAGAGATCCAGTCATCACATCATGACTTATCCCTGGGGTGCTGAGCAAATAATTTGCTTTCTTGTTGCATGGGAACAGGGCTTGAAGACTTTCCCACACAACCTTAAAGAATCTTTATGGAAACGCATGCATTTTAAAAATGTGTGCACCTATATATTAAGAAGGAAATATTTAGGTGGACTGCTTACCTCACCAAACAGGAGAATCTCATTTTCTTTTATTTCTGCTTAGGGATATCTCCTCTTACAGTTAGTGCTGCAGAATGCAAAGCATTGTTTTTGATGAGATGTTAGACTTTAAACCAGTGAGACTCTTTCCAAGTCACAGGCTAACAAAATTCTAGACAAACTCACATGTCTCAAATGTTAACAGCAACTTTACTTTCCAGGAAGTACAGGGTCAAATCTGAATGGTTCAGACCTCTGTACAAGTGCAATGAAGAAATAGGAACATTTTCATGTTCCACTGACTTGTGATTTCTTTTTGTGTGAGTAGAACAGACAACAATAAATCTTGTCTCCTGCTCAGTGTATGTCCTCTTGTTCATGTACTATCTTCTCCAAGCCATTTAGAATACCCCATATTTACTACATGACGTTGCTTGATCTAGCAGCTACTTGAAAAAAAAAATACAAACCAGACTTTTTTTGGGAGGGGCAGGCAGTACTATTAAAGCTCAATGTAGACTGAACTAGCCAAAAGTCCAGATCTTGCCCCCAGAGCTCTGAGTCTACAACTGAAATTACATTTTATTTCTTCCCCATGCCTTTAGAAATGTTAAACATTTTTAAACTATCTGCAAGTCTAAAAAGAAGCAGATCAGAAGCAAACAAAGAAAAAACCAAGCAAAAATCCAAATCTTTCCCACACTTGGATATTTCACTTGCATAGTTCACTTCAAGAAAACTTGATTTTAATTTCTTTACCAATACTAGATTATAAAGCTTCATGGTAATAACAATAATAAAAAAAATAGTCTCTTGACTCATACTCCCTTTATCAGTTTTCTCAAGTGAAAGCATTTTAGAATGGTTGAGGCAAGAAGCAAACTGTAGTTTATCATGACCAATGCCCCTGTCCCAGACAGAGTCAAGGACAGTAGGTGGCTCTGGGTGTCATCCAGGGTTTTGAATGTCCCCAAATATGGGGTCTCCAGAGTCAATCTCAGCAATCTGGACACCATTGGCAAGACTTAAGCTCCATCTTCTTTAATCCCTCCCATCAGGTATTTAAGTACATTGCTAATATCCCCCTTATTCTTCTGTTCTCCATGCTAAATATCCTCTCTTTTCCTTGCTTTTCCTTGTAGATCAGCTACTCTAACTCCTTGATCACCCTTGTGGCCCTCTGGTTTCAGTGTGTCCGTGTTTTATAGTGGCAAACTCATAACTGGACCCTGCACCCCATTTGCAGCCTCACCAGTTTTCTAGAGAAATGTCTCTGCCTTTTCCTGAAAAAACCTACATCCATTCCCAGTTGCAGTCATAAATATTAGGTCACCTTCTCAGCTCATGTAAATGAGGGCACTTCCACAGAAGGGAAATACACTGAGTAGTTACAGACTGGCTGAAAAGCTGCCTCAAAATGTCATGATTTTAGGCATTTTCAAGCCATTTCCATTCTAGTCACCTTGTGTCTGGTCTAGCTTTGGTACATGCTAGAGTATTTGAACACACATTTCTTTCACTACAAGTTTCAAATGAAACCTTTTAATGAAGGGCTGAACTGATTTTCAAATGCAACTATGTTGTTAATTAAACTGCTATTTTCTCCTTTACCTGCTACCAGCCTCATGTTTTTATATTCCCACTTTTTGGAACAGTCACTGGAGTTCCTACTTTCCTGAGCATGACAATTACCTTTACATGCACTTGTGAAATGCCACCTTCAGCACTAACTTTATTAGATTATTTCTGAAGAAGCAGTAGATCAGTTTCAGCAGCACCATTCTGATCACCTCAGCCAGCACCCTCAGGCCAGTCTTATTTTAGTTTTCAAAGTTAATAAAGAAGTAGCAGTGATATGCCTTTTAGTGAAGGTACTAACTGAATTGAACAGGTTGACTGTAATTTTTTTTCCCTGCACTAATATCTGCTGGAAGTCTTTTTGCTTAAGTGTAGTCCTTCCTGCTCACAGATTGTGCTTCAATAGCTTTGCTCTATCATTAATGTTTTTTCTGCCCAAAGTGTTCATCAGTACATTTTAGGACTGTTGGTGCCAACTGTCTAGTGTAAAGGGGAAAAACTAGAAGTTTAAGCTAGTAGTAAGGCTACTAGCCTTCCAGGCTTCCATGGAGCAGGGAGTTACACTGAGCATTTTTTGGATTAGTGCGTAATTCACAAGTACAGTATAATGCTATCTGTTATGACAAATTATTTACTGGCACCTATGTGTTTGACATGTATAGGTAAGAGCAACAACTAGGCTTTTAAACAAAATACCATGGAATTTTTTTTAGAAATAGATTTCCTCTGAGGGTAAAATTCCATCTCTGACCTAAATCGTACTGGTTACTACTACTGTTTCTTCTCTCCAGTGGATAAGCACTGATACCCAAACAAGGAACTTGGTGTTCCCTCTGATACAAATGTAAGCACAAAGAACTTTTCTCAAGGAGTTGAGTAGTGCTGTTTTTATGTTGCACAAGAGTCTAGCTCAAAGTAAAGATGATCCTTGTGATTTGGAAGGAAGTTTAAAAATGTTAAGTACTCTATAACCATCCTATATTCTTCCTGTTTTGAAAATATTTGAGAGAATTTTAGCATTTTAATTTCAACATCCATTATATAACCTTTCTACAAAGACAGCAATGTTATAAACAAATTCTGCTTCTCTTGTTCACTTTAAGCAATACCAGAAGAGCCACTTGCATATGGAGACTCTAGCATGGAACTGGCAGATAAAACCTACCTTTAAGGAGTTAGAAAGAGGAAAGATTGTTTAAGACTGACACCATAAACAGAAGGTTCTTTGCAGGTGAAGTTCTCAATGTGTCATCCATGACCTGCTGGTCATGGAAAGAGATATTGAGGGTTAAGATTTCCAAGCTCTATAAATGTTAATGAAAGTTGGTAAAAAAACCTTGATTCTCAAAGATTATGGACACTGTTTTCCCTTTGGATTTCCCTAGGGAGTTGTCAGTTCTCAAAACTGGAAACAAACAACCAAAAAAACCAAGCTCATTTAACATTACTTTTCCAAGCAGTGAATACTTTAGATGCTAAAGGAATATTTTAAGTATTAGAAATATGTAGTATGGAAAGAAAGGAGAAGGAGAACCAACCGACAAATATGATCCTTACTAGAGTTCCGTTCATACAAGGTGAATCCCTGTTTTACAGCACTGCCTCCCTGTCGAGGCTTAGGAATGGCACTCCCTAATTTAATGGCCTTCCTGCCACCCCAAGACTCCTGCAAACCAGACACCACTTCTGGCAGAGAGCAGAGATTATGGGTTGAGATAAGAACAATTTACTGGAAACAGCAATGAGATAAGAAAACACACTGTAATTATTAATAACAAAAGTGTACGAAAGAGAGAGCGAGGAGCCCAACTCAGCCACAGCCACACCACCCAAACCCCTCCCTCTGGCTGAGATCAGTGTTACCCCACTGATCTGTTTGCTATGGTTGCTCCACCAGAAAGAACATCCTCTCTGTTCTGACAAGGAAGGGAGTACCTTTCCCCTGCCCCTGGCCATGATGTAAGATGGTATTTAATAACACAGTGTCTCGTACACTGTGCTCAGCTCTGTGCCCTCCTGGCTACTGCGAAAAATTTACTCTGTCCTTGGCTGAAATCAGGACATTCCCTTACGTAGCTGTCACTCTAAAATACCCCAATAGGAATCTTACGAATATAGAATCCATAATCACAGAAATTTTGGGAAAAAACTGATGACATTGTTCATTTAAGATGTCCAGAACTGCATTTTTTTTTTTCAGATGCATAGCGGTTAAAGATATTTTTTTCTTCTGCATTCAATGGACCTTTTAACACTTGCCAAAACTAATTTACAGTTATGCATTAAATGTTATAGATGGAAGCTTTATCTTTCAATATGTTCTGCAGAGCATTTTTTGGAGTGCAATATTTCTGTACAATTAACTAACTTGGTCCTAACTACCATTTCTTTTTAAACTACACATTCTCAATCAGTTAGCCATTGTAATATTCAGAACACTTTGATTCATGCTTAATTCAGCAATATGCATATTTACATAGGAAATGCTATTAACAATAGCTGTTTGTTTTTTGTTATGGTGTGTCCACATTCTGTTTACCTTGGCCTTTGCTTTCAATACAGAGACAGGCAACACTGAGAGTATTTCTTGCTCTAGTAAAGTGAGAAAGGCGAGCTCTGAGATGTCACCACATGTTTAGTGCACAGTTGTAGCTTTTTTGGTAGGCCTGAGTTATACAAAAGCAGCATAAATTACAGCAGAAAGATAACCAGGAGAAATTGTGCTGGTGCATATTTTGTTATATATGCCATAACTAAAGATGCATTGGAAAAACAGGATTATATCTTGACTGAAGGGGGAAAAATGTTATTTACAAAACCAACTAAGTATGTTGAAACATAAGGCAGTCTTCTCATCTAGAGAAAAAGGTTTTCAAAGGCATCATGTTTAAAGAGTAAATGGGGGCACAATTCTAAAGAAAACAATTGAGAGGTAAAAACCAAAGGCCAAATCTGAAAAAGGACTTAGGCAACATTTTCAATGTAGTTGTTAGAACGTGATTGCTAACACCACTGAAGTAGGCAGTTAAAATTTAATTTGTTTATTTACAATATATATCAGTACTTTATTCACTTTTAAAATCCAACAATTGCTTTCTGTCTCTCTTAGTTGTTGGAGTCAGTGAGTGGCACATACACCTAAGCTGTTTTCTACATTAGCCACCTGAGGTGCCAGCAGAACAACAGCAGCCTAGATTTCTGAATGTATTAAAAAACCTGACTGGTATTCTGAGGTTTCAAGAAGGTGGAAGCCACAGTCTTCTATGGCAGCTAATGATCCAAGATGCATTTTGTCAATCATTCAAGGCGGAGACTGTGGATTTATGTTTTTTTGAGCAGAAGAGGAAATGGAGAAGCCTGCTGTACTTAGGGTTTGGTGCTCTGGATGAGAGCACTGAGTGTGGGTGGGATACAAGGCCTAGAGAAATGAAGCCTAGTGCAAACTTTCACGTCAAACTAATAATATTTTAGGTGGTTCAGCAGTTAAAATTTTCACTAGTTTAATGGAGAAGAAATAAAAAAGACTGAAGTTCTAGAAGGAGCTTGGATATTATATTAGAGGGTGAGGGCATAAATCAACCAATAAGCTTTGACCTTAAGTGTTTGTGTATAGCCAATACAAATATACTAATATGGTTATAAAGTAAAGTTTGACAATGAAGAGCTGGATGGCTATAAATCACCTGCTACAGATCCAGTGCTGTATAAGATATTCCATACTCTCTTTTCAAAGGCATGATCCTACTCAGGAATATATGTGGAAATAGTACCATTTTTCAGTAGTAAAAAGAAAACAATTGAGGAGTTTCTTTTGAAATACTTTTTCTGCAGCAAGAGACTTGATATCTGTAATTCATCTCTCTCCTGTCAAATTGAACTGGTAGCAAGCAAAGTAAAAAATCTTTGCATTGTGCTGAAATAATTCCTTATTTGGCACTGAAGAGTGTTAAATCTGCATTATGCTTGCTTATGCTTTTTAAACACACAATATATTTTATAAAAGACTCTTTGAATTTGTAGAAAGATAAATCTATTAAAGGAATCAACATATAGGCATGTTTATCTAATGCACAAAATGTGTGTAAAAATTCTGCAAAAGTCCCTCTTCAGGTACCTACCTCTTTTATTGAATCCAGCTATGACTCCTAATGCCCTTATGAATTTACTACTCTGAAGTTCAGAGAATTTTCCATTTCTAATAACCAGGCCATGAAACAAGGACCTGCCACTCTGTGTGATAAACAGAAAAAATAGAGGCAAAATAATGCTGCTTCTTGTGATGGTTCAAAATCACAAAGGTTCAAAATGGCTAAAAAAAAAAAAAATCAAATGAGCTACCTTCTTCCTAGTTTGAAGAATCATCTATATTCAATATACAGCAGTGGAAAACAACACAGATAAGGCCAGTTAGGCTTACCAAACACTTACTCAATATCTTTCATCCAGAAGTAATATTTTCCTGCAGTCCTGTAACCAGAAGACTGTGGATTTAGAAGCACTTTTTAATTATAAAGATTTGCTTCCTGCATTATTTCACCTTGCTGGAGTACTTAATGATGATGATCTTTTCAAAAATACATATGTTAGTTAAATATCAGTTCAGGCACAGCACAACAATATTTTGGTATTAGATCCAAGTTATAAACCAGGGGCAAAAGGAGGAGAAAGCAATATTCCCCCCAAAAAAGGTTATGTTTATTCATGGCAACAGCCAAATTTCCATAGTCTTCACAGATATTTTTGCAAAAATAGTGTATTGTATTGTATTTGCTTTTTATGAATAAGTTTTAAGAATTGTCCATTAGACTCCTGATTTCTTCTTCTTTATCAGGAAATTCAGAAATATCCTTGAAATGAAAGCAGAAATATGACCCAAGAAACTTTGTGTTGCTTTATTGTATCAATTGTTTTAAAAGGTGAGACTTCTCTTTTAAACAGGCAGAGTCCCTGTTTCAGGTATTGTAAAAACTCCTTTTCAGAAAGACTAGTACTCTGTGAGAGGACAACCACTAAAGCTAGTAAGGTTTTTGCTGGGGATCTCACCACCATGGTGTCAGTCTGATCTCTCTCCACTCCCCTTTAATATCTTATTCATGCTGCTAGTGTGACCCACCAAGCTTATAGAACAAATCAGAAAACTAAGGCAAAATAATGGACAGATCATTAGAGTAAACAAAATTAATTTTTGCTACTAATTTAAGGAGAACAAAGATGGAAATAAATAGCATTATATGCACCCAGTTTAAAAAATTAATAGATGTAAGAAATTTTAAAATATCAAACCTATATCTGTACCTAACTAGGAAGTTAGCTAATTATTTTGCCTGTTGAACCAGTACATCAACACGATACACAACACAATTACATTTTAATAGGATGCTTGTTCATTTTCAACCAGCCCAATGAATGATTTTTTTTCTTGTCTAAGTGAAAAGGTTGCTTAGAAAGTGTAATGTTGATACATAAAAACCCTGGGTAAGAGCCTGTGCACTCCTGGGATTGCTGAACTTTATATCACCAGGATTAAATACCTCCTTGCCCAAAATGGGGTGAGGAGCTGCTGGGCTGGCTCAAAGTTGAAGACCATGTTCAGGAACAGACTCAATTTTCTCTTTAGTCTCTTACTCACTGTCCTTGCTTGCAATAAAATGCCTCTTTTCCTTTATTTTTTTTTTTTTTTTTTTTTTTTTTTTTTGGGGGTGGTAAAAATGAGATTTAGCTATAGTTGCTGAAATGGCTCTGAGCATCAATATTACTATAACAGGATTTGTTTTTTGTACTCTGACACCTTGTCTTTTCCTTTGTATAAACTTAACAAGTCTGGGCAGCTGCAATGCCATGAAGTACAGTTAACTTATGTAATAGAAAAATGTATGTGCCTATGTATTAAATTGTTTCTTTCATAATACTTTGGATTAAAGAAGAATCTCCAGTGAGCAGGTAATTGCAGTACAAGACTGAGTATCTTGCTTTTATACTTCATTGCTTTGTACTGTACTGCCAGAAATCTATTTTTAGATCTGCTCTGCAGTTGCACAGTTGTAGCTTATATCTTGTCTAAAGGAAGCAAGGTTGCCCTACTGAGACTTTGCCCTTCTCTCAAGGGTAAACTAAAATCCATTAAACTTAAATATATTCTGTAAACCCTGCATATTAATGGCTGTGATGGAAATATTATGTAGTTATTTAGAACAAGATATCCATTTGGGAAAGTGAAATTGATAGGTGTATTTGAAAGCTATTGCCTCTCTGTTCTCCTCCTAAATTCTCTGTCTTTGTGCCTAAAGCTTGAAAGTTTGTTTTGCTGGCACCACGGCAAAGTAAGCAAATGTGTCTCCATAGAGCAGATCCCTGCTGCCTATAACCCCGCAACAAATAGTTTGTGAAAATTAGCACAGACATTCAACCAGAACCTATACTGCCCTAAAGAAATCCAGAGAAATATTTCTGATTAGAGGGAACATTTTTCAAGCACAAATGTTCATATTAACGGGAGATAAATAAATAGTAGATTTAGACAAAAATTGTAATTTAATCTAACTAGATATCGTTAGGTGGGAATAAACATATAATTATAGAGGTAAGCAAGAATCTACACATGCCCATGATCATGGGCACATGCACACACACAGAGAGAAATTTTAAAATTGACTGTGGACAAAATGAAGATATTTTATCCTGACTTTGCTCTTACGAGTTTTGAAGATTCAGATAAATATTATTTAAACATCAACCTTTACATTGGTTTTAAAACAATGAATTGAAGATGGAAAAACTGGAAGGGAGTATGCAGAAAATCTGAATAAGAGATTCCTTTAAGACCTTATGTAACATATCAGCCATACTGTAAGATACAAGAGTCTCTGAACTATATTATACAATCCTAGTTATTCTAGTATTAAACAATCATCTTCTCTGGTCTTCTAAAAGTCTTCTCTTCTGAGTCTGTGTTATGCATACAAATGTTCTTGAGTTAAAGCTGTAGTATTACATCCAAAAGCAAGACCCTGTGACTTACAAAGAAGTATCTAGCTGAGGTATTCCCTGCCAGTCTTAGTAGGGATCCTGTACAGTCCTCACTTTAAATCCACTTTGATGGAATTTATACACACACTAGATGCAGGAAATGACCTTGCCAGTCTTTCAAATAAGCCCTTCTGCCTCCCAATGAACTTAATCAGTCTATGAATTTGTTCCTTACAGCTTATGAAGAAAAGCAGTGAGAGGTGCAATAACAGACAGCTAGTTATCTTGCAAGATTTGATGAGGTCTGCAGCCAGCTGCCTTATAAAATGTAAAGAAACACAGCCGTAGCAAAATTCTTAGCAGTAAGACTTGAAGTTGTGCTGAAATTGTAGCTGTAATTCTTCTGGCTCAAAATTCTGAAGAAGACTATGACTTCACTGAAACAAAAGAAGACAGACAGCAGCCACATCTAGGTTTCTGGGTTAGGAAGCTGAATATGAGCCTTTTGCTTCATGACTTACTATAAAAGAAGGCAGATATCATGAGTGAAAAAGATAGTAGTCGCAAAAAAAAGTACATAAATGTGTGTGACAACACCTTGCCTTGCTTTTTATAATCACTTATTCCCTATCTCCAGTCTCCTTTAACCAAATCCGAGCACTATCTGCATTTTGCTTGCATATACTTGGGGAAAACAAAAAAAAAAGGGAATGTTACATAATGAGCACATGGATGGTATTGCTCAGTGTGAAAAAGACAACAAAGCAAAGAAGGACATGGCACTTGATGGATTTCTTGGCAGCTAGGGCTTACCATGAATGTTGTTTTTTTTTGAACTTCGCACCACAAGTGACCCTATTGCCCTTTCAGCAGTAGGAAGAAAAACCTAGGAGGTAATTTTTATTCAGATAATTATAGGAAAAAATCAAATGTACTCATGAGAATCTGTCTATCCAAAATTAATGACATTAAGCACAGATAATCTTGAACTCGAATGGCACATTTAGTTAGAGAGACCTGTGAGAAAATGAAAAAAGGATGCTTTAAAGAATTTGAAACAGTTGTGACTTTAGTAACATATATCTGTTCTGGCAGATAGAAGTGTGTATTTTATATATAAATGCCCAGGATACATTTTACTTGAAGTTCAAAGCCCAAGCTGTCACATTTCTGTGACCATTTGCTGTGTCTGAAAAGCAAGGTTCATGTGCAAACAAATCTTGAGACAGGTACCTCGAAACAAGACAGGTAAGCAGGGACTAAGAGGAGTTTCAGAGATGCAAAACTAAAATATGCCAAAAGATTTTAAAAGTTTGTGTCAGCTTCTGTCCTACTTTACAAAACTTACCAAATTTAAACAAGCTAGTGTGCATAAACCTAGTGTGCATAACCTAGTGTGCAAAGAAAAACTTCTTCCTCTCCAAAAAAAAAAAAAAAAGGTCTCACCCAAAAATAACACTTTTGCTCCTTTGGCTATTCCTTTCTATTCAAACATACACTACAGACAGGATTGTGATTACCATGATTAGAAACACCATCATCCCATCATCTTCTTCCCTAGTCTTCCTTCCCACACTAAATTTGTTTCAATGCTTCCTTTGATGTAAGAATGTATTTTTTTTCAGTGAGAGTCCTCCTGTTCCCCCTGCACATCATATGTCCTTGCTTAACACATGCCCAAGAGTATTCCATAACTTCCCAAGTGCTGTCTACTGGCACCTTTTCTACTGTTTGCATAACTGCATTCCTGGCATTGGGCACCACCTGTACTTGGTATTTCTAACTGCATAAAGGGGTGGAGTACAGTATCCTTAAATTGTCCATCTTAATTTAAGAGTTTTCCTTGTTACACAGTTATCTATTCCCTTTCAACCTTGGAATTGTAAATGAAGAATTGTTCCAATCGGTCAGACTAAGAACTTCCATGGTGAGGCAAATTTTTCCTGTCTGACTTGCACTCTGGAGCACCTGAAGTTCAACTCCATTCCCCCATACTTTGTTTTAAGACAGTTTAAGAGGCAGATCTTCCAAAATTAGTTACTTCACCTTTAGTTTTAACCAATCCATTTCCACCAATAAGGAGAGACAAATACAAGTAGATATAAATGAAAAAATAACAGTTAAATATAAAATAACACTGAAATGGCGTGACCATCTAATGAAACCAAAGAAGGCATGCAGGATAAATAAGCCCTATCGCATTCTTCTTTATCAGTTTTGATAGTTGGTATCCAAAACTTTGTCTCTTCTACTAGGAATACCGAGGAGAACTTTTGTTGGCAGTGCTTCTTCTGTGATGATATTATATTTAGGAACAAAATAGTTCCCATAACCTGCAGAAAATTGAAACATTTTCAAAAAAAGCCATTTTCACAAACTACGGAAAAAATAAAGTCGGAATATACAAAGTCGAAATATACACATATACATATACACAATGTTCATGAAAATTCTTTCTTATATATCCAAAGCAATTTTTTTTTTATTCTCGGTAAATCATAATATTTTTCTTCAATAATAGCTTTTTTCCATATTAGCTACCTTAAGAATGAGACTTAAACAAAAAATAATAACTTTCTACTACAAAGCTGGAATTTTTAAGTTTAGCAATTTCAAAGAGGAGTTTTACAAAACCAGAATATTTTTTTTGTGTTAAGTTATTATTATACTTTCTGTGCTGCCTGTTGGTGAAGTCTATTCTCTAGCACCAGACTTCTTCATGACCCTGCAAAAATACCTTAAGGCACTCACCTCAGCTGTGATAGCTCCAGAGTGGAACCAAACATTTAAAAATTAGTTTGAATGGCAAACATTAGAGATGCTGGAGATGCAAGAGCTGTACTATAGTCCCCAAATGGCCACAACAAACTGTCACAGGCAAAGAGTAAAGCAGTTGTGAAGTACTTGCACATGAACCCTCATCTTTATAAATACAAACTTAATGCCAGTTTCTTGTGTAAAGAAGAATCTCTTTGATATGCTTTTATTTGACATCTATACGGCAATATTTATTCAAATATTTCCTAAATGTGCCTATTTCCTTCCTGAGCAGAATACACACTAAAAATCCAGCAATGAACAAATCAGATCTGTGGGGGAAAAAAGGGCAAACAAATAAAAAAACCCAAGATCCTGAGCAGTCTTTTCAGTCAGAGGCTAGACATCCCTTTAAAAAGACAAAGATATAGATAAATATAAATAAATAAATAAATAGATAAATATATTATAACTTTCTGGATTTTTTTTTTGTTTGGTTTGTTTTTGTTTGGTTAGGTTTTGTTCCTCCTCTTCAGCATTCCATGTGGCCAATCTCAGATCAAATTTCTTTTGCAACACTTCTAGTGAAGGTTTTTCAGGGTTTGGGCTGATCCTGAAAAACAGTTCCTTTGGGATCTTGTCTCAGTTGCCACAAAGGGAAAAAAAAAAAAAAGTCTTTTGCAGACCATATTTTTAATTACTAGCTTAGTTCTTTTAAAAATGGCATTTATTATTTAAAGCACTTTTTTTGACTCTTGCTATATTAAAGTTGCATTCAAGGCCTGTCAGTTAGCAACAAAAATTGGCAGAAAGACAGCCACTGCTAGCTTTCAGAGAGGTTACCCATCCTTTACCTCCTTCTGTGAGAAAATACAACACCCAGGAACTGGAAGGCTAAGCCAACTGTGCTCTTTACTTATCATGACTGATACCATGGCAGCTCTCTCCCACATGAGACAGTGCTGCATCATTGGCATAGAAGTGTGCTGAGGAAAACCAAAATGCCACAACTGACACCACAAGCATTCCAACGGGGTAAGCATTCTCAAATCGCAGTTTTGGGAACCAAATGCAAATACGAAATATTAATTTACGCATTCATTCTTCAGAAAAACACACTCATAATTTAAGAAGCACCAGTGTTTGCAGAAGAAGGAATAGGAATAAGAATCAGAACTTCTGTAATGGATTAATAGTCATCAGAAAGCGGTTTGGTGCAGTGGTGTTGTTTTGGCAAAACACATGCTATCAACATTCTCTGGTATATGATGCCAATATATTTGATGCAAATTTTGCAAAATGAATCCTTCAGTGTAGAACACCCTTTTACTTTTCAAAGTCTTTTTTATATACTTGGAAGAAATAAAAACGTAAACATAATTTCTATAGTGAATAACAATAAAAATATTCCTTTTCTAGACCAAATAGAATTTTATACATAGATTTTTAAAAAACACCCAACATTTTATAGAACTATATGCCAGCTGTCATGGGGAGGAGAATCCCTGTAGTACCTAAGGGTTGGAAAGTACTCTTTGTTGTAAGCAACTCTTTGTTGTTGCTACTTGAAATAGCAACTCGGGTTTTTTGACAACAATTGCAACCAGTTGTTCTTTGTCTTGGGGTGGTTTTTTTTTTTGTGGAGTTTTTTGTTTGGTTGGTTTTTTTTGGGGGGGGGGAAGTTTTTTTTTTTTTTTTTTTAAAAAAAAATTTATTCCCCCAGA
>JAOTQP010001286.1:55830072-55850519 GCA_026413545.1 Cichladusa arquata
TTTTTTTAAACAAAACTTTAGGCTAAAAGGCTTCTTTTTTGTGTGGTTCTAAATAGAAAATAAGTAGGGAAATGATCTCCTCATGTAATTTGAGGAAGATCATGCTCTGTTACTTTGTTGCTGGATGCTGGTTGGAGTGATAGCAAACAAAGAATCCGTCACCTCTTTTTCTTTCTTTGCCACAAGCATTACCATAAAAAAATGGATCATGGGGGTTAAAGAGTTTGTTCTTATCATGGATTTTACCATTAAAATATACTCCATAATAAGACACCATGAGTTTTTTCAGAGAAATTTTCATTGTTTCCTTCAAACATCTCAGGATATATATGCTATATAGGCTGATTGTGAAACACATTGCAAACAAAATCCCAATTGTTTTTAAAACTGCATATTTATTTCATATGCTACTGAGCACTTTATATAGTTTCTATACAAAAGTAGGGAGAGGCGACTAAATTTTTATAAAGTTCTGTTTTAGAACTGTGGGACTGGGGAGTTCCTAGCCCTCCAGATGACAAGGTTGCTTCTTATGTGTGGGCTAGACTATCTATAAAGCCACAGATTTTTACAAAAATAAATATTTTGAGCCTGGCATGAAAATCACCAGAAGTGGACAACTAAGAAAAGAATTAGTAACACCATAAACACCCAGAGAAATGTATATGTGTAATGTTCAAAGCAGTAACTGCAGTTATTGTGGTTTTTTCAGGATTTTTCTAAGGGCTAAAGCATGAGAAGGTATCTCCTTATACAAAGAACATCACGTCTTGTGTTAACTCAAAGAAATCAAAATTGCACATAACAGTCATTTTTCTCTTTTTTAGCTGACCATGGAAACACAAAGTGACTTGCAATCACAAAAACTGTACTGTGCACTTGACATCACCGGTCTGCTGGTGAACAAAGTTTTACACATACTTCATCTTGATGATGGCTAAGAGTTTATGTAGGACAAAATTGCCAACAGCTCTTTCCTTTCTTTTTGAGCCCTGTTCAATATCTTTAGCTTTCAATTTATTTCCTCTTTCAGACTGTAGCGTGCAATTTTTTGTCTTTAAGGGAAAAAGCGTTTGATGGAACAGATGCCCATACTAGGAATATCTTGGGTCTACTATTCACACCTAAATCTGTTACAAAATGATGAAGGGAATATCTGTTTTAAAGACTATAAATGGCATGTCAGAATGACATTTTCAGAATTTTTTCCTTCCTACCTGGTGAGACACACTTGCTAAGTTACACTGAACTTCATTTGAGTTAGAAATTACTAATGTGTTTTGTTTTTTTCCTGTAAATGCTTTCAAAATTTATTCAAGGTAACATGCTTTGATCAGGATACATTTTCTCTGAATGCCCCTGTAATACACTTTCAATGACATAAATATGTACAAAGTAAAACCATAAAAGATGTGTTATCTTGTCATTTTCCTTAAACAGTATTCTGCAGATTGCTCAGTTCCAAAGCTTTCATTTGTGCTAGAAAGACTAAGTTGTGCATGTGAGTAAATACTGATTCTGAAAAGCAAAAATCCTCATTAAATCAAATGTCGTTAGCTATCCTGGACATAAGGAAGCAGAATCAATGACAATCCGGCTGTGTTTACTTACCTCAGAGTGAAAATCCAAGTAAGTATAAGAAAAAAGTCAATCAAACTTGCCACAGAAACTTGCACTGGTAGTTTCCCAGTACACCTTCCCAGTAGTCTTTATTCAGGTAGCTCCACCTGTGTCAACAGAAAAACCCTACAGTTTAAGCATCAGGGTCAAACCACATTTTTAGACTTTTCTCAATTATTGTCCTTGCCTATGGCAGGGGTGTTGGAACTAGATGATCTTTAAGATCCCTTCCAGCCCTTCTATGATTCTGTGATTCTTTATATGCATGGTTTGTACTTTCATCCATGCTTTTGAATTATTTAAATTACTTTGTGTATTAAAATTGAAAATAAAAGCAGTAGTAGGCTGATAGCATGTAGTGATATTTACACTAGCTCTGAAAGATTGTTTTTTCTGTATCATCTAAATCCCACAACTCATTGTTGTGATACTTAATTGCAATCAACATCCTGATATATTAATTGTATGTATTATTTGAATAATGTTGTTATGTATTAAGATACTTTTTCTAATTTATTCCTTTGCCAGCCTGACTACTGCTGCAATTTTATTCTAATTATGATTTTTAATGCTCAGAATTACACACAAAAAAAAGTGTAATACTTATTTTTAAGAGAAAGCAATTTCTCCTTTAAAGGTTGATTAATACTCTGGGATAATAGAAGGGAAAAAAATTCAAACACCTTTCAAATTCTCAGATTCAGAAATTTTGTTGAACATGCATTAGTATATATTGTGAGAAAAAATAAAATAAATATGAAGTTATTTGCACATAATACAATATTTCTGTCTTCACCATTCCAAAAGGAGCAGATAACCATCTCACTGTCATCCTCAGGCATTTAAATAAAGGTATAAAACTAGAAATGTAGGATCACAGCAAACTCAGAAGAGAGAGGCAGATGTCTACAGAATTTGTTTGAGGCACCACCTTTGCAAAACTAGCTGTTGACTCTTTCCAGCACTCTAAATAACTTCTTGGAGATAGAAAATTTCCTATATGAAGTGCTGGAAGATATTTGGTCACTTAAGTAGGCACTTGTTTTAGGTAGTATATATGCACCTCTTTCCTCCACCTAGTGTTAAAGTACAGGCTTCTGCATACTAGACAAGATGTTGCACTTATGAGTGAGGAAGAAGGGGATTGTTGATTTTAGCTCAAGAGGTTAGCATAAGTAGTGTCTCCTCCAGATCTAAATGATTCACTTCTTAAGACAGTCATTAACAGACCCTTAGCCCAGGAGGAGTCCACACTGGGGTATGTTTGTCCTGATGGACTGCAGTCCACCACAGTGGAGCGAGCAGGTGAAAAGTGTGAGTAGGCAGGAGTGGCAGAGAGCAACTGAGCTAAGTGGTGAAGCTGATTTCATTTAGGGGATGGATTTTATGTGGGACCTTGACAAGTTTAAGGAATGAGCCCACCATGAAATTTAACAAGTGCAATGCCCTGCATGTGGGTCATGGAAAAACTCAGTATCAATAGAGACTGAGGGATGAATGGATTGAGAGCAGCCCTACAGAAGGCAACTTGAAAATACTGATGCATGTAAAACTGGACATGTGCTGACAGTTTGCACTTGCAACCCAGGAAGTCCAGGGTCACTTGGGTTGCATAGAAAGAAGCCTGCCCAGTAGGTAGAGGGAGGTGGTTCTCCCTTTCTCCCTCTCTATTCTGCTCTGATGAGATCCACCTTGGAGTACTGCATCCAGCTCTGGGGTCCCCAGAATAGAAAAGACACAGACTTATTTGAAGCAGGTCTAGAGATGGGCCACAGAAATAATTAGAGAGTTGGAACACCTCTTCTGTAAAGAAAATCTGAGAGAGTTGGCGTTGTTCAGCCTAGAGATGAGAGTTTTTGGGAGACTTTATTGCAGTCTTTCTTATAAGGGGCCCTAAAGGGGTATTGCAAGAAAGTCAGCAAGAGGCTTTTCACCAGAGCCTATAGTGATAAGAAGAGGAAAAAATATTTTAAACTACAAGAGAGTAAATTAAGATTGGATATAGATTTTTTTTTTTTGTTTTTTTATGATGATGGTGGTGAGACACCAGCACAGGTTGCCCAGAGAACTTGTGGATCCTCCATACCTAGAAGTGTTCAAGGTCAGGTTGAATGGGACTTTGTGCAACCTGGATTAGTGAAGGATGCCCTATGGCAAAGGAATTGGACTAGATGATTTTTGAAGATCTCTTCCAGCCCGAAACTTTCAATGATTCTGTGAGTCTTTTAATTCAACTCCATTTTTATAGGCATTAATTTATTTTCCTCAAGTTGGGTCTGGTTTGCTCATGATGGCATTTGATACTTGATTTCCTTGTCCTTATCTCAACCTTCAAGCTTTTGTTTGTCTTATTTCTCCCCCAGTCCTCTTGTAGAGGGGGGGTGAGAGAGCAACTGTGTGGATATCTAGCAGCCAGCCAAGATCAATCCACTGCACCACATCTCTTGAAAACAGCCCAAATTAACCTTAACTGATACGTCTGGAATTAGAAACATCAGGTAAAATTTTGTCTGCAAATATTAATAAGAGTTTTGCTCTTTTATTAATAAACTTCTGTTGGCTGTCATGTCTCCAGTTTAATCAGTTGTGCCTTAGTGTTTTTATTAGAAAAGGTTTCCCCTTTACTGCCTATAGAGAGCTTTGCCACCTATATTGTGATTAACTAATATTGTTATTAATGTAAAAAACTGGCATAAAGAAAATCCTTAAGGAAATCCTTAAGTGGTTGATGACAATCCCTCCATGATTGTTGTATGATGAAGCTGGGGAAAACTATTTAATCACGTTGCTCTATGTAATGTCACTGAATGAACCTACATCAAGAAACTTAATTAAGATTGGCAAACATGTTAATTTAAGAACATTCAAGCACTTCACTTTCTATCAGTAGTTTTTCTTAAAAACAAGACAAAACAAAACATAATGATATCTTTGCTTTTATAAACATCCAGAAAAGAAGCTGTGAAATTCTAAAGAAATTTCAAAGTTAGGGAATAATATTATTTCATGAAACTATCTAGTGTTCACTAAAATTCATATGAATCTTCAATTTCATGGTTTTTCTTATGTTTTTGCTAATATGGTTGTTTCCTCTCCTGAGCAGTATGTTGCTGTGGAAGCTATTTTGTATGAATTTGTATATACTCAGCTTTTTTCTTTGGGCACTTTTGTAATTCTACAGATATTTCAGTCAGATGTGTAATTTTATTCTTAAAATTTTATACACATGAAAAGAAGCAAAAAGGCATATATTGACTGTTCAAGTTAAAACTCAGCCCCCAGGCATGACTTAAATGTGTATTAATCTACTCACGATTACTCCAATTCCTGTAGCCAATGTTTATACTAGCCATACTTATTCTTGCACATTTTCTCTGTAAAAGAAGAACAAAACCAAAACATCTTAAAACCTACATGTTGGAGAGATTCACCTAATTTGAGTCTACATGTACCTCCTGCCATTTATTTTAGGTTCTTTATGAGCAGAAACAGAATGAGTGTAATTGAATGCATGAAGACAGAATAATTTCACTGAGCTAAGCATATGATAGCAGGTGCCTGGAAAAATTGCTATGACAGTGTGCTGAGGAAGACATGAAAACTGCATTCTCTCATGTAAATTAGGAGGCAGAGAAAATTAATATTATTTCTCTTATTCAATCTTTTTTCCTGTAGCTGATTTGCAGGGTATGTTTGGAGGGAATTGAGGCTCAGAAAAAACATATTGTCAAGGAGAGGACCAAAATGGATGCTTTCTCAATAGTAAAACTGTCACATATATTGAATTCTTGGTTAGCAACAGGCATATATTAAAAGGCTTGGCTTAGATCTTCTCTTTTGCATTTAAGAACTGATTCAAATCTGCCTAAGAAAATGGAAAAAAACATCAGTGTTCAGTGGTTCAGTTCTTTAAAAAATCCTTTAATATAAGAATCTCAATATAGTTTACTCACATTTTTTTTTTACATAGACTGGAGATAAGCACTGGGCCTTCAAAAACTAGGCTGATCACAATGCATATATGTAGGTTTGGATGCCCATATTTTCAACTAGTTCTTTCATCCAAAACCCTGAAGTATGATTTTCAGAAGCATAATTTTAGATCGTGTCATTTGAACAAATTTTTAGTTCTTCTTTTGAGTATCTTCACTTTGAAAGCCACTATTTCCTTGAATTTTAAGCATACAAATGACATATTGGCCTACAAAAACTGCTTTTAGCTTGCATGACTAACTTATATGTTCAGTAAAGAACACAAGTACAGACAACGTCTCTCAAACTAAGATAGCATAAGAATAGGTATACAAGAAGGTATGTGAGTAAGCTCAGTATACCTACTGTTTGCAAAAACATCACTATAAACCTAATTAAACATGTAATTAACCACTTCAACCACAGTTTTAAAGTTATTCATAAATCATCATACTCAGTGTTATTTGAAAAGACAGACCCTCTCTTTAATCATACAAAATAGTGAAAACTTTGAAGCTTTAGAGTGAAGGTGAAGCATTCCATCTCCTCTTAGTAGCCACAGCTCTGCCTCTTTCCTGCCCTGGACAAAGAAAGAAGGTGCCCAGCACAGTGCAACTTTATCAGGAAAGCTGTGCTCTGTGTGGTAAGTCTAAGAGTTTGGTCACAGCCAATTCTGTAAGGAAAGAGCTGTTCAGCTAGGGAGGGAGGGCAGAACTTCACAGGGACTGTGAGAATGCATCCCCACATATCCTGCCTGGGATAGTACTACACTGATATTAAGTATTTGCTTTCAGAATATGCCTGTCGTTTAAAAATTTCTTTGACAGGTTATTTTTAAGTTACGAGACATTACACTTCTTTGTAATCCACGTAGTTTCTGTCTACAATTTTCAGTTTTGTATGATATTCAGTAGTTGTTTAAAACACTGTGACTGGATATATTAAAATTTTAGTGAAATTGAGTCTCTAAGGGAATCAGGTGTTTTATCTGAGACATGGCCAAGTCACAAAAAAATCAAGAGAAGCTATTCCTTCTCTCCCTGTGCCTGTACTTCCCATCACACTCACACACACACATCACTAACACAATTTTTATCCTACAGATAATTTGAAGGCATTACTATTCTTTTGTTAATGCAAGAAAATTGAGTTTTAAAATACTTATAATAAACAAGTTTAGTTTTTTTTGATATGCCAAAAGCTAAGGTTGCATTGCTAGCAAGTTTTCATCGTATCTGAATAAGCACATTTGGCTTGCAGCTCCTCAGAGAGATAATTCACTGAAGAAAAGGGAATTTCAATGGCCTCAGCAGATGTTTAAAGTTCTGCATGTATGGGAACTGAATAAATATTTGCATGAATATGGAGTGTTATAACCAAGGAGTTCTCAGTCAAATTTTGGTCTCCTTACTCATATTGGTAAAGATAACAGAACTTTCAAAGGCAGAATAAAAGAACTTAAGGAAATCTAAGAGTTACACATAAGAAATATGAAATCTTTCAAATGAAGCAACTTTCAGAACTCCTAGGAAACCTGTAGAGCAAGTCACTTGAAGCAACAGGGATGGCAATGCTTGTTATCAGGCAGATCATGATTAGTCTGACTGTGCATCATCCTGTACTCAACACCACAGTGTTGTTTTATGCTGTGTGTTATGAAAAGACAGAGTTGTTCAGAAACAAAGACAGGGCTGCAGCATTGTCTTTCATCAGATTCTTCTCTTCCTCTGTCAGGTCTGATGTTGTGGTTGAACCCCAGCCAACAAGTAAGTACCACACAAGCTGATCACACAATCCTCACTTCCCCCACATGTTGAAGGGGAGGAGAATAGAAGAGAAAAGATAATTCTCCTGCGTTAAAAGAAGAGCAATTTAATAATTGAAACAAACAAAAACAACAACAAAACAACAACAATTACAAAACTCCCAAAACCCAAAAACCAACCCCAATTTACATATTGAGCATGACATTCCACAGTGTGAAGTATCCCTTCGGTCAGCTCTGGCCAGCTCTCCTGGCCATGCTCCTTGCATGTGCAGCTCCTCTCTGCCAGAACACAGGAAGCTGAAAAGTCCTTGGCTCAGGGTAAGCTCTACCAAGCAACAACTAAAATATCCATCCATCATTAGCATTATTCAAATACTGAATCCAAAAAAACAGCACTGTACCAGCTACTAAGAACAGAACTCTGTCCCTACTGAAAACAGAAAACCTGTAGATAGTAAGGCATCTAAATAAAGAGTAAGGCTCTTATATTTCATTATGTCCAGATCTATCTCATGTATTTCATTTGTTCTGCCACTGTCCACAATCTTGGAATTAGATTTTAACACTTTGAGAAGGACAGTTGAACAAAACAGCATTTTAATCTAAGGACAATAGAACAGAACAACATAACCTTGGAGAAGTAGATAAAGAATGTAACATAAGCAAATCAAAGTTCTGCAAAAGAAGTGGGATGCCAGCTCACCTCTGTAAGATTGACCAAGTAGAAGTTATGCAAAACAATTATATTGTACTTACTCAAAGGTGGGGGTTGAGGAACAGCTACATAAAAAGGACACTGGACTTTGAAGACCAAAGAAGAGCCCCAGAAAACCATATTGAGACTTCTGGTAAGGGGTGGGGCTATGTGAAATAAAGTAATACATATGCATCAAGGGCATGGGGAGAGCTCATGAATATGTAATTGATGTGTATGATGAAAGCTCTGTTCACCTGACACTTGGCACACTCAATTAGAGGAAGGATCCTCTGAATGACAAGTTCACTGCAATAAAGAATGCCTGCTTTTTAATACTCAAAACAGTGTTAAAAAATGTCTATCTGGGCAATTTTGGTATCAGCTTAAAATCAGAAAGTTACAGTTCTGGATGCAGCTTGAATTCAAAACTCTTTAAATCTTTTCAAATTTCATTAATTCCATCACCAGTGATGTCTCAGAGGAATCAACTATAGGACTTCACTGACAGACACTGCCCTAATCCTAATATTTAATGGCTCTTGATATTAAATGCTGTCCACGTGGTGGCGTAAACATTGATTGTGTCCATAGGGAAGCATGAAGACAGAGCTATTTCTTTAAAGAAATTCGTTATTCAGAGTAAGTGGGGTTTTGCCAGGCATGTCTCCTGGCGAGCAGAGAACAAAATATTCCAGTTTTAAACAATTACTGTTTCTACCAGCTCTTATTTTGTATAATAAACTGTAGTGACCAAGGAGATTTTTCTATACAAATTACCAGAGTTGAGCAACAAAAATCTGTGACTGCTTTGCAAAGCAGGGGTTTCTGAATTTTCTTTGAGAACAGCACATTTTTTAATTTGAATGGTACTCATGCACTCATGGAAGATGAACTTAAAATCCTTCGCAGAGACGAGATCTTACAATTCCAGCCCCAGGAGAAGTGGTAAAAGCAGTGCTATAGCATGTGTCATCATTTTCTTAATGTAGCTGCTAAAGCCATTATCCATAGGTCCTCATAGGGGATGTCTGATGTTTTCTCACTAGTCATTTCTTTTTCCATTTCCCTAGACATTTTTGACATTGAGAATTTTTACTCGCAGGTTGTCGTTGTCTAGGAGATGGGGTATAAGCCTTTTCAACAGAAACTGTAGAAACTGTGAAAAAGAGAAAGAGAGAAAATGAGTAAGAAATTGAAATGACAGCTTTGGTGATGGCTTTTTGTTCATCTAGTCAACTGTACTATAGTGCTGCTGAATGAGCAGTTTCCACTGTACCTCAGAAAAAATATGAAAGAGCGCTGCGCATTTCTTTCCTCCTTGTAGTGCTGCATATGATGCCTTTAGTGGTGTTTCAACTTGCTGAAATTAAATTGTTACCAAATGTCCTTTATAGCAGAAATAGCCATTGTCTATGAAGTTCAAACAAACTGTACTCCATGCAGGGATTATGAACATTCACATAGAAAATGGGATGGTACATGGGTAATAAACATGCTTCCCATGCTTTGATAGATGCAATTTATCCAAGTTTAAAATTTAGCTCTGTGGAGGTACAGAGGGGCCATTGCTTTTCTGCCCTTGAGCTTCTGTTGGTGCATGCTTTGTTTCAGAGGTTCTAAGGAAGAAATCTGTAGTCCTCCACATAAAAATATGCACATCCCATTTGCGTGTGTGTTTGGCCCAAGGTGCTGGATGTTGTTTTGACTTTCTCAAGGAAATTGTATTTTTGTAAATGATTTCATAAAGAAATGATCATTTCATGAAAAATGTAAGCTCTGATTTATTCTGCCTTCAAGAAAGATATTAAAATACACAAGAACTTCGCATTCACTTAATAATACAAAACATCAGAGTTGGCACAAGCCAAAAAGAAGTCCAAAAGCAAAAAGCCCTAATCTATCTACAAAAAAAAGGGATATATTGTCCGCTTTGAAATTCTACTAAAGTTAATTTTTCTTTTTTGTTCTTCTTTTCTTTCTATCCTTTGAGAAGATCACTTGGGATTTAGTGGAAAAGTGAGTTATGACATATGAGAAACAGCCATCTGCTAGAGATTTACAATGTTCTTGGAAAAATACAAATACAGTAACCTTATTCAATGGACAGGGAAATGGAGGCCCAGCAAGCCGGTAGCTCACCCAGCAGAGCAGTATCAGGAATGAAAGTGGCCATACTCAAACCACAGCTCCAAATCTTATCAGCTAGGACACTTTCTTGTCATTTGTAGTGACACACAGTCATGCATTTTCCACTTCATTTTTCCCTTTAGATAAATTCCTGTAGTGTTTCTACTGTTATCCCTTGAAGTATTTTCACAGCATTGTGTTTTTTACCCTGGTCTTAATACACCACTGTCATTATGTTACACTGTAGAGCTGCATCCCAGCTAAACTTGTTATGGGATGTCTGATTATGAGCACATTGGAACCTGTTCATTTAATTTATAGCTTTAATGTTCTTTGAATGCAATCTTTTATAGTGAATGAATATTATAATTGATCCACTGTGAACAAAATGCTTGAATTAAGTTCTTTGCTGCTGCAGAGCCTTGCCTTGAGATTACAGGCCCTGGAGTGAATAGATAAGTAAAAAAGGATTTAAGAACATAGCAATGAGCTGATCAATATAATGTGCATGAAAAATGAGTACAAGGTAACAAATTCTATACAACTGAAACCTGGAATGTTGTTTCAGCTGCAAGGTGACACAGAATCTTCTTGGATTCTCTATTATGTCTTCTCTACATGAAACAGAGACATGGGAGGGGCTGGTGGGTGCGAAGGTTTGGTGACCACTTATCTGTACCACACCAGACCCTTCAGAAAAATTAAGCAAGTTGTAACCAAAGTATCTAATCAAAATGCAAATCAACTACTTACTCACTGTATCAGGCCTACAGAACTGTGAGGTTGCCTATTAGCCTATCAACTTTTACATTTTAGAGGAAATTGTCCTGAAAATGAAGGTCTGCTCAACCCATAAATTCACAGACATTCCCACGCTGATAAAGAGACTTTCTGTTTCCCTGTCCCTAAGAATCCAGAAACATAGGATGAAATTAAATAGCTTTATCAGTTAGTGACCTTTGCAGCTCCTCCTACAAATTGCATCCATCTGTGCAGCAATGAATGTGAAATGACATTCAGCCCCTACTTTGGTCAGACCGGATCTCCCCCTTCCAAAATTATTCTTTCGGTCCGTCTTCACATCCCATTAAAACTGAGCTTTGTGAACTAAGCCTTATTTTTTCCAAAGCAATTGCAAAGTTTTTTTTTAAGGTATCATTGGAAGGAAAGAAGACAAAAAGAAAATAACACTCCAAAACACTCCAGTTAAAAAAAAAAAAAATCACTAAAGAGTGCTTATGAGATGTGACCTGAGTTTGAAATCAAAAGCTCTTAGGAGACCTCCCATTTTAGCTCTGTGAGAGTTCCCATGGTGGAGCTTTAGATTAAACCTTTTAATGAAGCTCAGTTGTAGAAAACAAAAAACACAGGTCTATTATTGTTGTTTTGCTGAATTACCATTAATTTCATCTGATAGAAAAACAGCAAAGAACACTGGATTAACAGTAGCTATAAGAGGCCGATGTAATTTAGGCACTAATTTGCACAGCATGGAAGTTCCACCCCCACCACATTTTCTGGTCCCAGCTCTCTAATAGGTGTGAACTCCCTGGCTTCTCTTTTCAGCAATCCCATCCATGCTGGGAAGTATCAAAGCCCTTTAAGTAGGTAATGGCTGCTACATGAACAGTAATGATTTCTATTCCCATTATTGCTTCTTTAAGACAGAAAAAAAGTAAACAAAGAAGTTACTTTTTATTTTATCAAAGCACTTATGCATTTTCAATACTGTGGTTATCTTATGTTTCTCCAACCAAGCATAGGTTCTCGAGAGAACAAACTTTATTTTAAACAAATCTAACATCAAATGTCTTTAGTCTTATCTTGAAAGGTCACAAATAACTTTATAAACTGCGAAAATATACCACCTCCTTACCTCTCAATTCTGGACCAAAACATTTAAAAATCTGAAGATTGTAACAAACAATAGGATTTCTTTCATTTGTTTGAAACTGAGAAGAGAGGCTCGGTAGGTAACAAGCAGTTACTCAGTGGCCTGGAAAATAGGCAAGCTCTTCTAAGACTGCACAGAATCTGGCTGGTATTGAGTGAACTGCCTTCATAGTTGCTCCTGTTGTGCACTGGGTATTGTGGATTTGTGCTTAAATCCAGTATTTTGGCTACAGTTAAACATCATTTGCACAGCATCAATGGTTTCTCCTTCCCTGTTGTGCAGCCCCATCCCTCCACAGAGAGTAAGCTGGGTGTCAGAAAGAAGTTGCTGGTTGTCTGAGACAGCTGTCCCAATTTTTTCAAAGGGAAATTCCATAGCATAGAACATCAAAACAGTTAACATCAAAACTGGGCTAGAGAAAGAAAGATGTGGAGCTCCTTGGTTTCCAAGGAGGCCATTATGTGAAGACTGTCTGGGCATCAGTATGCTCGTGGGAGATGACAAATGATTACATTACATTGTGTAGATTTTTTTTTTCTCTCTTTCACCTATTAAACTGTCCATATCTTGATCCATGAGTTTATTAGTTCCAGTCTTTCTATTCTCTCCCCCGTCCTACTTGGTTGGGCTAGGGGAGAGAGGAATGAGTTTTTGTGTGTCCTTAGCTGGGACCAACTCATCACAAAAAGAAAGGAGGCAGGAAAAAGTAAAAGAAAAATAATTGTTTTTGTAGAAACAGTCACTTTCAACTAAAAGGAGACTAGTTCAGAGTGGCACAGATTAAATCCTGTATAGTAGAACAGACAAATAACATCAAATGAAAATCACCACAAAATGAAATTTGTTTTCTTGGAATTTTAGCTCAATTAGGAGAAAAACCCCAAAACCCAACCAAAAAAATCAAACGTCAAAGCTGAAACATCAAAATGTCTGACTACAATATACTTAAGAGAAAATTATTTTGTTCTTTTCCAAAATATCTCTCAAATTTTGTAATTCCTGTTTTACAATGTGCAAAGATTTAAAGACCAAATCCAAGCAAAGGTTTTGATAGCTCTGTCTTTTTACTGCTATTTTTGATCTTCAAGCTTTACTGTGCTATATTTCACTCAGTGTCTTCCTAACTGGCTTCCCTGTCACTTAAAAGCAAACTAAACCTCAAACAAGAGCCTTTTGTTCTTGGTATAAACAGAATGCCAATGACAAGCAGTCATGTAACTTAGGAAGTAAGTTTAAAACCAGCTCGACTAACATCAGTGTGGCAAAATTACCAGTGATCATCACTCCAAACCACAAAAATTCCCAGTTCAAACTTATGCTAGGTCATCTTTGATATAAATGTATTAATCTCCAGCACGCTCAATGGGACCTCAGCTGATTCTGTGTTCTTTCCACCCAAGGCTTTTCAGAATATGGCTAGTTTATTTTTGCCATCTTCTTTCTCTCAATCTAAAATCCTAAATATCCAACAGAGGCAGCTTCATCTGCTGGTACCACAGTACTTCAATGGGAACTTCTCTGTGTTTTTACAAGAGGTCTTAGAACTTCCGTGGTGTTTAACCCAGCCATCATCACTCATTCATGGTGCTTAACAGCATTTCTGTTCCCTTAAATTCTTCCAGTATGCAAGATGTAATTCTCCAAGAGTATCTCAGAGGTCTATGTCTTATTGAAACCCTTCCATACAGGAAATATCAGAGTGAAAAATGTTGTCATAGTCCACTGCACAAAATTAAAGAGTAACTGAAGGATATACTGGGAAAGATTAATTTCTTGGTTGTGAATGGAAACATTATATACTGAGATACCACAATCACAGCCACATCTTCATATTAATCTTCCAAAGAGCATTCAAAATTAATTAGAAGTTCAAGCACCACCATTCCTTCTGGAACATAAATGTTTTATTTCAGCTGTAACCAGAAAGATAATAACCAGCACAAGCATTTGAAGGGAAATTATGTTTCAAGATGACAGTACTCAGAAGCCCCAGTGCCTTTACACTGCTGAAGCAGAACAAAATTTTTCTTTCACATGGCAGCCTGAATTAAAGCCATTCCTGGAAAGAAGTGCATTCTGAACTAGTTCAGTGTGAATGACTGGCCTTAAACATGATTCATGTTTGTGTTAAAGTTCTGGCACATCAAAAGTTTTTGCTTCCAGCTTTTTGCCAAAGGGAGTGGTTAACACTCAGCTGCTTTATTTATTTTATTTCCCCAGTCATAGCCTGAAGTTTTAGGGAAGCTCTTCTGAAGCTGAAGCCTTCAGAGTCTAATTACAAGGGAAAAGGAACACTTTTCAAACACTAGCTCACATTTTTTACTTCAACTTCTTGCTTATCCACACATACAACAAATTAGTCTGCTTAATTCATGTAGGTCAGATGCTAACTTGGGCAAGACATGTAAGATTAACCCTTTTCATGAGTGTGTAACTAGTGCAGAATTGTCACTGTCAGCAAATGCCTCCAGTGCTCTGTAGTGGCTTGGAGTTGCTCAGGGTTCATCCTCAGTTAATCTGACCAGTAGAACACCCAATGTCATAATTTTTTAGGCTTCAGTGAAGGAAATCCTGAAAAATAACTTATAATACACTTATCTTAAAATGACATTTACAAGATTACAGTTTTTAATACTTGTCAGATTTCCAGCTCTCTTGAGTACAAGGAAAATTGACATGATGGAAATTGCATAGGGAAAGGTTTACTTGTGGAGTTGTGTGTATATCCTTATTTCCAAAGCTGAAGAAAAAAAACCCTGTAAAAATAGTTTCACTAGTGGACCTTCAGCATTGCTGCCTTGGCCACAATTTCAAGTTACTAGTGGATGGGAGTAGGGAAATCACTGGAAAGAGCAAATAAAAAGAGGGGAAGGGTGTGTTCCCCCAAGCATCTTAGAATGCTTGGGAACCAGAATCTAATCTGTGTCTCCCATCTCTCTTCCTCTCGTACTTCTATGTGTTATTTTCATGATGGATATGATTCTGAAGGCTTTAGCCATTTGAGAGGAATGAAAATAGAATGGCATATAGTTTCACATATAAAGTTAAGCATAATAATTAACAGTATTAATTTTTTTAATAGTACATAACACCATCAGTTTTAAAGCCAAGAATTTCACAAAAATACAATTCAATCTCTGTGAAACCTCTTCCAGCAGGCTTCTGGGGTGATAAAAGACAGAACTTGGGATAACAAGTTGAATTAGATTCTACTTCCAGGTTTACCCTTTGAATGCCTGTGGTGTAGACACAGTGGAGGACTATTTCCTAATTCACGAATAGAAGTAATGAAATTGGCTGTCAAAAATGACCATGGAAGAACTGAATTGAATAACTTATTGCTATCATGGGGACAGCTCAAAGCGGGCAGCTAAATAGGCATTTTGCTGCTACTGTTATTGTCACCTCCAGTGGCTGTTAACCCCAGTACTTCCAAGTATTCAGGTCTTCAAAACAACATGAAGCACAATGGTTTATGAGTATCAGCAGCAAGATCATCTCTCAGCCATATCTTGATCCTGTGGTGAGTAAGAGTCTCTGGTCCCACAGCTGGTTCAGCAAGCAGAGCATGCAAAAACCTTCATAGCAAGGGATGAGGAGTTCACCTTGCCTCACCTGCAGCCCCAGTTCATCTCAGAAGAGACTGGGGACCTTGAATATTGAATGTTTTTGCTCAGTGACAGAATGCTTACTTGATCACTGAAGTCCTCTATTTCAAGATGGCTGCTAACTAGAAACGCAGATAGTCCTCTTGAGTTTCATCAGTCAGAAGCAAATGCACATTTACTTGACTGCTAAAGAGCCTGACTCCAGTCATTAACTTCTGCCCTGTGTTTGCCCTCTGTGGTACTGGGAACTGCTGAGCTCCCAGCTGCTGAGCAGTAGCAATAGCACTCTGCCTCTGCCTCTCTCCCATTTCCAGAGCTGGAGGGAAGGTACAGAGCTCTGCAGCTGTGTGCAGCTGGGTCTGGCTGGGATGAAGTTAACTCTAATCACATAACCCCATATGGTGCAGTGGTTTGGATTTGTGACTAGAACAGTGATGATAACACACCTATCTTTTAGCTGTTGTTAAGCCACGTTTGCACAGCATCAAGGCCTTTTTTCCTCCCATTCTGTAGGTGTGGGTTGAGGTTCCACAGGAATCTCGGAGAGGACACATCTGGGACAGCTGACACAAACTGACCAAAGTGAAATTCCATACCTTACAGTGTCTGCTCAGCAATGAAAAGTCAATGAAAGGAGGAAGAAGAGCTGATCCCCAGTGCTATGGTCTTCCCAAGCAGCTTTTATGTATGCTGAGGCCTGGCTTATCAGGAAGCAGCTGGATGTCTATCTTTCAACAGGACTAGTGAATTAACTACTAATTTGCTTTCTTTGTGTGTGCAGATTTGTTTCACTTATTCAATTATTTATCTAAGCCCACAAGTTTTTTCACTTTTATGTTTCTGATTGCCTTTTCAATCAATCTCACTGTCAGGGAATGAGCTACTGTTTGGGGAGGTAACAGCTGGATGGAGTCATCCCAACACAACCTGAAAGAATACATTATGAATATATACTTCCATGAATATACACACACATCCTGCCTCTTCTGCCTGCTTCATTTCTTAAGGTTCAGGTCTCCAAATAGCCCTTTCTGTTTGTGGGGCACATAGATACTGTGCAAGAGGAGAAATCAGCCTATGCAATTCAGATCAGGGAAGCTTTCCATCCCATACCAATGTAAGATAGATGCAACCAACTTTTCTTTACTTGAAGAATCAACTCAAACAGCAGCTTAGCTCTAATAACAGTAAATGAATGTGTACTTCTGGTAGACAAGTGCTAACTGAGTGGGAAACTTATTAAACCTCTGGTTAGTGGCTTATTTCTCACACATGCAAAAAAAAAAAAAAAGTCATAAAAGAACTTTCAGTTCTGTCTGTCTAAACCTGCTTCTGTAGGTCTAAACACTAATATCACCATCCATCACCTCTCATGTACTCAAATAGCTCTGTATTTTTGTTGCTTAGTATAGCTTTAAGCACATGATTCCTGCAAACTCATTTCACTCAGTCATTATTATTATATTCTTAAAATTGAAGAATAGTTCTTAAACAGGAAGGCTCCTGGGACAGGGTTTCACTTCACACTAACTGCTGTATGAGCCCTGATACAATACTGAAATTTATGGGGAGGGCTCTTACTAGAAGCAACAGTACAAATACTGGCAGAAGAAAATGCGATACCAAATTTCTTCATAATTTTTATTAGGACAGGCAGTCTTTGTCAACAGTTGTTAGAAATTTGTCCATTTGCTAAAATAGTGGTGACCCAGATTTTCTATTTTTAAAAATAATGTACTGATTTTGGCTGGGATAGAGTTAACTTGCTTCATGGTCATTTGCATGGTGCTATATTTGGAATATGTAATCAAAACTGTGTTGATAACACATTATTGAGCACTGCTTATGTAGCATCAAGACCTTTTCTGTTTCTCATGTTACCTCTCCAGTGTCTAGTCTAGGCTGGGCAAGGAGTTGGTAGGGGACACAGCCAGGAGAGCTTGTCCAAATTAATCAAAGAGGTATTTAATGTAATAAGATGTTGGACTGAGTGGTAAAAAATGGAGGGGTGGGGGGAGAGGGACAAAGAAGTCACATTTAGAGAGATGGTGTTTTTATTTCCAAGTAACCACTATTCTCAGTGAAGCCCTGCTTTCCTGTGCAGGTTTTGCTTGCATGCTCAGATTTTTTTTTACCCATTCATTTTCTCACTTTCACACTTCCAGTTCTCTCTGCCATCCTGCTTCATGGGAGAGAGCAAGCTGAACTGCCTGCTAGGGTTAAACAAATAATACAAATTGTTTGACAACAAATAATAATTGTTTTACAAGTATGAGACATATATCATCCTGAAAACCTGAAGAATTTATTAAAAAAAAAAAAAGTCTCCTTTTCATACCCTCTACATGCTTTCAGAATTTAACTACAGACTAAAAAATTTAGAAAGCTGGTCTCAGCTTTAGGAATTTTACTTCTCTCTATATATATTTCTATATATGGAGATATATCCAGAAAAAGAGAGATAACATAACCTTCTTTAATCTGGTCAGTCTCCTAATACACCAAAGTATCATATCAAAAATTTTTGCCACATCAGTTTAGCAGAAGTTGATAATCTCTATGCCCTTTACAAAGAATTTTCCAGGATAGCATGTCCCAGACTTCATGTATACATATATTGCTTTGCATATGACTACATCACATTTGAGCATAGGCTTTACTACCTTTGAATATAAATATTCTGTAAGGAGCATGGTATTTTTTTCTCTGATCATAAAACAATAAAACAAAAAACCTTCAAAAAGCCAACCTGGTTAACAGTCCTAAATGAAACTTACAAATTTCAAAGAAAGAATGAGCAATTTAAAACACTATTTTTTTTATAAAGCATGTTTTATTCCTTTTTTTCCTTTGCATTAATAATGTATCAGCTAGTCTGTGATTTTACTTGTCTAAAAGCCCTGTAGATAATCAGATAATTTCCTAGAATCTAAGAAAAAATGTTTTATTTATTGCTTGAGCACAAATGGAGGAGGAAGGCTTCTAAATCCAGTAACAGCTTCTGCTCATGTCTAGACATGACTGAAACACAATGAGAGATGGATAAGAAGGTCAAACAGTTTTTCATTTCTTGGATGGAGCTGTTACAGGTTTGTGTAGGTAAAACTAATATCAGAATGTAGAAATATAAGAAAGAAATTTCAGAAATGCTTACCTGAACTTTATCATGGAAGAAATCAACATCTACTCCCCCAATAGCAAACCTGCCTCTAACTTACCCTGGCAATAAATCTGATGGCTAATGCAATCATTTTGCTGAATGACAAATATGGCTCAAAGTACACCTCTTTTTCAAGCATGTTTTCAGTTATGCTGGTACAAACATTCAAAATCCTGGATCATTTCCTTGATCTGTTTGACCATGCAATTCTACAAAAATTAAACCAGCACAACTGAGCGGTTGTAAAGAAACATGCAAACAGTGAAAACACAGAACAGTTCAAAGTGGGCTTGACTCCAAGGAAAGAATTCTCTGTAATGATATTCAATGAGACCAATGGGAATTGATGAGTTTTTCCCCTTTAATTGAATACAGAGCTGGTTTCAATTAGAATTCATAGCCCATGGCATTAGTGTTATCATCACTGCAAAATCACATTACAAAGGGCATAAGTTATTCAAACTAAGATTCAAAGTTTACCATAGTTTCAAGAAGGCGACTGTAATTAGAGTGTATTACTTGGAAGCTATTAGATTAAATTACACATTCACATTCCTTTTAAAGTTGGTGGATTTTCTAGACTGAAAGAAGATGCTAGATTCAATGGTAATGAAGCAGTATTAACTAGGTAGTAGTTAGG
The DNA here is from genome assembly GCA_026413545.1 of Cichladusa arquata. NCBI lineage: Eukaryota > Metazoa > Chordata > Aves > Passeriformes > Muscicapidae > Cichladusa > Cichladusa arquata. The sequence continues at coordinate 55,849,559 of JAOTQP010001286.1, forward strand.
TAAGAAAAGTAAACAAAATTATTATTATGTCATGCAGTCATTTATTGGTGACAATCACGACTCAATCAAAATTCATATGAATTTATCTGTGCAAGAGCTTCACTTTAGATCAAATTTTATTGCCTTTAAAATATTAATTCCTGAAAAACACAATATAATCCTCCCTAGAAAAGTAAATTAGGAAAATTTTCTGGCTAAGTGGAGACATTGGCATCACAGGTTATTTTCCCAAGTTTATTATCTCCAGGCTATAAAAAGTAGAATGTGTTAGCCAGTTATTCAGTACCACACATCAAAAAAGCCCAATTCAGAATATTTTTTAGGAAAGAATTAATGGTGAGGAAAAAAAAAAACAACAAACCAATTTTCAGAAGGAGAACAACAATATTCTTCTCAGTTTAAAATATTAAGAATATAAAGAATATGTAAAAAGACCCATACCCTGCTCTCAATTTTGTTTGCATGTAGAATCACACACTGAAGACAATTTGGATGCCATGTTTTTTAGTTTGAAGGCTGTTGTGATTTTGTTTGTTTTGTTTTGCTTTGCTTGGTATTCAACTTTGAAGGTTTTAGCAATACTCGATTGTTTGTTTATGCTTCACAAATACACAAATAGAATCACAAATATAGGGTTTTTTATTTCAACAAATCCTTCACTGCCAGTCTTCAAAATGATGCATTGAGCTTTTTGTAAAAAGTCTTAGGTGTATTAAGTATAAAACAAAATGCTAACTGGAAATACACTTGCAATCTCACATTGGCTGTTACGTCTTATGGAGATATTCCCTAATGATGAGTAAGAGTTTACGGAAAATATGGTTATGTTGTACTATGTATTACCTGGAAATTTAATTTCAATCAAACAATGTTGTTGTTTTTGAAAATGTTGATTGGGGTGAATGATGAGCGGAGGCCTTTGCAGGGGTTTTATAGAGATGTTTATTTCAGCCACGCGAGC
>JAOTQP010001286.1:55851045-55867105 GCA_026413545.1 Cichladusa arquata
TTTTTTTTTTTAATAAAAAAAAAAAAAAAAAAAAAAAAAAAAAAAAAAAAATTAACAGAAGAATAATTAATCTCAGAAGTGCTCACAGAAAGTGAAATGATCAAATGACAGTAAGTAAAGAACTACCAGGGAAAGTACTCAAATTAAAATGATGGGAAAATGTAATTTTATTATATATTGTTTTTAAAATGCTCTTTCCCTGATAGACCAATTCCACTCTCAAAATTTAGCATTAGCAATTCTCTGTTTACTGAATAGAGACTATCATTCTTGTTGGCAGTTAGTATGGTACTATTTTGGCTGCAGTTCTCAGTGGAACCATTTTCAGAAACACTTACTGCATGACCCTGAGGAAAACACTAACTGAGTACCTCAACACTGCATACCAAAGCAAAAAGACTTTTTTATTAGGGTAGACAAGAGAGACCCAGGGCAATTTGAGGAATGTTGCTGGAAGAACAGCAAGAATTATGCATTTCTTTGTATGCAAAAGGGGAAAAAAATTACTTTTTTGAGCTTGGCAATGTTTGGAAACAAGTTCTAGATGCATGCAGCATTGTTCATCACATTAAGTGTCCACAGAGAGAAAAAAAGTACTTTGTATTCAGAAACTGGAAAGAATTTTGGCTTACTGCTGCATTTTCCCAAATCTACTACAAGGCTGCCTATTTTGTTTTACAGCTACTTTTGTAAATCTCAGGGCATGTTTGCTTTTAGAAACAGACACAACAGAAAGAGAAAATAGTATTCCTTAGATTTGGAAAATCTGTGTGTGCCCTTACATCACTGGGGACCAGTGGCATACTAATGACTGCAGTAGCCATTCTTGGTGTTTAGTGGCATCTGGGGGTCCATTCTGGGTCTAGTCCTGCCTGATATCTTAATCAATGGACTGAATGCTGGGACAGCATGTACACTCAACCAGTCTGCAGGCAGCATAAGACTGGCAGAAGCAGTGATACCCCAGAGAGTTGTGCTGGCACGCAGAGGGGCTGGCAGGCTGCAGGGATGGGATGACAGGAGACCCAGGAGCCTCAGCAGAGAGAAGTGCCAAGTCCTGCTCCTGGGCAGGAGCAGCCCCACACATCAGTGTGTGCTGAGGGACACCCTCCTGGAAAGCAACTGGGCAGAAAATGCCCTGGGGTTCCCAGCTGAACACGAGTCAGTGATGTGCCCTTGCAGCAAAGGTCACTGGTATCCTGGGCTGCATTACACAACATATAGGCAGCAGGTAACAGAGGTGATCCAGTCCCTCTGCTTAGCACTGCTGAGACCACACCAGAGCTCTGTTTCCAGCTCTGGGCTTTGCAGTGCAAGGGAGACATGGGTGTGTTAGATAAATTCCAGAAAAGAGGAACGAAGATGTTCAGGAGGCTGGAGCATCTCACTGGTGAGCAAAAGCTGAAACATCTGGGACTTTTCAGCCTGGTGAAACAAGGCTCAGCAGTAAGGTTACTGATTTTTGTAAACACCTGAAGAGAGGATGAAAAGAAGACAGACACAGATTCTTTTCACTGGTGACAAGACCAGAGACAATGAACATAACTGGAAACACAGGAGGTTCACTATGAACATCAGAAAACACTTATTGTTTGTGAGTGTGACTGAGTACTGCCACAGGTTGCCCAGGGAGATTGTGCAGTGTCCCTCTTTGGAGAACTTCAAAAGCTCTGTAGGACACTGACTCCCCTGCTTGACTGGGGATACTTGTCTAGATGCCATGCAGAGATCCCTTCTAACCTCAACCATTCTGTGGTTCTGCGATTCTGTGATTCTCTGGCTCTAGGATATATAAATTCTATCACTCTGAAATAATTTCACGTGATTAACATAGTGGTGATTTAATATTGGATGTTAGTTCCTCTGCAAGATGTTCCTGAAAATAAGATCTATTAGAAGCTGAAGACAGAGATATAGTAATTAAGTTAATTGTGCCTGAGACTTTTAGAAAGGACACAATCAATTTCTCTTCATTTAAACAACTGAATACCAGAAGACAGTAAAATATCTGCTATTTCACTTCTTTCTAGCAGATTCATTAATATCCTGAACTACACAGGAAATTTCAGATCACATCTTCTCCCAATATGGTTTTGCATTTTTTACCACCTTAGCAAAAAGTTTAGTAAAAGAAAAGTTTGATTTACAAGGAGACACTAAACTACCAGAGTTTTCAGCCAGAAAGGAAAATACCAGCAAGAAAAAATTATAGCAGCTTTCATGGACCTGAAGGATTAATGAAGTTCCATCACCCTGCCTTTGCAGAGTAAATTAAAGTGTGGTTGTGGAAAAAGGATGTTTGTAAAGTTTTATTTAATATTGGTTTACTGGGAAGCATTGGACTAGTTTGCAGAGGAAGTTTATGGAATTTCACCACAAGGGGCTTGTGATTTTTATTCCTCTCTCCAAGACCGGGTCAGGTAAATAACTGCCGGGAAAAAGGATGCATGATCCTTTTAAGATAGAGATGTGGTACAGGTCACCTTTGGAAATCCCTTTTACATTTCTTTTTCCTTGTGAATCTATACTTCTATTTCATTATTCTATCCAATATGAGAAATTCTGACAGAGCTTTTAAAAAATTAGAAAAGGACCTTACAACACAGAAATATCACTTTTCCTAATTTTGACCCAAACTAGAATCTGTGTGGCAAAATCCCTATCACAAACATGTTGACTATCAGCTTAAAATGCATTCCTGCTCCCTGGCAGCTAGAACCTTGTATCTTCTAAATGGGTAAAAGATACTGGTTCTTGCTACCAGGAGTCTGCTTGATTGTCTCTAAGTGAATTCAATTATAAGTCAATAGCTTCTTTGGTCTTGCAATGAGAAACATAGAAATAATAGCCCTATACAATTCATTGTACACAAAATCAAACAGGTTTTGTTTCATTTAGTTTTATACTCCTTAATAACTTCAAAAGAAAATCACATTTTAATGAACAGTTACCAGGCTAGACATTGATTTATTTTATGCAATACTGCAATTCTTGTGTCCCCTCTGACTGTGGCAGGTGAAGTGGGAGCTGCACACAAATTTTATTAGAGAAGTCCTCCCACTGAGTCACAAGGTGCAGAAAGGACTCCCTTTGTTTTCTAAACTCCTTCTGAGAGGAGCCTGGTGCAGCTGGATCCAATCTTAGCCCCAGACTTCGTCAAAGGTTTAAGCCTAAGGAGTTACAGTGGCGTGAAGAATATTAGTACAACTTTGTCCTTCAGGATTAAGGATTGCAAACCAGATATATTTCTACAAAAAATGAATGATTTAGTGTGATAACTGATTTGGCAAAAAGATCTTAATCAGAATTATTTACTGTAGAGTATATAATCTAAAACTACTAATATAGTATAGTGTAGTGTAGTGTAGTGTAGTGTAGTGTAGTAGTAAAGTGTATTATGTCAAAGCAGTCATATTAAAGAAATAATATTAAAGCTAGCAAAACTCCCCCAAATTCCCAAATTTTAAGTAGAGATTTATGCCCATATCAATGACAGTGGGCAAATCTCCTTCTCTCAGACTCAAGGAGAAACCTTGAGGGGCTTCCTTATCCAAAGGAAGAATTTCCACACACATTTCAAGAAGGGATATGTTACTGGAACCTGCCATTTGAAAGTGGAACTGGACTTTTGGAGTGTAAAGTGGTTGACTGAGAGTCATATGTTTCCACACCAGCTGCGACAGATTAGCATTTTTAGATAAGGATGCTTTACAATATCTGGCCCACTTTCACCTCACTATCAAGATGTCTAATTTAGGATTGATGAGTCAGACTGGCTTTAGCATAACTCAGCAGCAAAAGCAGCATGCCACCCCCTCTCAGCTCACCAATGACAGCTTTGCAAAACAGGACAATTTTTGAGCTGTTTTACTCTGTAGCAGAGCATTGTGCTACATTGACAATGTCACAATAGAGCACTTTGTACTAGGTTTAAGGCTTAAGGTGAAGGTTTAAGGTTCAGTCTCAAAACTGGCCATGCTTTTATCCACCATCATGTGGTTTTCTCCACGTTGACCGTGAAACCCCTGTACAGCATGCTACTGTGAGCAGCTGTGACACTGCCATGGTGACCAGTGATCATCTTGCTCCACATGTCCTCTATTCTGGTGGATTTTTTTAGAAGCTGAGAGCTTCAGATGTTCAGTGGCAATAGTTCTTCACTGAAATTTTATTGATCGTGGCAGAACTTTTGAAACGTGTTTTTCTCTGTGAAGTATAAAAGGCACATCCAGCACAGACTATCATCTATTAGCTTGTCTGACATACATTTTTTTTTTCCAACCTTGCTGTGCAGAAATGCTGCAACATGCTTAGAAGCAGAACATAGCAGGAGAGACCAGTCAGGGGAAGACTAGCAAGATGCTAACTCGTATTTAATGAAGTTTTAGGGAGCTGGGCTTAGACACTTCACATGCAGTTTTAAATAAATACATAAATCACCATCTTCCTTATTTCAGGGGAAGTCATAGAAACAATCTTTCTCAGGGATTACCAGCATTGTAGCATGGCAAGACTGAACACTGGGCTCCAATGTGAGATGCTGTCAAGGCCAGTAATGTTATATTTGCATTCCCAAAGTCTGGCTGCATCTTTTTTGCTGCAACCTTAATGGGTAGCCAGTGTATCACAGACAGCATTAAGCTACACAAAGCTACTCATCCTAATACCTGACAATCTGCACATGTACATCATTAACTACAGCACTATGTAACACAAGCTTCAGCAGGGGTCTGCTTGAGCACTGCTTGAAGATGCCATTCCATGCCATGACTTTGACTTTTTCTTCCATCTAGGCTGTTCTAAACCTGGGTGATCCTACAGAGTCACTTTTTAGGACAGACATTTTAGTAAAATTTTTATTGATGCTAATTGGTGCCATTCAAAAATAAAAAAGAAATAATGCCTTTTCATAGAATTAAAAGATTCAAGAGAGAATGTACTGAGTTTTTCCTTCTCACACTGTAGATGGAGAGAGCAAATCTTGAAATGGAGGGAAAAAATTGCCCTTTTAGTAGCTGAATTCATTATCCTTGTTTCCGGCTATTTCTGACTTTTTTTCTTTCTGAGCAGTGAACATTCGAAAAAGTTACTCTGTTTCATCTTCCACTACACACAGTTTTCAGATAGTTTCACCACTCTATTAAAAACTGTGGTGCTATGCTATGAGATTAAAAAAATATAATCCAGTCATCACTGAGAGCATTGTTCCCATATTCTATTACTGGTTGGCAGGTGGGCAAAACACCTGGAAAGAATCTAATATAAATTGAAAAGAATCCTTAAAAGGCACTAGAAGTGTCAGTAAAGCTTTAAATATTTTATAAAAGCTGTGATCCATAGGCTTTGCCTTCAGCCAAAATCCTCTCAAAGTAAAACAGGCCTAAAAAAACCCCTCTGCAATAAATAGATATCTCCTGGTGGTATTCTAGCCGGCAAATCTCCACCTTTGTGTTTTGAACAAAAGCTTCAGAAAAACTTTGAAAAATCCTCCATGAAAGATAGAAGAAAATGGGAGAAGATTTTTTTTTCTACCTCTGTGAGTTTTTCTAGTTTGCCTCACTAAAGATCTATTTTAATAGCAATGTCAGGCCAATTTGGTGTCAGCATCAAGTTCCAAAATACATGTTCTAAATTGCTGCTTCTCTATCCACTTCTGACACCTTGAGAGGCTACCTAGAGCAGAGGCTAGACAGTGTTAAAGGAATAAAGCAGGTATTTATTAAAAGCCCTTCAAAGGATACCCCTTGGGCAGTCCAAGAACCCAGCCATGGCTCCACCCAAGATGGACGGTGGGTCCTGAGTTTTCACACTGTTATAACTTTTGGTCCATTTACATACTGGGGTTAATTGTCCAATTACAGCTTCAGGTTATGAAATCCCATCCTCACAGATTGCTCTCCTCAACTCGCTGTTGTTTAAGTTTTTTAGGTCTGAAACTGCAATGGTGTCCTTGGTTTTCAGGCTGGAAAAGGATTGTTTTGTCTAACTAAACTTCCTATGAAGTTCAGAGTTTTATATTAATGCAATACAGAATCTGGAAAATATGAAACCTAAAATTTAAGACATCACTTCATGCTATTCTCGTAAGAAATAAGTTTTCAAAAAAACATAAATGCTCTTCTATCTCAGCACAGTGATAATGAACTTTTGGGGAAAGACAGCACGCAGAGAAAATAAACTCATATATATTTTATTATATTTATATTTGCTACATATACAAATTACAATATTTTCAACAGAGATATTGGTAAACCTAGATGCACTTATGTTGCAGGGGTCTCTGTTTTCTGTTGTACAGGATGGAAAATTCCTGGCATTTTAGATTTGAGGTTTAATAGCAGTATTTTAAAGTTCATCCAAGTTAGGTGAGGTACTATAAAACTGTGGAATAGTAAAGGATAAGAAGTGATCTTCTCAGCTAAAAATCCGGTTTTTTGCTCTGAAGAAAAGGTAAAACTTCAGCAAATTGGGAGCTAAATGACAGATGAGATAATAAAAGATGACTCTACTAGAGAAAGATAATTCTGACATGATGTACTTACTTCCTTCAACATGTCATTTATGTCCATACAGCAAACTAGAAAAAATAATCTCCTTGGACATCTCCGAATGCCTCCTATCATGCCAAGCTGGAAAATAATGGTGAGGTCTGGGAAGTATGGGTGTCAGATACATGAAGTAAATGAGCAATTGGCTGAAGGAGGAGCCCAAAATGAGTTATACTGGAAAAGGAGTTTTGAGATTGTAAGGCACATGCCAAATGAACTTGTCTAGAATACAATTTGGCATCAGTTTCATTTACACTTCCATTTAATGATATTGACAAACTAGTCAGTATACACTCATGAATCTTGCCATCACTGTGCACTTGGTGGCCTGTCAATACAAAGGAGTCTTGGAGAAAGAATAGCTGACCTTGAGGACTGGAGTCACATAAATGGATGGACCTCTTTGTTATGAAACAGAAGTTCACAACCTTGGGAAGAAATACTGAACCGAGAGCTCACTAACTGGCAGCAGAAATAAAAAGGTATACAGACTTCTTAAATTAATCACAAATGTGAATTGATGAAAATAAGCTTGTCCCTGGCTATTAAAAAATCAAATACAATCAATAACTAGGAGCAATGCCTAGAAGGCATAAGGAACTAAGAGGACAAGTGTAAGAGAGGTGACAGAAAAAAAAAAAGAAAAAGCAAATGGAGAAATCTCTTTGAACCTTGTCTTAAAATAAGAAATTCAAATGATCATCAAATGAAATTATCAAGAAAAAGCTCAATAAGAATATACATTTACACAACATGCATAATTAATATTGTGGATTTTAACACAAGAATTAATTCTTTGTGATATTTTAGATGTCAGAAATGTGAATGGAGTATAAGGTAGTCAAACTGGATGCAGGATCCCAAGGAAAATTCTTTTACCTATGCTCCTAGAGTAATATATTTTTCTTATCTTTCCCAGTGTTTATGTTCATAGCCCATTCCCATTCTATATTTTAAAATAAAAATCTTAGCATGTTAATTTCAATTTTAGTTGTGATAGTCATAGATGTATACACATATATGTATAAGTGTGTATATAACAGATATTGAAGTAAATCAACTGCACACTATTTCAAGAAGAAATTGAATCATAGACATTGAAATCTAAAAATCTTATGCATCATATTATGGGGAAATTAGTCTACAAGCGTAGATTATATTTCATAATTTTAAAGGAAATATTAGTCATTCTACTAAGCCTCATTAAAATGAAACTCATCTCACCTTGCCCCTAACAAAACAAATCAAACTGCAATAACCAATAGAGGGAAGATAAATACACAAAATAAAACACCAGAAGACTAAACTGAGTACCACACTATTAAACAGAGTACCAGTACCTTAAGGCATATAATTTGCTGTACACAATATATGTCCTTCTTCACCACAGAAGGTATTTCAACAAATATGCTAAATAGTATTTTGATTTTTTTTTCCTTTTCATGTATTCATCTAAGACTGCCCCATCTCCTTATCCCACTTCCCTTTACACCACCACTCTGTCATACATACTAGGTTTTGTGTTATACGCAGTATTTCCAACTTAGCTCTCCAAATAATTTTCTACTACACTTAAAGTACCTAGTTTAACCCAGCAACACACTCTCTAAGGGTGTCTCTGTCTCTGCTGCAGGCTTTGGTTTTTTGCTTTGAATAAATATGTCTATGATAATGCTTTCTTGCTTGCTTGCATTTTGTTAGATGAGGTTGCAAATTTCCTTCCAAATTGCAGTGCTTGCAAGTACACCCACATGCTTAAGCTGATAAATGAAATGCTTACTGCACATGATTATTATGAACAATTTTAATGAGACAAAATTCAGGGGAAGACCAAGGAGTTCTGCAAAAGTTTAATATATGTAACACTGCTGCCTTCAAAGAAAGCTATGAATTTGTTGTATGGAGGGAATCAAAGTCACAACAAACACAGTGAGACATCTGGGTGGAGAACTCCCTTGCCCCTCCTGATCCAATAGAGTTACATTGAAAAGTAAAGAAATATCAGACTTAACAGCAGGAAGTACAGCTCATATTCAGTAAGAAACACAGCTCTGCTAATGTAAAATCTACACACCTCCCCAAAGCAAGAAGTGGGTGATACTTTATATACTTTATAAACCCTACCCAGTTCCATCCCAAATCAATCTTTTTTATTTAGTTAGACTTAACAGTCTCAGCTAATATTTAGTTGGGATTTATATACTTTAGTATCAAATTCTTTTGTGATCATCATTCAGAGTCAAATTCTGCCCTTCAAATTCTGCACCTGGTCCTAGTGCAGACTGAGGAGAGTGAGGGGTTAAATGCCTCATTTTTGCTGCAGTCTTGCTGCTTGTGTATGTTGAGTAAGTGGAGCATGAAACAGAGCAACCAAGAAAAGGAAGGAGAGAGCGGGGGAGGGAGAAAAGTTTCCTAACCACCTACTAATCTGTCTGCTGTTAAATACAACAGAGTCTAAATTTGGTTGTAAATTCCGTTGCTGGATTCCAGATTTTGCAATTATAAATTGTCACTAATGCTCCATTCAAAGAGTCTATCAAACACCCACTTTGATCACAAGTGCACACACAAAGCATTTCTTAATAAAATACAAGGATGATATTAAGGACAAAGAAAAGGAAGAAGCGATGAAGGGAGCACCAATTATTAGATCTCTATAATAGCAGTGATTTTATAAAATAAAACTCCTAAATGATCTTAAAGACAACTGCAGTCATGCTGGAGAAGGTAAAAAGAAAGCAAAAATGAAAAAGGAATTGCTGCCACAGCCCCATCCCACACATCCCAACACTTCTGCTCAAATAGTCCCCATTTCCATGAAGAATGAGTGAAGTGCCTCAGATAAAAGGCATGTCCTACTACACCTTAAATCCCAAATTAAAACCAGTAGTTCTTTTACAGAAATCTTTTTTCTTGCTATTCTAATGCAAAGCTTTTTGTGTGTGTGCTTATTGGTGGAGGGAAAGCAGAGGGGCAAGTATTGATCTCTTCACTTACATGTCCAGTGACAGGACTCGAGGAAATGGCATATAGCTATGGCAGGGGAAATTTAGATTAGAAATCAGGAGAAGCTTTTTCACCCAGAGGGTGGTTGGGCCCTGGAACAGCCTCCCCAGGGATGTGGTCACAGCACCAAGCCTGACAGAGCTCAAGAAACATTTGGACAATGCTGTCAGGTACATGGAGTGAATCTTGGTGTGTCCTGTGCAGGGCCAGGAGCTGGACTCTGTCATCCTGATGGGTGTCCTACAGCTGTGCGTATTCCATGGTTTTATGAGGATCCTTTCAGGAGGGCAATTTGCTTCTATCTCAGCATACAGAAGTATATGCATAGTGATGCTGTAGAAACTCATCTGCAGTAGGCAACAATTTTCTCTGATGAAGCCATATTCAATTCTTTTAGTAGAGAGGTTTTGCATTTTTTTTATTGAGATTAAGGTTGTAAGTCTTATTGAAAGGAATGGAGTTTTAAATAAAATAAGGTAACTGGAGCATTTTTACTGTTTCATTTAACGTAGACCTGACATCAGTGAATAAACAGGGATTTCTCCAATATCCTGTATCACTTTGTTTATCCACCTTCCATCTCCAGTTTGTCTGCTCTACCCTCTACATCCTTGATACATACCACAGACACTGGAAAGTGTCTGTGTTTGTGATGTGCCTGAATGTCAAATTAATCAGAACCACAACAAAGAAGCAGGAGACAGGGAGTCAAAGACAGGGAGAACATTAAAAACTCTTCTCAAAAGAATCAGTATACTAAGGGTTCCCTCCTATCATATGGCCAAATGAGGCTTGAGGATTCCCCAGGCTGTTCCCACTCCAAACTCTTATCACATAGACACGCATATTTATCTGTTGTCAGAAGCTTGGGTAAATTCAGACATGATATCAATGAATGGATAGGAACTAATCTAGTCTTTCTCTCTGAATATGATTCAAAACTATGCCAGGCTAATTGGAGAAAACAACAGTCCTCCTAGTCCCTCAGTAAATTTAAGATTGCACGGAGCCACATAACTTGCTACTTTAATTTCAAGATAATTAAAATACTCCCCACAGCCTTAGAGCTCCCAGTGTCTCCCACAGGAAAAATAAAATAACCTTCTTTCTTTTTAATTTTTAATTGTCAATTGTTACACTACAGATATAGATCTAATATATCAAGTAGAATAAATAGGTCACCACTGAGGACACAATTGAGGTTACCATCCCTGGGGTTGACCTGTACTGTAAAAGCCTCACTGACAGTGACATTGTCCCACATCTACATGACATACTATGTTTGCTTACAAAGCAACTGCTGATGCATAAGCAAATCAAAGGTTCACGGTGTGAAGTGAGGGGGCTTTGTTTGTTTGTTTGTTTTTTGTTTGTAACACATCATTTCTGGGATCCAGAATCAATCTAAGGAACAGGTAGAAAACAACACCATTAAAATTTTCCATACTGTCAAAATAAATGCAGTTCAAATTCAGGGAAATACACTAAGAGATTTTTAAACTCAGGAAAGCAATGAATGTAATGAAATAAACAAATATATTTTTCTAACTGATTTTAAGAACAATTGCACAAATATTAAGAAAAACCTGTCTTCAAGAATTTGAAGTACTCATTCCTAAGTCTTACAAGATCATTAGAAGAATGATAAGCCAAGTATTTGCAGACTCTTCTAGTTTTGTTTTAATTGTTCACATTGCAATCTTACATATTAGTCAAAATGTGATCGAAATATTAAATGAAATTAAGTTTAAGTCAGACCACTGAGGAGCCCAGTTTGAAATACTTCCATTTAACTCATAACTTTTCTCCAAGAGTGCTTTTTTCATGGACTATGTACTCAGTTTATCTCAGTTTTTTAGATTGTATTTCTGTAGTTTAAAGGTACATCTAAGACTACATAATTTTAAGCAAAGACACAGTGCTGCTTGATAATATTAGTCTGCCAGAGAAAACAGAGCAAATTAACACAATTAGACCTGAAAGGTGATATGCATATATTGTCTATTTGAAAAAAATAAGTATTTTATTTTCTTTTGTGTTGATAATTCATCTTGGGTTTTTAGCAGAAATCTAACTTTGATTAAAATATTTGTGTTCTGTCTTCCCTCCCTCACTTATATCATGCTTTTGTTTCAACTACTTATACCACTAGATTTTTCCCTCATTCTCTCTGTGTTTTGCCCAAAGCTAGCTGCTGGTGCAGTGTAAATTGGTTTAACTCTCGTATTTATCAAGATATCTCTGGTGCTTCCAACTTGTGCAAATCCTCCTTGATTTAATTTCCCTATAGCTTGCTAGATTATGGATAATAAATAAATGGGATCTATTTGGAAAGAGATTGCATGTCTTCTCCTTCCTCAGTTGTAGTGCAGATTCAGGTGCAACCTGCAAGAGGCCTTCTGCTGACTGCAAGCTGCCAAATAGCAGCTGAATAGCCACCAAGTGTCATGAAGATCTGACATGACTTTGTCATTTATGTTATTTATTTATATGACAGTCAATTATTTGGGATCAATTATTTTTTCAGTCGGTTCTGGTAGAGCAGTACAGTCACCTTTCACTTCACATATGGCCTCCTACTCTTTTTAAAAAATGAACCTGTTTATGCAAAACTGCAGCACTTGTGTCAACCTGGACTGTAGAAAAATATGGATTCATTAGGCAGTAAATTGAGCAGCGTCAAAAGAGGCACTGAAAGGTTTACATGATGCATGAGAAAGTTAGGTATCTCTAGAGTGAAATTATACTTGTAAAGAACAAATAATTAAAATACTGACTACGCTAATATATTTCTGAAATAATAGTAGCAATTAAACCTTTTTATTAAGTCATCCAGAATCCATGCTTTTCCAAAGGGATGTTACCAATATTCATTCTCAGGTTAATTGAACTGTGTAAATCTAATATTGTAATTTTCATGGCAATAAAAATTATTAAACTGCAATTTATAATATAATAATTAGAAAAAATCACACAGCAGCAATAAAAATGTTTTAAACATGAATAATCAATTATAGGAAAAAAAAAAGACCAGATGGCCAAGTTATTCAAAGAAAGAGTATTAATTTAGATGCTTTGTTTTGGTGGCAACAGGATTATTGTTAAAATTAATGTAATAATGCCATTTTTAGCAAAAAAAAAAAAAAACAAAAAAACAAAACCAAACAAACAACTGAATTGGGTGCTCAGAAACAATTTTACTTGAAGTATTTTCTGTAAAATAAGTCAAGATATTCTTCCTGGCTTGGAAGCATCATCTTGTTAAAACCTAAATCATTCCCACCAGCCTGTATTAGACCATATCTGATGGTCTCTAGTGGCATTAAACAAAAAATGCATTAAAGAACCAGTGAATTGTAGATATTGCTGAAAAGATGACACATCCCTCACAAATCCTGTCTTTGATGAGTGTTCTTCATCTCAGAGGGCAGAATACTTTTACTTGTCTGTGCCCCTGTTATGAGTAACAGATTGATGCAGGCTAGAAAAAAGTTCACTGCGACAAATGTAAAGAAGTTACTGTGAATTCAAAATACCAGCTAGGAGTTCCTCTGATGGAGTCCTCCCAGGATGGAGTAAACCCAGACTCATTTCTGTCTGAAGCCCCTGTCCTGCAGTGGGGCGTACCTTTATATTCACGTTATGCAGTAAATCAAGTTTGATACACTTGAGAAATTGCTAAATGACAGTAATAGTGCACAAAGGGAAGCATGCGTAAGAATCTTTGCAGAATCAGGACTCAGGAGAAATTTACCTTTCCAGATGATAGATTTGGTAACTACCAGGTGCTAATTTAGAAGTACTTGATTTTAATGCACCAGTTTTTAATCCCAAGTTCCCCCTGTACCAAATGGTTTCAACAATGGGAATTATTATTGATCCACCGTTCCCACTGCCAATGATTGCTGATTTTGTATCACACTTCAATAACTAAGTTTGCAGGCTTGGAAATAAAAGTCTAATTGAATTTTTGATCCGCTTTGAAGCAAAGGAACCAGAACAAGCATGAATTATGACAATCTTGAAAAATTGAAAACTATATCAACTACAACAGCTAAGCAAAAAGTCATTTATTCCAATAGTGTAACATCAGTTGAGAAAAAACATCTTCCAAAGTTCCTCATTAATATAAAGTAGAAAAAGTCTTGCTGTAGTCTTCTACTTAGGTGTTGGCTTTTTTTACTGTCGTTATCTTGAATACTGTAGTATTGGCCTATCAAATGCACTTATACTAAATAAATCAAATCCTTTTAGTCTGTCTAAAGACAGCATATTAAAAAGTATAATTTCAAATTGCTAACTTATACTCAGAGTACATTACAATGGTAGGAAATCAGTAATTTTGGTAGAAAATCTGAAATGCTTTCTGAAATGTAGGTTTCTCTGAAGGTATTTCAGGTTCAAAGTCCTAGATGGAGAAACCCTGAATTTGGTCCCATTTGGAAGTCTCGTCCATGAGATTCCTCTCCAGTCTCAGAACACTGCTGTCTGGTAGCTGCTCAGAAGGGAGTGTTCCCCCTGCTCTTTTCACAAACACTTGTGATGATATAATAGGACAGAAGAAACCACAGACTGAGCAGATTCCTTTTCATGACAGTGTGGACTTAAGATTTCAGAGAGACTCCACAGCTAACATTTCCTCAATTGCCAGATCTAAATTAATAGAGTTTTTAGGCCTCTGATAGACATCATATCCCCCAAAAAAGGAAGAAGAAATTGAAGCAATTGATCTGACTAGATGCCTTGGAGTACCTTGAGAAGAAATGGAAATTTCTCACTAATAACCAACTGTATTAAACAAAAAATATCAAGTGGAAATCTTTGAAAACAAACAAAATTGAGGAAAATGTATGTCACAATTAATCTTTCCTTCCTGGTAAAAAAAATTAAAAGGATCTACATTTCATTTGTTTCCTCAAACTATTCAAGAAGCATTTAACACTCTCCCATCTCTTCTCAGTTCTCTTAGCACCAGGTAAGAACATTCAAAACAAGAAATTTGTAGACAGTAGAAAATTCCCATTTTATCTCAAGTTCTTGGGTTTTTTTAGGATAGATCAATTCACTTCTCAAGTGTTACTGCTTTACATTCTATTTCTTTCCTGTTTCCTGTGGGTCAAGCTCATAAAATAAAACAGAGTTGTCGTGACTGGATATCAGGCTCATATTTATGGCTCCAAAGGTACATTGAATGTATTTGTCTTAGGAGCTTAAGGTTCACCTGCAGTGCACATCTTTAATAACAATTTTTATTTCTTTTTTCCTCAAGACTTTCAAATATTTGCCAGCCTGGTCAGGGATACTGTTCTGTGTATACAGCAGCAGTAGTGAAAGTCAAAAGGGCATATAAAGGTGATCTGTGAAGATTATCTATCTGTACACAGATGTAAAAAGTGAAGACAAATCTCCTACAAGGTGATTTTGTGTTGTGTTACAACTAGTTTTGAATATTTTGCATGGTAAGCATAATTACTGAGTATCTCACATTGATGAGGCACATTTTCCATTCCTATCAGAGCTTCATTTTTGAAATATACCATAAGTAAAAGGTGACATAGCAAAGTGGCATGGCATCTTGCTATGTGTTATGCTGGTATTTACTTGACTACATAGAAATAGCAAGACAGAATTAAACAAAGACTAAAATACTATAATGCAATGAAAGACACATAAAGGATAAGAAAAACATAAGTAAAGCCAAGAATATGAGTATTTTGTCTGCTTTATCCATGTTTTTGATATTAAAACCCTTTACCCAGGATGAGTGTGATGGGTTGACGCTGGCCAAACGCCAGTGCACCCACAAAAATAATTTACTCATTTTCCTCTGCTGCAGTTAAGCAGAGGAGGGGGAAAGAAAACTCATGGGGTGAGATGAGGATTAGGAGAAAACACTTTAAGGGCAAAACAGGCTTAAATTTTTAAAAAGGTATAAAGAAAAAAACATTATTAACAGCATTAAAAGAGGATAATGAGAACTGAAATAAACCTTTAGAATACCTTTCCCCCCTATCCCCCAGCCCTTCTTTCCTTCTCACTGACAGCGCAGGGAGACAAAATTTAGGATTTTTAGGCAGTTTGTCACTTCTAAAAATCTTCCTTCAGGTCACTTAGGGAGAGGAGTCTCTTTTGCTGTGCCATGGAGTCCTTCCCACAGGAGACACTTCTCTGCAAACTTTTTCAACATGGTTTTAATTTTCACAAATAGCAGTCTGCCTGAAATCTGCAACGTGAAGTTTCTCCCACAGCTTTCAGTCTTCCCACAACTGCTTTTTGTGGTCCATTTAGCTTATAGGGTGCAGTTTTTAAGGATGAGCTGTTCTAAAGTATACTCTGTCTCTGAAAGGGTTCTCTCTCTCTCTGTTCAAGCCTTTCACCAGGCATGACTGCCTTTTTCTCATGGGCTGTGGGTGAATGCTGCATGCCCAGTGCACTTCATGAATTACAGGGAACAGATTGTTGTACTGTATAGGAGGACTATGTTGCATTATAGTCCTCACCATGGC
>JAOTQP010001286.1:55888145-55901448 GCA_026413545.1 Cichladusa arquata
CTTCTCTGACCAATGATTTGTCTGTATTTTGTTTTGCACGAACTGCCTTATTTAAGGCAATGGCTTCCTTCAATAAAATGCTCTTTGTTGCTCTTTCCTGCACCAAGCAAGAGAGTGTCTTGTTGCTGTTTTTTCGCCGCTCCGTAATCTTTCTCACGGCAACATCTTCTTTCCAAAGATACATTTTCCTTCTCAAGGAGAGACAATGAACAGTACTGAAGATAGCATGTGATGAATGGAATGATAGCAAACCACTGTGGTTATGACACTGACCTTATCACTTCTAATATTCTCATTGTTGTAATCAATCATCTTTCTTCCTTTAGAAAGTTTTTCTTCTCCGTTTACTGATTTCTTCTGTGGTCAAGCACTTTGAGTCCAGTACATTTACCCATTAATTTCCGTGTTGCACTCAGTGTATTTTAGAAAGGAACAGATCTAGGGACATGTGAAGATTTGTTTATTTACAGCTCCGTTTCCTCCATGTAACATTTTTCTATACTCATCAGTTTTATTTTTATTAGTGAAGACAATGTACAGTAAATTCAGCACAGGCTTGGACCCTCTCACAAGTTTTTACTCACCTTTTTTGCAGTTGGGAAGGGGTCATTGTCAAAACTGCTGATAAAGGGTAGGAAGATCCCTATAAACTCCCTGTTGCTTTGCAGTACTATTGGTAAGTTCTCATTTTTCACACATGCAGAAGATTATACTAATGGAGTTTGTTCTTCATCTGAAATAAATTTCAGTTATACTCTTACCTTCAGATTGGAGGGGAAAGGCTACCAGGAAGACATTCCTGTGCATGGAAAATGTTTTCATAATTTGTTTCTGAATACAAGTAGGAAAATACAACTAAATAAGGCCTTAGGAAACAATAAAAAGTTCAGTCATTTTCAGTAGCACTGTTGACAAAAATTTCTTCTAGCTCCACCTTAAAACTCCTCTTCAAAAAATGTGATTGTAAAGGAGTCAGTTCAGAGTAGTCAGACAACAGGCCAAGTCTACAGCTTTCCACCTAACCATTTTAATGTCACTCTGTTGGTTAATTTGTCAGTTGTTTCATCCTCTAGAAAGGAATAGTACTTCTGTATTTTGGTCTGATCAGTAACTAATAGAGAGAGTGATCTGCCAAAAAGTATAATTAAATACCTTATTTTTTTCTACAAGAACATTACCAATATGGTGTTTTTAAGGAAAAAGAAAAAATATCCAGTCAGGATGGCCATGTGTACAAAAACACTAAGAAAAAGTTGTCAAAATAATATTGCAGATGGTTTGTGTACCTGCTACTTTTTGTCTACTTATGCCAAATAATGGAGTATGTAAAAAGCAAATTTTGATTTTCATAGGAACTTGTCAAGCTCCTAATTTCTTTTACCAGCTTTCCAGCAAAGATCTACACAAAATGTGTGATAAAATATGAAATATTCCTATTACCAAATGCTGTGTAGCAATTTCAACTCTAGATGAACATTCTGTTGCTTAAAAAACCCCCCAAAAAATCAACCCTTTAGACTATATAACAGTTAAGTTCTGCTTGCAAGGCTCACAGAAAAAAAGAACCACAGGTGATGAATTGGCAAATTTCTCCCTACCATTTTTTTTACTCTTGACTTCTTCTCTGGCTGTTAAAATGTAAGAATGGAAACTACAAGACCCTTCACTTTACATGGCTGCACATCTCACGTAACTGTGGGGAGTTGTCTTAGAAGAACAGAGGGAATACTTCATATGAGGATGAAGGAAAAGCAACATTAAAATATTCACACTCCAACTTAAGAAAAGCAAACCTTCAAAAGTTCTCTGCATCCCTCAATAAATTTTTCTTTATAAAAAAAAAAAAAAAAAAAAAAAACAAACAACAAACCAACCAAACAAAACAAAACAAAAACACAAAGTAAAACAAGAGACACAATCTCAAACAAAACAGGGATTTCCCAGCTGACTTGGTCTGTTGATACTTTTTCACTTTTCATGGTACTGCATTTATGTGATGTTTCTGGACTGGAAGAACAAGGATTTTAACAACTAGCTTTAGAATAAATACAGTCCACATATACATTTGTGCCTCTTCTAAGGCCTATTTCTTCTTATGTGTTGTATGCTGTTGTGCTTCCAACAGTATTCCTGAGTATTCCTCAGGAGGAGAGTATTACAGGTGGTGAATATTACAGACATATTGGACATATATAGATACCTAGAAAAGCATGCTGATAATGCAGTGAAGAGACAGGGACAGAGGCAACCATTAAAGTGAAAGAGCAAATATCCATTGCCCAACTTCTGAATTAGAAACTTCCGTAATAATTTGTAGAGACAGATGAAGAAAAAGCCTTGTGTTGTCATCTGAACTTAATTTTAAAAAATATTTAGACTAAGCAGCAGGAGGAAAAAGAAATTAACATGTTTTTCTTTTCCTGCTTAATATCTGAAGGACGGGGACCATTCAGTATGCTATAGCAAAATTACACTTACTTGAAACAAGGCAGTAACTCAAAAAGCCAGCAGCAAATTCTCACTTCCGTGGACTTCAGCAGAGAAATGTTTTCATTTACACTTTTCAGGTACTCTTATTGAAAAGAGTATTAAATAAATATAAGATGGGAATCAGTGGCCAAGTGTGCTGAATTGTATATTCACCATAGCTAAATGTGCTAAATGTTTGATGAAGGATATAAATAATTAGTAACATACACACACATTTAAAAAGTTTCTTTTGCTCAGGCATGCATATATCTAGCATCTGAGTCTGTCATGGCACAATGTGCTCTCTTTGCTGCTTCCCTTCTTTATCCCTTTATGTGGCTTATCAGGGGACCATGTTCTTTTCCTCTGCCTGTCAAAGAAGCAGTGGCCCACCATTTCACTTCATCCTCTTTAATTCCTTCCACTATAGCATGAATCTATTGATGTTCATTAACTGCTCACTTGGACTTGTATGTAGGGGAACACAACATAATCCATTCATTCACATCACCACTGATGTCATTCTTGCACAAGCATAATACCATACACTTATTTCCCAAGCTCTCTTCATTTGCCTGCTCACAATCAGTCTCTAAGGCACTTCTAATCACATCAGGCCTGAACTGAGAAAATATAAGGAAATTATTTTGATTATAAAGGAGATATGTGTGTGTGTATGTATGCATACACATAGATACTCATAAAACCGGTGTTATAAAATTCTCTACCACACAGCATGCAGATATCCTGGCTCAAAAGCATATTCTAAGGACTCAGATAAAAGAGACTTGTATGCATGAAAATATTAGAGGTACGCTTTAGCAAAAGTGTATACACTTAAAAGAGGAAATTGTGTATTTAGTCTAACAATCTTTATATTCAGCCTGCAATACAAAAACTAACTAAACTGTATAAACACCTTCAAACATCTTAATTACTCTAAGAAATTTGTATATTTTCCATAATTTACTAATTTACCTACCATGAATTACTATCACCTTGATCTGGCAATGATAGTTCTTAAGATAAAAAGGAGCCTTCTTGAATATTTCGTTTCAGTTTGTTTTATTTTGTTTTGAATTTAGCTATTCCAGAAGTTGCACTTGAAAAGAATTCTAAGAGTTCTAATAAACCTAGGCTTAAGAAAAGGACTCCCAAAGGCTTGAGAAAAAAAACCTCCAAAGTGATGAATTTAACTGAAAGGCCTCAAAATAAAAAAAATATTTTTTTCCTTTTTTTCCCTAGTGACATGACAGTTAGGACATGTTCTGACTAAAAGACAAACAAGGAAATGCTATACAAGGGATGTATGATTGTTATCAAGAATGGGTTTGCTCCCCCATTTACTTTCCTTGCCTAGAGCTGAGATGGGTTGCTCTTCAGTTAGACTACTCTAAGAGAACACCTGAGATCCTGTAAATACTAAGAGACATTTCATGTACAAGGAAGAAATTTAACACCTCCCCATCCTGGATGCAAAATATTTATTACATCTTCAGGGACATGATTAGAAAAGTCTCAGTACAGTATCACACTATAGCAATGAAATTTTATATGGATGCCCAGTTTGTTGGCCAGAGTTACTTTTATATATTTCCAGCCACAGAAGATGGTTGGAGATATTGTTCATTCTATCAGGTGACAAAAGTGAAGTGAATAAAATGTGGCCAGTTCTATAACCACTCTTACTCTTGGAAAAAAATATAAATCCCTTAATTTCTTTTTCTGCCTGAATTCAAACAAAAAACCTATCATGAGGGTTACACTGAAACACAGAAAGCAATCACTACTTACCTGTCTGTATGCAACAAGATATTAAGCATCAAAAGCTTTTGGAAAGGTTAGGATTCCTCAGATTTTTTACCTCAGTGTGAAGATCTAAAAATCATAGCTCATGGCTGGATCATTTTATAATTTAAAATCATGAGAGATTGAAAAATAGTTTCAAAACAAAAAAGCATGGGGGAAGTGAACAGATGGATAAAACACCCCTATTAAAAGATCTGAAAGAACATAGTCAGTGTTCTTCTAAATAAAGAAACAAATTCAATGAAAAACCTTTGGATGTACAGTGCCATCAGTTCTGTTATTAAAAAAGATAATCAAGATTAATACCAAAATTGTTACCTCCTGTAGTGTAGAGATAAGAAATATGCAGAGAAGCAATAATAAACTGCACTAAAATAAGAATTCCATATAAAGAGTGCAAAGATGCTAGGTGTGGGGAGTGGGTGTGGGGGAAGACCATGAGTGATTTGTTTTGATTTTAATAAAGTACATAATTTCTCATCAATGTCAGGTTTGTGTCTTTGCCTCATGAACAGGCTCTGTGCATTGAAAAGGTCATGGAGTTTGCTCATGCCTTAGGGAAGCCATTTCACATCTGAAGGACATTTGTGAAGATCAGATGCAAACAAACGACAAAGCATATCTATTTTTAGTCAGTCAGAACATATTGTAAGTGTGCAGCAAAATTTCATGTGAAAATGGCTGAGCATGGGAAAAAGCAAAGATGGGCATGTGTAACTAGAGATAAGTATCCCATTACCAAATTTCTAGCTTTCATCCATCTCTCATAGTGCAATGTCCCCAAAATATTTCTTTCTCCCCAACTCAGAAAGTCTCCAAGTTATCACAAAAATGTACAATAACAGGGATAGTTTTAAAATGTGACCAACAAGGTCTGTGACTTTCTTTATCCCCCGGAGGATTTTTCCTTATTCAACTCAATCCATTCCTCCCTGGTCCATGACAAGTGATCTGGGACCAATTTGAAGCAAACCCTCAGCCATTATTAGCAAAAAATAATTTAACACCATGGATGGAGCATCTTATTTACACCAGGGTGTCCACCCTGAGACCTAGACATACACACAGTGCAAACCAGACTTTAATTTTAGCACTATCACACAACTCTTGGCTTCCAGAAATGCCAAACAGCAGAACATCACAAAGAGTCTCAGAGAGTACATCCCAATCAGTAGTACGTGACAATAGAAATGAGACTCTCAGAAACTTCAGAACTCTTGATATTGATTCAAACAAGATCTCAACATCTTTAGCATTCACAGAATGCTTTCTTCAAACCTTCTAAGAAACTCTAGTGAAAGCCAGTGAAAGGATTTTTATATTGTTTCTTTTTTTGTAAAATATTCTTTGAAATACAGAAAAGCTGTCAGATGAATCTGTTTCAGATTGCAAACAGCTACTACAGAAAAACAATGTCTCCCCTCACTCCACAAACAAGTATCTTTATTTATCTGATTTTAATTCTCTTGTGTTTTCCGAGATTTTTGAAGAAAAGGAGAAACCTACTAAAGTACAATTATGTCCATTTCTATCTATCAAATATGCCACACATATTAAAGAAAGGTATTTAGCCTGCATGTGGTAAAAATTTCTGCCTCTGCTTTGCAGACAGTTGTGCTTTAGCAGTAGTGATCCGACGCATTCCATCCATTTGAATTCTGTGCACTTGCATATGCACTTCTACCCTATTCATTGTCCTCAGGGGACAGACAGCCCCCTCAAACTTTCACCAGTTAG
Organism: Cichladusa arquata; assembly: GCA_026413545.1. NCBI lineage: Eukaryota > Metazoa > Chordata > Aves > Passeriformes > Muscicapidae > Cichladusa > Cichladusa arquata. Next base: position 55,894,161 of record JAOTQP010001286.1, read on the forward strand.
TCAGGTCTTTTGAGTAACTTCAAAGACTTTTGATGTTACAAGCTTCTTTGGTTTTATGGGATAAATTCAGGGACCATTTAATCTGAGCAAGTTTCTAAAAGCACCTGAAAAATTGTGTGCTAGATGCAATACAAAGTTCTATACTGAAATTTCTTACATTATCCTGGGTACACAGAATATACATAGCAGTTTAAAAATACGTTTGATTTTATGATACCTTACTGACAACATTATATAGTAGGTTTTTCCTCCTAATCCTCTGAAAGAGTAACTCCACCTTTTTCCAGGACAATGCCATTGAAGCATGGAGGAAGTTACACATTTTCCTGTAATTAGAATTCTAATTGCAGCATATGCAATTTGAATGAGTTTTGTGGCCTGACATCCCATCTCCTGCTACCGTCAGATGATCTCAAAGAGAAAAAAATAGATACATACTGGAATAAATTAATGTAATTATCTGAGAATTTTTTCAATTTATTGAAATGCATGCTCAGTGACCCCCTCGAAGGCCCTAGGAAAATACCAAATGTGTCTTGAACAAACTTTTTTTAAATGAACCCAAAAGTTAGGCTTCTGATGTCTGCCTTCCTCTTTCCTCCTTTGGAACTCAGGACTTGTTTCAACTCTTCATCATAAGAACAAAACAAGTAATAAAGAAACTGTGGCAAGACACATGTTCACTGAGAAACCATGACTTGTCTGAAAACAGCTGTACAGGTTTTCCATTTATCTTTCAGATGTGTTAAAATACCTAATTCTTGAGGAATGGAAGTCAATCCGATTGCATAAGGAAATTTTTGACCTGAATCAGCCATTGCAGTTCAAGGACTAACATTGATATTTTAAGAAAAAATTGCCTTTTGTTTAAGATCCTGAATAACAGGAAAAAAAACCCAGAAGCAGCAAAACTTACTAAGACAAATTTCCCCTATGAATAGTTGTATCAGTTTTTAAGAATACAGAATCTCCCTCAGCTTCATGAATACAGAGAAAAATACTGACTTCAACTTCCACAGTACATGTGCTCTAATCCATATTTTTTTGTGTTATTCTTGAAAAGAGATGAAATCTGTTTGTTTTCTTCCGACATCCATTCCAGTGCTACTCATCCCACAGAACTTTGTAAGGGTAATGCAGACTTGATTTTCTATTAAATTAGTTGCAACATAATGTGCCATTAATTCATGACCAGACTCTTCAGATCCTGGAGCTGCATTTCTGAAACTAAAGAATGTTTGCTATCCACTGGCTTCACAGATCTGCCATGTATTGTCTTTATTATCTATTCACAGTCCATGAAGTCAGCTTTTACCAGTACTACATTTTCTATCCCATGCTTCCATGTACTGATTTCTATTAATGAATTTTTTATCCTCCCTCTCATGTCAGCATCAGTTCTGGTGAATAATCGCCCTGCACATACTTCACGCTCTTCACATTTTAGTGATATCCAAACTCCCCAAATTAACAACCCATGACAAGGCATTTCTTTTGCAATATTATCTCTTCTGGAGTTCCATGCTTGTTACAGAGATAACTTGCCAAAACAAATAGAGCAAATTATGTTCAGTACACCCATGTTGTTTGCCTGTAGTGACAGCATAAGTCCTCATTTTAAGCAGTTCTGAACACGAATGGATGCCAAGAATCAAAGCTGTTCCTTCTCTGCAGCTTTTTTGTAAAACAGAATCTAATTTCCTTATTCTGTCCTCCAAGGCTGTTTTCACAACTACATTAACTGAAAACCCCAGGGGTTTTAGAACCACTTCCCTGACTCCCCGCCTTCCCCAAACCATTACAACAGCCAGGCAGCTGAAACACTGCCCTGATTTTTGAAGTTGTCATCAGGCTACAGTTGAATGAGAAATTATAATTGTACAACTGGTTTGTAAATTAAGGTGTGCTACTTATCACAAACACAACTCCAGAAAGCAGCATGTAATAAAATTACTACTGAGATCAGAAAAGAAATCCTGTACTTTTTATATTTTTTACTTCTAATTTCCACCTTCAAAAATGGTCACGTATCCTCTTACCCATCATTCTTTTGAATTTCTATTTCATTTAAACTACTATTAGCAATATGTTCTTCCCTGTTTCTTATTTTGTTCTCTCTCTCATCTTTCACAGTTCTTAATGTAGGTTTCTTCAATCTATGTTAATGTCAGCTTGAAACCACAGCATTCCCATCAGTCACTCCCTTGACAAAGCCCAAGCATCCCATTTCTTGCCTTGCTTTTTCCTACTACTGTTTTTCCATGGCATGCCTGAGAGTTGTTTTCTCAGTAGTAACATTAGAAAACTGCTGTTTCTCACAGGCCATAAACATACCTCCTTCCAGAAGACAGGGCAATGAAAAAAGTGGTGAGGGAGGGTCTGCATTCTCCTGGTGGCATAAAATTTAAAATGCAATCCACATAAACTAATTATGCAATTTAATTCACAAAACTGATATGCAACTGACCAGGTAAAGAGATTAGAAGAAAATACTTTTTTAAGTTTCTCCTTTTGCTGTTAAAGAAGGGTTGGTGTTTGGTCATTTCATGTTGCTGCTGTGTTCAGCAGTATGTGCCAGTAAAGCTTTTTGGTGTCATGCTGTCATTGTGTTGTGAGTTATCTCAGTATTGGAAAGGACACATTCTTTCATCCCCTTCATACCTGTCATGCTGATTAAAGCACAAAACCTGCAGCAGAGAAAGCAATTTCATTACAATGATTTAAAGCAATTTCATTACAATGATTTAAAGCATTTGTTTCTGCAATGCTCATGATGAGGGAGTTTATTTCTTGCTTGTACAGACAGAAAATGATACTCTGCTCATTTTATTATATAGAAAATAAGGAATTTAATTATAATTTTAAGTGAGATGTGATTATATAATATCAGTCTCACAACAGGTACTAAATAGAAAGATTACATAAGAGAAAATTCCAGCTACATTTTTTGCAGGGCTTAGGGGGAAGAGGTCATCTTGAAAAACGCAGCAAAAATTATTTTCCTGAATATTAATGTAAGAATTTATATTGTACCAAGAAATGACAGCAAGTTTAAGGAAATATGATGGCAGCAATTTTTAGCTCTCTGAATATTAATAACTTTTTTTTCAAGTTATTGTCACTGTCACATTATGTAATTATGGAAGCAGACTCTACCTCTTACAAACAGGCATATATTCTCTTCACTGGAAAAGCAAATCCCAGGCATGTGCAATGACAGAGCTGGGAATAATGTGTGCTTGAGGAGGGTAGGAAAGAGAAATGGAAATCAATTCTTTCAGCCATAGCCTTTGAGTTACACAAAATTCTCTGTGAACATCCCTTTTACTGAAGAACCTTCTCAGATCTTTGAATGTGCTCTGGCACACCTTTGAATTGCAATCTAGACTGCAGTTAAGCAGCAGCATTAAGTTGCCAAGACAGAGAATAGATGTCACCAGTAGATCGTTTCCTGTTATCCTTTCACTAACAGCACTTGACATCAAATCAGGACACATCCACTTTGCTGGGGCTGCTCTACAGTGAACTTTCTGGAATGGTGCCAAAACAATGCTGCAGAAGAAATTAAGTCAAATAAAAATATGACAGGCGTACTTCACACACTCTGGTCTGCAGTATTTGCAGACCAAGACTACAGGGAAACACTTGCATGAAGCAAAAAACGAAGGAAAGGTAATTAAGCTTTTCATTTGGGTTTTTGTTTGTTTGTTGAGGTTTTTTCCTGTTTGTTTTTGTTGCTATTGCTCTTTTTGTGGTTGTAGATTTTGTTTTAAAGTATTCTAAAATGTGTGTTAATCTGGGTTTCTATTCCTCATATTAACTGCTGATGTGTATATTTTGTTTTCTGCAGATTCAGCATAATTCATTCCAAGATTTCATAGCCTTTTACTCCCATGCATTTAATGGAGAAGAAAAAGCTATCAGACGGCCCAGAAAAAATAAAATTTAAGAATCACGTGGCCAGAAAATGTGTTTGTCACCTAAATATAGAATAGTTGCCAATATTTTGGTAAAGAGATACCTGCATTATTCAGAGCATCAGACTCATAAACTACTAAGTTACAATGGGTTGCTTCACACTGATGGTATTCAATTTACAAAACTTGTTTTCATTCAGGCTAAAATACTACAGAAAGATAACAACTAGAAAATTAAGTAAACATGAAATAAATGGTTTAGCTGACCTGAGGTTCCAGTCAAGAGAGGCACATCCAGTTTCTTACACTGGTAGAGCATCATTCAGTTTTAACCCTTTATCACTGAGAGTTTGCGCCAAGAATGTTTGAAGTACAAAAGCAAAGCCTGACCAACTAGTAAATGCAGAATCAAAAGAAGTGTGAGAAGATGTCTACATGCTCTAAAACTGGCATGGGGAGACTCCTGTATGGTCTAAATTTCCTGGAGTAAATCTTGGCTTGATTCTTACAGACCAAAAGAGGTAAGTGCATCTACAAAGCTTTACCAATCAGGACCCAGTGTAAAACTGGGAATTTGAGTTCACAACACTCTCTTTTATGTGCTTACCGTGGAATATCTGAAAGTAACTAATCTTATTTAAACTTAAAATTATTTACTTATATCATAACTCTTTATCAAACAGATAAACAGGTAGGCCTTTTTCTAGAAGACAATTCTCTTCCAGTTTCTCAATTTATTTTCTGGAAAAGGAGTTATGCTGGAAAATATGTACAACTATCTGCATGCTGTAGAAAGACTTCTGAACTAGTAGTTTTAGCATAACTGAAGAGTGCTATCCAAACACCTAACTCTCCTATGAATGATTTAAGAAAAATTATGGGCAGGGATATTTGCTATCTACTGAAATTTACTTACATTTCTCCCAGTGAGATTCCTTCATGTTTGCTTGCAGGATTTCTTCGATAACTGTTTTCTTAGGAGGGTGTGTCCAACACAAAATCCAAATACAAATTTGGCAACATGTTGGTCAGTTATTTAATAACCATAGTATCCAAAAGCAAGTGTCACGTTGCAGCATCCTGGATATCAGGCTTGATATGAATAGATGGGAAAATCCTTTCTCAAAAGCTGAATCTGCAAATAAATTTCAAAACATTAACATATCCCAGTATACAATGATAAAAATACAAAGGCAAGCTAACATGCCAGGTAAACAAAAATAAAAATACTCTGTTGATATAGAGAAAGAAATCTGATGGTTCTGTATAATGGCTATTTATATTAATAGTACAATTCCTTTCCTTTTGTTTGAGCACCTGGAAATCAGGTTTTGTTCCCACTGATAAAAGAAACATGAAAATGATAGTAGGTAACAATAATATAGGTATGGTACTAATATCTTCCAAGTGATTGGGAGAAGAAAGGAAAAGAATAAGTTTGGAAAGAAACAGAGAAAACATGGTAATTCGAGTGGTGAAATTCAAGCAACAGCTATTCCTGCTCACCCTTTCCTGCTTATACATAGGGGCCAGCATATAGTGATTGACATATGTAAGTATAAAAATCTCCAGCAAAATTAGAGGAGGGATGTTGAGAAGTTTGTAGACAAACGGCGATGGGCAGAGGTTGGTTGTCAGATTTAATCTTAAAGATAGCCTTGTTCACAGAAGCAACAAGACAAGCAGAAAGCATATCAATCCTTATGTAAGTATTAAAGCCTGAATAAAAGAACTTTAAGAAGGTGTCCTCAGCCCAAGAGGAAAATGGGGCAGAGCATCCAGCAAAAATGTTATGACTAGCTGATATGCATTGCAGAGTATAACATAATGTATTAGACAAAAGCAGCCTTCCTTCTAGTTTTCTTTTGCTCTGAAATTTAAAAGATACCTAAAGAAAGACATGGAAAATGTCAGGGGTGTGTGTGTGGTTTGTGTTTGGTTTTGTTTGCTTGGTTGGTTGGCTGGCTGGTTGGTTGGGTTTTTTTATACAGTGTCTTATCTTGTTAGAACAAGTTTGAACATTTCCTTCTAATAATTTTGATACTGTACAACTTCCTAGAACTCTAATACCATGTTTCCTGAAGAAACTAAATGGCATCCAGAAACTCCCATTCATTGCAGTGAATAGAGTATGAGAAAATACAGACACTATAACAAAAGATGTATTGGTACATTGCACCACATAATACATCCATATTAATTAGTACTGAAGTGTATTTACACTGTTCAATCAATTACTTTGTAATTAAAATTGCTCATTTAACTAGAAGCAAGAATTAAATGCCTGAATTGCTCAATTATTAAACATAAGGGAAAAGACTAATACATTCATTACTTACAAGCAATCCAAGACAATAAATTTTATCTGCAGGGCTCTTAAGATGTACATGTAACCAATGCAATTAAAATTCTCAGATTAATTATTTATGTCTAAGGTTGTAGTCATTCTTCTACCCACATCCATACTTAGTCTGCATTTCTCAACTAAGAATGCAGTAGTTTAGCTGCTGCCACTTTTTTTCATGTAATTACACTGTTTTTTCAGATAAGCGCTTCAGTGTCATGGACATTTATATAGACTTCCATTTAATTACAGGGACAGAAATGATTTACATAACAAGCCCAAAATCTGGTTCAGATCCTGTGGGCCTTTGAGGCAAGAGGAAGTGGAAACATCTCAAACAGTGAGATGACACCTCTTGGGAATTGTCATTCAAGTAAAGGTTTGACATTGATTGGAAAAGTGGAAGCAACCACACCTTGTTTCTGAACCACTGGAAACACATACTAACAGTAAAGTGCACGCCAGTGCATCCGTGGTTGAAGGAGAGTGTGAGCCCCTGGCTTAGTGGGGCAAGGGACCCGGTGAAAAACAGCAGGGCAAAGCTGAGGTATTGATAGAGTAGCCACAAAGGCAACCAGCTATACGTACTAACAAGGGAGGAAATCTCCTCAGTCAGGAGCCCTGATTCATCCCTGATAAGGTCAGTCAAAACTTACTTTGAAGGGAAGTAGTTGGCAGGACAAAGACATCTTGATGAGTGCAGGATAACAAAATCAGCAACAACTATTCCAGAAGGAGCCTACCTACTATGCCTACCTATGTTGTCTACCAAAAGTTATTCCTTCCAACTTAAAATTATCTTCTCTGAAAAATCTTCCATGCACACAATCTCCTGGACAGACCAGACCCTTGCTGGAGATACCTAGATGGCTTTGTATACTGCAACACTAATCACCTTTGAAGTGGGACTTCTCCATCATTGATTTATCCCATTCCTGGGAATGGTTTGGTGAGTGTTGTACCAGTAACATTTTGTATTTTATATATATATATATATATATATGTATATATAGATGTATGTATATAT
>JAOTQP010001286.1:55901590-55917338 GCA_026413545.1 Cichladusa arquata
TTCACTAGTTGGAATCATTAACTTAGTTGAAATATGCATATATATATTTGTTTTACTCTTGTAGCATATACTTGGTTTCCTAGTGGTAAGTAAAATATAGTGACTTGTAATCTATATTTACTAGCGTTAATAGTGTATAAATGTGGGAATACTTTGTAGAAATTTGTAATAAAGAAATTCTAAGAAACCCAGGCTTCTGTGACTTTGTGTTCTAAAGAATCCTGAGAAACCCGTGGTCACAATCTGTACCCACAGATGGGATAACCCTCCTGGGTTGTGTCTGTGACTGCCACAGGTTCTTGAAACCTTCTGTGCCTCAGTTTTCGATGGTAAGACTGTCCTCAAGCATTGGAACATTACCCACTACAAAGGAAGAATTAAGGACCACTTAATCCACGTATACGTACAATAGTCCATATGTACCTGAGGTTTCTGAAGGGTGCTGGCTACTGTCTCAATCCTTTGAAAGGTCATAGAAATTGGGATGTTCCTGAGGAAGAGCAAGGCAAGAAGAGGAATTTAACAAACTATGGGCCAGTCAGCCTCATCTCAGTCCCCAGAAAGATTATGAAGCAAATCCTGTTAGAAACAAACAAACAAGTGATAGGCATAGCATAAGTTTAACAAGTAGAAATCATGGTTGACCATCCTCCTTGCTTTCTGCAAGAAGACAACTGATTTCTTGGATAAGGGCGGAGATATGCATGTTGTATTCCTTGACTTAGCAAGGCCTTTGACACGTTTATTCTTCTTCCAAATTGATGCAATATGGGCTGGATAAATGGGCAATAAATGAGAGATTGCTGCACTATCACATTGAAAGGGTTGTAATCAGTGGTTCAAAGTCCAGGAGCCAATAACCAGTCGGGCTCCTCAAATCAGTCCTGGAAGTCCTACTTTTAGTGTCTTCTTTAACAACTTTATAATTGCAGTCATGCAGTGAAGGGATACAGAGGGTAGGAAGGAAAGAATGGTATGATGAGGAGAGGATGTTGCTCTTCATGTGAGAAAACAGTTGAATATCTGTAAGCAACTTAAAAACAATAGGGTCAATTTTCAACTCAATGCTACTTCTTTTGAAAGAGTATAACTCCATTTACTTTAAATATATTCATCATTTCTATCCTGTTGAGGGAAAAAAGGTAGAAGTGCCAAGTGAAGTGAGAAATGGATGTTACTCCCTGAAGAATTTTGTTAAGATAATTTGCTCTGAAAGCTTCAAGCTTTATTCTTGGATGATACATTTAGAATCTTTTAAAATCTGGAATTTATATAAAAAAAATACAGAACACTACAGTGATGGAAAATAATTTATAATTTCCTTACAGAAAAAGAAGAGATTTTCCCCCTCCTGTCCTCCTCCCATAAGTCGTCAAAGAAAAAGATTTCAGAATTACACTTCAAGGAAAAAGATCTTTAAGTTCTTTTCATGCCTTCCTTGAGAAGTTGGCTGGTTTTGTATAGAAATATCTTCTGATCTGCATAAGAACAGCCCAGGTGCAGAAGGGGTGAGCACTCACCACTTATCACTCATGACTATCTACCAATAAGATAGGTTTTGAGCCAGGTAAGTGAAAGGGCCAATGAGCAGATCCTGCTAGGTGGGACAAATGCTTTTTATTTTGCCCATGCCCTCCCTTACACAGCCAACTCCTTCCCCAAGAAAGGTACTGGGACTTTCATACTCATGAGGATAGTCACATGTGGGCTGAAGGCATTCATCCCTTCCCATGGGGCACAACTGGCTCAGTATGCTGGTGTGAGAGGCAGCTGTCCTGTCACAGGTGTCCTAAGCCATCAAGGACTCCTGAAATGCCTCCAGACACTAATTTCTGGGCCTCTCACCTCTCAGAGGTGCACACGATCCACAGTGTTACATCAGACAGTGTAAAACTCCACTTCCCAGAGGAGGCATTCCCACCTGAGGCTGGACATGGATTAACTGACTGAAGGCTGTGATTCCTGTGCTTACCCCACCCTGACAGGTGGGGGCTGCAACCATCACTTTGGCCAATGGACATCGAAATCACAGCAATCGATCTCCTCGCTCGATGCACGTGATTTCTTTCCTCTCTGATACTGCTCTTATCCTTTCTTTCTCTCTCTCTTCCTTTCTTTTCCTTGTACATTTTCTTAGGTGACACCTTTATACTTTTATATAGATAATAACTAAAACAACTACATGCCTCTTTTTCATTGCAACCAATGTTTTCTAAAATAAATCCTATATATACGTAGAAATAAAGAAACCCACTGGTTTTGTCTTGTCTAATCTGCCCTAAGGGATCTATTAACCAGGACCTCAATAACTCTCACCTTCAGTGGCAGGTCCTAACACAGCCTTGAAAGACACTCAGAACACTGAAGAGCCTCCTCTTCTGTAGGTCTTCATTTATACAGTAACATTCATTATTATTAGCAGCAGCCATTATAGTATTAGACAATACTTTTTTTCTCCTCAGAATGAAAATATTAGAGATTATGTTTGAAGAGACCAACATACTCGACTCAAAAAGGGCAATGAAGATAAAGGCTGGTGGAGAGAATTTATTTCCAGATAGAGTTTATTTTCATTCCTGTCATGGGTTCAATGCTGAGCAGCTGTCACTGGTACCCACAGAACTGAGAGAAGAGAAATATATTTTTTGATTAGTGGAAAACTGTCAGTCTGGGGCCTGAAAGGGAGGGCAGAAAAATGCACAAAATAGTTGAAGAGTTCTTAAGCACACGTTACATAGGTTACATTGCTGATATTTTCTAAGAAACTGAAATGCTACTCATGGGGACTTTTTTTCTTGAAAATGTATCTGTATTTTATACCTGTACTCTCACAATATAGAGCAAAATTTAGATTTTTCAATGTGTTTGTAGGCATACGTCATGGTGTGTTTTAAAATACCAGAAGAAAAACAGATTACTTCTCTTTTTGTTGATGGCACAAGAGAAGGGTTGTGTGTATTATAAATACAAAGTTCTTTAGTGTTCATATGAACTCACAAGTGCAGCTTGGAATGAAAGCAGTGAAACATAGCACTGAAAGATAAATTTATTCATGACTGTTTGCAATATTTAGAAAGTAAGACCTGTTCTCTTATCTCTTATCATGATTATGAGTATGTTCTGCTTATTTCCAGGGAAAAAAAAGAGCCAGTAGTGAAAGACCACATCATTGATTTCTTAAGATTTAATGACAGTCCATAATATGGGACAGACTGTAAGAGTGAAATTTTAGGTTAATAATAAGTTAGTATTTTGCATGTACTGAAAATACTGGAATATGCATTTTGTATAAATTTCTATTTAAAGAATATATAAATTGTTAGTAAACCATAGTCGCACCACTAAATATAGTTTGTGTCTGACTCATTTAAATAAAAATGAAAGCTCAATATACAACCAAACTCCTTTGCCATGGAAACTCACTCCTGAGCTTATGACAAATTATCATAAAGTTGCTAAAAAAAGTACAAACAACAAATGCTTTTTTTCATTTTCCTTTAGCCAACTAAATTTACTTCTCCAAACTGGTCGTCTGGGCTAACAACAGTAAGAAAGCATTTCACAGTAGATAAATGACAAGCATTAGCCTGATTTGCCTTTCTTCAGAGTAGTTCTAAAAAGAAAACTCTTAAACTCACTCTAGCCAAGTTTTTAAGATCTGTTCACACACCCACTCATCACATCTGCTATCACCTCCATACTTTTAAGCGCTGCCTCAAGCTGCAGCCTGAGTGGAGCACCAAATCTGGCTTAGCAAACTGCAGCATATTAAAGATCTTGCAGTGAGTTTGAGCTTTGTGCACCCCAACCATCCTTCCTCACATACCTGCTAGAACTCTTCCTATTCCCTGTGATTGTTAGTTCATGATCCAGTGTATTTTCCTACCCATTGTCTCTGCAACAAAGCCTTTTTGTTTAGGTTTTTTCTTTTTTCAGGTGGCTGTAACTTTAATCGCGTTTTTCTTTTGCAGGGTTACAAGACTTAGGTTAAGCATTACACAACCCTAAGGGGGCAATAGCAGAGTCTATTTATGCTGTATGCCACAAATGAGTCTTCCTTCTCAAGTGCAAGCTAAAAGCCTGTCCCTTTGGGTGCCATATGTTTTTGGCCCTGCAAATTATACTCAAAAGGTTTTGTTGCCTTATTGTGAGTTAATGACATCTATCAATTCCAAATGTATACAAGAAAATAACTGCTTTAGTGAGGAACGGCTTTGTGCTCAGCTTTCTGCTCTTTGGGCTATTCCTAAACTTAAGGGATACTCTTGTTAAGGAAATCAGAGGTACCTACAAAAAAAAACCAGACTGACTGCTTCTTCTGAGATTTCGTTCTCTGTCAGACTGCTCCTAGAGAAAAACTGCTTCAGCATTCCTGTTTTTTCCCTAAATAATCAGACTAGTTCACCAAGCCAGTTTGGTTTGTTTATCACTTTTTCAGACTTTCCATTTGAAGGCTTTGAAAGCTTCCCAAATCCACCATTAGGTGGTCTGTTTCTAGAATAGTAATGTGATGGCTGTAATCCTAGCCTGCCAGTAGATCAGATTCCTGGCAAGAATTCTCTTGTCAAAAAAGCAATCAATATGCTGACTCACTGCTCACTGGTCATTGGGACCAGCTTTGAAATCCATAATATCATTGTAGGTCCAGAACTGGGGCTCATTTTTCTAAGACTCCTTGGCATGGAGGTCTGGCCTGAGGCTGCAGTAAATTAATTTTGCATCATCTTGGGATGAATCTGAAATGGAATAAGGTACTCCTGTTTCAGATAGTGAATTTGCACCAGCCCTTCAATTTCCAGCAGTTGCACTTCCTGCTCTGGTGTAGTTACTGCCATAGGGAAATATCCGTTTTTGGTATCTGGTCTGAGCCCTAAAAAGCAACACTGTGCCTCAATTTTGCAAACTTTGTAATATATAATTTTCTCCCTGACTGAGGACTGATAAATACTGAATACCAAATTTGGTGCCAAAACCCAGATTTGTAATAAGCTGTTATCTCTTTTCCAACAAAGCTTTACATGCAGTGCTGAGAATCAGTGGTAGCAAGGAAGCCACAGGAGAATTGCTTCTCATTTGGACTACTTTCCCCAAGGGAAGATGAACAATGAGACAAAAAAGGCAGGAGCAATGTTTTTCCTCCTCCCCCTGACCCAGCCAAAACACTAATGCTTAAGGTAAAACTGCATCAACATGTAGCAGACTGAAAGCATAAGTTTTATCTTAATTATCAAACTTTTCTATCAGTCCTCTCTGAATTTTCATTCCCTACATAAAGAATTTTCACTCACTACATATACTTCTCATGTATATTTTACAGGCTTTTAAAGTTTTATATATATGTGTATATATATATAAAATTTTCCATTCCTGGAGAAGGAAAATTTTTTACAGGTTTATTACAGCATGCATCACTTGACTCCAAACTCTGGATTCTTAATCCTATGCTTGTGTTAGAAGTAGCATTTCAAAGAATTTACTGGTAGGGAAGTTTTCTTTACTGTTTATTAATTTAGTGTTCCAGCTGAACTCATGCTACAGTGTTCCACTGCAGGTTGTATTTTCAGTTGTGAACAATAATAAAATATTTTTATTGATACTTTTTTCCTTTATCACTTTCTTCAGACATTTCTATTTCAGAGCATTATTTCTTCAGTTTATCTTCAGAATATCTGTTTTCAGTATAAAAAGCAATCCCAGTATGGAGAAATGTAACATTTCTACTTCATCCACCATTTCCTGAAAAGAAATTATTTTTGATTAACATAATGTTTACTATTTTTATGTTGATATAATCTTAATCTTCGTTATGTTAATTTGTTGCAAATATACTGTGTCCTGAAAATATACTGATTAAAAATATATAATAAACAGTTATGCATGAATCATATTACTACTTCAATATATATACTGAAGTAGTAATATGATTCAAGCATAACTGTCTATTTAAGTTTAATTACGTAGAAGATAATTGAAGGTACCAGATTAAATCTCAGCTCATTTTCTAAACAGTGTGTTTTTCTAACCTGTGGAAAATTAATAGAAACTTTCTCACAAGAATGATGATATTTTTGGTTTTACAGTAAAATACGGAAACCGTTCCTTTTGCTCATTTGCACTCATTTTGGATTTATTTCAGACTTAGTCTATTCATCACCTTGAGAAGTGCTGATTGGTTGGTAGAGGTATGTAAAAAAATCTCCTAAAGGAAAACCATGGGCACAGTTGTCATGTCATCTATCTTTTGAACATTCCAACACTGAAATTACTTTTGAAAAATTTTAGATGTATACTCATTATTGGTCACTTTCCATAGTGTTAAATTTGATGATTTTCCTGCTTTAGAAAGGAAGTTGCCTTAAAACATCCCATGCTCTTGAGACTGTAATATTGACTTAATTTCTGGAAGTTAGTGGGTCATCTTCTGACAGAGATTTTCCCTAAAATGTTGCCTCAATCAGCAAGACAATATGTGCCTCAGTTCCTTAACTGTTATCCTGTGTCTTCTACTAAAACAACAAATTCTTACTGTGTGAAAGTGCAGCTTCATGAAGAATAGATTGCCAAACTTTTTTACTCCTTGCACTCTCATAGAGGAGGAGTCACCTGTTGTTTCTTTTTCAAAGTGCCTTTGCCTTCTAGCAGCTCCCAAGTCTGTGTTTGGTGACTGTCAAGTGCTAACACAGTACAGAGAGCAAAGAACAAAAGAAAAATTACTGAAATAATCCAATTCAGGCTTTGTGCCTTGCAATACTATGCTTGATGAACAACAGAGGTGAAGTCATTGTAGCTCCAAGTCTGCAATTCTTTCAATCAGTCATCTGAAACACCTCAGGGGAAAAATTGTATCTTCCAATCCCCTCCTATATCTCAGCACATGGTTATTATTACTTTAACAATTCTCTATTTCCTAGGTTACCTCAACATAGCTAGTTTTTTTAGCAAGGTTTAGCTGCATTGCTGATATACAGAGACAAACCAGAAGCCAATAATAACATTTTATTGGATCAGTAAGGGAGTTATCCCTGGGAGAATTTCTGGAATGAAGGCCCCCTCCAGACATCAGAGTGAAAACATGACAGACATGCCACTCTGAACTGGCACCTGAACAGCAGTGAAGAAAGCCACAAAAGCAATCAGGCAATTACCCCTGCATGCAGGATGTAGGGTGCACAAAACTAGGCAGGCCCCGTGAAGCTGCAAACATCTGGGAGTTTTTTGCACACATAGAATAGCAATGCTGGAATGCACAGAATCTGTTGTGGGGAGCAAGTAAAATTCCTTAGAGTTTAAGTAGATTCTTTGGGGATTTTCTAGGAGCGTGTATCTGCCTGAAAAATGCCCTTATGGCTCTCACCATAAAACATACAGCATGGGCCTGAATTCAAGAGGAGAATTTCTTTTCCACCTCCACAACAGTTTTCAGATTTTAGTGTCTGGATATGTCCTCTCAGTACACACACACACACACACACACATATACATTTATAATAACTTCATTTTAACATAACTAAGATAGAACTAAGGTACCCTGGGTTTAGATCTGAAAACATCAAAAATTGCTTTTCATCCCTGAGTTCTTATATGACAGATTTTGACAAAATTTCTGGTGAAATGCTGTGTTTTTCTCCAGAGCTGCCCATATTCAGTGAATCAATCATAAGCCTTCCCAGGAAGAGGCAAGTAAAGCCATTTCCCCTGTGAGTTTGTTTTTCACTTACATAAATAACCAATGTATCCCTTGACTATATTGCTACAGTTTATTTAGATTAATCCATCAGTATACATAGTAATGCATTTAGTAAACTTCACCATACAAAATGTCTCCCCCAAAGAGAATTGTTATACAGCTCCAGTCACCTAAATGTTAAGGTATGCTAAATTTTAAGACAATCCACAAGAAAATGGAAGAAAATTTATGCTCAAGCAAAACAATGATAAGCTCCGCTACTCAGTCAAAGCACTGATCAAAGATTTTTAGGGCAAATAATTTCCTTTTTGTTGTGAATGCACCAAAGCTTTCTGAATTGTTTCACATTACTAAACCAACTAATTGATTAACTAGTGCATGATATACAGATAGGAGGCAACTGAAACATTATGCAAGGAGACATTCAAAAATTAATTTTCGATCTTGTTCTTATTCCAGTTTATAATTCTGGGTAAATTTTCAGTCCTTGAGTCTGTTTTTTTTCAGCCAATGTACCTGAGGCTGTGCAAAAGGAAGCATGGTCAGCAGTGTGGAGGAGGTGATTCTCCCTCTCTTTTCTCTCGTGAGACCCCATTTGGAGTATGGCATCCAGCCCTGGCATCCTCAGCACAACAGCAGGGACCTACTGGAGCAGGTCCAGACTAGAATGAAGATCATTACCCATAAGAGGGCTGAAACACCTCTCTTATTAGGAAAGTCTGAGAGGTCAGGGGTTGTAGCCTTTCAATACATACAGGGGACTTATAGGAATGATGGAGAGAGACTTTTTACCAAGGCCTCTAGGACAAGAGGCAGTGGTGCTAAACAGAAAGAAATTAGATTTAGATTGGATATAAGGAGAAATTCTTTACTATGAGGGTGTTGAGGCACTGGGACAGGTTGTCCAGAGAAGCTGTGGATGCCCCATCATAAGAAGTGTTCAAGATTAGGTTGGACAAGGCTTTAAGCAATCTGATCCAGTGGAAGATGTCCTTGCCCATGTCTGAGAGGTTGAACCAAGGTGATCTTTAGAGACCCTTTCAATCCCAAAACACTGTGATTCTCTAGTCATATATGAAAATTTGTGTTGCATGTGGTGCTCTGTATGTGCACCTCCTGGCAATACACACTGAACCCTGCAAGTAGCTGCACCAGGGGGATGCAGCATTGCCTCTCTGGGCTGCCAGATTTGGCTCAATTTCCTTAACAGTTCTGTGATTTAGAAATTACACCAAAATTTATTGCTCATCATCTTATCAATTTGATCACTACCTTCAGTAGTGGGGCTAGAGAGTGGCAAATACATAGTGAGAAGTCATCCAAGATATTATGGCAGCCATTATTCACAATTAATATGCAGAATCACTGTAGTATTCTGAAATGGAACAAATCAAACTAAGTAAATAATATCTCTAATGAAAATCATATTAAAATAGCCAGAGTGCTTTATCAATATTCTTATAGTACTAATTAATCCAGAGTACTGAATCATATTGAAAATAAGCAACTGGACAAGGCCCTGGAATATCTCTTAACATAATCCAAAAAAAGAACACCCCAGATCTGTGTCAGGCTGGATTTTTGACAGAGTACTGTTTCCTCTTCCTTTTGTCTCAGTGTGCTGCTTTCTTGTTCAGTCCTTGCAGGGTTTTGTGGCTGCTTTTTTTATGGAAATGAACTTGTTGAAAAAGTTTTGCTTTGTAAGAATCTTCTGAAAGTATTAACTTCTGGCTGTTTGTTTTTTGGGTTTTTTTAATAGTGATTTCTCTGTTTTCATGATTCCATGAAACAATAAATAACAGTAGATAAAATTTAATGCTACACTTGGCTGCATTTCTAACACAAATACTCTACATCTTCAATATCCAAGACTAGGTTGTCACAAGGCACCTGCTGGCAGACGAGAATAATAAACAAGAGAAGAAAGATATACTGTATGCAAAATCATTCCAAAATGGCCTTGTCTCATGAAAAGTTGAAAGTTCTGGCTTGGAGAAATGAGAAGTAGTGTGGAAAAGTTTACCTTGTTGATCCTTCTGCTTCAAATGGAAAGTGCCAACCAACGTAACTGAGCACTCTCAGCACCACTGCTTCATGCTTTTCAGGAATAGAACCTCAGTAAATAGTAAGGGCTGAACACACTGAGGGAAAATACGGGGCTGTCATGAGCACTGCACTTAATATGAGCAACCAAGGTAAGTAAAAGAGAAAGCTATCCCTTGTTACTCAATGTGCTGTGATCATTCTTGTACTCCAGTGTAGACTTTAGACTTTCATTTTACAATAGGCATAATGAAGAAGAACAGTGTTTTTTCTGCTTTAGATCTGAAGCCCAGAGATTTTTCACAGACTCACAGAATGGTTGAAAGGACCAAAGGAGGTCATCTAGCCCAAACTCTCTGCTCAAGCATGTTACTCACGATTGTGTCCAGACAACTTCTGAATCTCTCCAGAGAAGGAGACCCCACAGTCTTTCTGGGCAATGTGTTCCAGTCACCTGGACAGTAAAGATGTTCTTCCTCACATTCAAGTGGAACTTTCTGTGCTCCAGTTTCTGCCATTGCCTCCTCTGTTACTCAGCACTATGGAGAAGAGCCTGGTTTCATCCTCTAGACACACTCCCTTCAGATATTTATTGATGTGGACCTCTCTCAGTCATCCCTTCTCAAGGCTAAACAGGTCCAGCTCCCTCAGCCTTTTCTTATAAGTGAGGTGCTCCTGTTCCCACATCATCTTTGACCTCTACTGGACCTGCTCCAGCAGCTCCATGTCTCTCTTGTACTGAGGAGCCCACAACTGAGTGCAGTGCTCCAGCTAAGTCCTCACCAGGGCTTTCTTATGCAGAAAGCAGAAAGATTTTATGCAGAAAGCTCTTAAATTCTGTTTAAACCATTAGGAATATTTTAGAAAACAATTCTTCAGCTTTCTGTGATCAAAAATCCATTATGCCTTTGCCCAGATATTTTTTGCTGTTGAAGATCACTTCAAAAACAGTGAGTATATCAGCAATGTATCAGAAACATCAGGGAAGAAAGCTGGGTATGAAACTGTATTTTAAAATTGTGTCTATATTTTCAGTGTTATAAACCTCCTACATTCAAAACCATACTTCCTTTTTTTCCTCCCCTTCCACCCCAGCCTGAAGTAATGAGGCTCATTTAAATGAGATTTTAAAAAATAATGTATTTTAGATTTTTTTTGTTAGGCTGGATGGTTTATAAGCTTTAGTCTTCTGATTTTCAAGTTTTCCCTCTACAGCTATGAAATCTAAGTGTTCATATTTTTCATAATGAAAGCTAAGGTTGCTCAGCAATCTTATATCTCTAGGAGCTGAGGATTTAGGAAAAAAAAACATCAAATGCAACAAAATGCATGTTGAAGTCAAAGGAGTTGGAAAGACCATGTTTTAGTTGCTATCTAGCAGTAAAATCATGCTGAAAAATAGGTTTATTTATAGTGGATGAAACCCATGAGTATTTACAGAAAAAATATTAAATTTACAGTAATAAAAATAATCAAAATACCTACCCTGTGACTTTTCTAATCAGGGGGATTCTGCTTCTCTGTTGATATATATGCAACAATCTGACAGCAGTTAAGCTTATATCTTATATTATTGAAGGCAAATGAATTTTGATTTGGCTCAGATTGCCACACCTCATTCCAGTTGTGTTTGTGATAGCCAGAATTAATGGGTCATATGAAGTCAGCCAGATGCTGAGAAGAGAAATGCTCTTAACTGACTTAGTTTTAAATTCACATAGGACAGTTCTTACTTTCTTATAGATACAGCATACTTTGTCACTCTTAATGACTTCTTGCTTTAAACCAACTAGTCCAAGTCCTCTTTGGAAAATAAGATTTACTGCATCTTAAAAAAAGAAGCTTCAGACACCATGAAGTGCCTTATCAAAATATATTATACCAATGCACACAGGAATACACAATTATAAGCAATCCAATAACCTGTTCTCATAGAGATATTCTATCAACAATCATAAAAGGCCTTTAATGTGTTTTGAGATTATAGTGAGGCTGATACAGGTACACAGTCTTTTTTTTAAAAAAACTATATATTCCAAGGTAGAAGAATATTCTTTATACCAACTTTCTGATGCTAAGCTTTGACAGAACAAAGACTGCTTGAGAACAATTCTCAGTGGCAGTACGTTTTCAAGCAAGATATGGTGTTAAACATGAGAAGGTGAAAAGCAGCTTTATTTTTTTTCCCTACATATAAGCTCAACCTTCAAGCTGTCAAAGTGCCTTAACTTTCAGTAACTTCAAATTTAAAACATGCTTTGATATTTTAAAAAGTAAAACGTGTGGACAAAACCCCACTGAAGTACAACATATCAAAATGAAAGATGCTAACCTATCCTCAAATATAGTGCAGGAAATAAGGGGTGAAATTGCTCTCCTTAGGTATTGCACTTAGAAAGTCACAAATAGAACAGGATCACAACTCACCTGATCAGAAGATTTGGGTCTTTTTAGTCCTTACCCTGTT
The DNA here is from genome assembly GCA_026413545.1 of Cichladusa arquata. Lineage (NCBI taxonomy): Eukaryota > Metazoa > Chordata > Aves > Passeriformes > Muscicapidae > Cichladusa > Cichladusa arquata. The sequence goes on from JAOTQP010001286.1 coordinate 55,913,788, forward strand.
GGCCATTTTCTCTTTATGTTGGAAAGAGAGAAATTCGAGTATTTTGCCAAAGATTTTCAAAATCTGCTTGTAATCTAGCAAATGGGTATGTTGAAATTCCAGACAAGTTTTCTCAACCTGTACAGAGCAAATGCAACATCTGTACAGAAAGGATTTTTCTAATATGGACTTGCTGTTTGCAAACAAAGAATTTGTGGGTGGCTGGAGGCCACCTTGAGCACAGATCATGAAATGGTAGTTTTCAATTCTTGGAGAAGTAAGGAGAGGAGTAAGGAGAACTGCTAATGTGGACTTCTGGAGGGCAGACTTTAGCCTGTTTAGAACCCGGACTGAGAAAGTCCCTTGGGAGCCGCTCCTGAAGGGGCAAAGGACTCCAGAAAGACTAGAAACTTTTCAAGGAATTCTTAAATGTGCAGAAGCAGACCATCCTCATGTGTTGAAAGATGAGATGATGGGGAGGAAGACCAGATGAGAGCTTTGTCTGAAAAAAGGAGAAACATAAAAAAGGGGGGAAAAGGAAAATTTATGACCATTGGAAGAAGGGGAAAGCCACTCAGGAGGACTACAAAGATTTCACAAGATTCTGCAGGGAGAAAATCAGAAGGACCAGAGAGCAACAGGAACTTAATATGATTGCTACAAAAAAAAATTCAAAACAAAACCAAAAATCTTCCAAAAACCAATAAAAACCATTTATTTTAATATATTTGCAACAAAAGGACGGTTATGGAAAATCTCCATCCTTTATTTATTGCAGTGGGGAGCAAAGCATGAGGACAAGACAAGCCAGCCTCCAGCTGTGTCAGGAGAGGTTTAGATTGGATATTGTGGAGACTTCACCAAACGGGTTATCCATCACTGAAGCAGGCTGCCCAGGGAAGTGGCTGAATTACCTGGAGATATTTAATAGACATGTAGGTGAGTCACACAGGAGTATGGTTTAGTGGTGTACTCGACAGTGTTGGCTTAGAGGTTGGATTCTATGGTCTTAGAGGTCATGTCCAACTTAATGGATTCTATGATCCTCTATATAAAATATGCATGGTATATCCATTATATATGCACTGCAGAGACATTCTGAGTCTTGTGCATTCGTAACCCACATTCTGGCCATCCAGATTACTCAGAGGCATAGAGTAAGTACTAATACTGCAATTAAGCTTAAATTTCACTAACATATAACCTAGCAAAATCCTGAAATCATTTCTCTGGTTCCTGAACTAACATAATGATAAACAGACATGCAATATACTAAAGATTGCTTTGGTCTTTAAACTAGGATAATCCTAAAGTTAATAAAATAATTAAGTTATATGATAATATGATATATGATACATGTTCTTACGACTCAAAGTCCATTCAGATGAATCTAAGACAAATGTCACTGCAGTTAATTTTTAAGTAGCTATCCCATTAACTTTGAAGGACTGGATCAATATTATGGGCCTAATGTTGGAAGATATCAAAAATTCAATGTATTGCTTCACCCGGCAAATTCTTGTATCAATCACAAGACACTGAGAAAAGGAATAATACTGAAAGTGCACAAAGAAGGCATGATTCACTCTTCTTCTTGACGTTTATGAAACAATTGCATCAGAGAATTTCTTCTTTCCGTTAGGTTAGAATTAGTCAACACTTCCCTTCTATCCAACAACTTTGTTCAGACAAGCCAAAATATTTCATGCAAATTTAATTAGGACACTATTTTTAGGGCATAGTTTTCTGAATCCCTTGCTACATTATCCTGTCATAGAAGAGAGAATCAGAGCTGGCGTAAATTTTCAGCAGCAATGGCATGTTTAAAGTGCATTGCTCCAGGGATCAGCAGAAGGGATGGAGAGCTGGAGTTCAGCAGCTCCTGGGGCAGTTTGAGCCGGGAGACATAATTAGTCCTGCTGGCTGTGGCCCCAGAATTACCTACTGCTCACTGTGACTGTCCAACACCTCCCTCAGCAGCAAATCTGGCTTTATGAGGCTCTGCTGGACAGAGCAGTCAATGGGACTAAGGCCATTTTGTCAGTTCTAGGACACTGACTAGGCTAAACTGCTGCCTACTTTGCCCAGAACAGTTACAGAGAGATCCAGATGGAAACCATAGTTTTTCAATGAGAAAAGTCTTAACAGATGGACTACACACAAAGCATAAATCAAAGAATTTTAGAGTTTTCATTTTCATCTCGGTGCTGAACAAACCCCTGAGCCATCCCAAAATTGATTTTCTCCTCTTCTGGTCAAAATTTCCTTTAGTTTACCTGGGAAAATATGAGTGGAATGGTTCAGTGCAAACTTATCTGTACTTATAAATAAAAATAAGCATAAGTAGTAAAAAAATAATCACAAATGCATAAAATAAGCAGGAAAATCTAATTATCTTTAATAAGAGGAGATCCTCAGTAAGTCTTTGTGTATATATACATATATATATAAAACTCTGTATATGCCAGAAACCTCTAGTAACACTTTATATTCTTCTAGACAAAATTATTAGCATACAGCTAGACAAGTCCATAATATAATGGATAAGCAATTGATTGAAGGGCCAGGCTAAAAGAGCTGTAGCAAATAGGAGTATATCAAATTGGCGGCCAGTCACTAATGGGCTTCTCCAGGGTTCAATTTTAGGGTCAGTAATTTTAATTTTTTTCCAATTATCTTTATGCAGGAGTGGAATGCCTTTTTAATAAGTTTGCCAGTGATACAAAATTAGGAGGAGCTTTAGACCCCCTTGAGGTTATAGAGACCTTACAGAGAGATCTGAATCGACTAGAGAGCTGGGGATCACCAATCACGATGAAATCTAACAAAAGCAAGTGACAGATTCTCCACTGAAGGTAGCATAATGTTGGTTCTGCATGAAAACTGGGGGATGAGAGACTGGAGAGCAGTGGTTGATGGCAAGTTGAATGTTAGTTGGCAGTGTCACCTGGCATCTGAGTGGGCTAGCTGTGACTTGGGTGCATCAAACACTGGATTGTCCCTCTGCACACTGGTGCAGTCTCAGCCCCTGGTACTGTGTGCAGTTTTGAGTGGCCCAGTGAAAGAAGGACATCAAATGATCAGAGTGTCCAGAGAAGGGTGACAAAGATGATGAAGCATTTCAAGGCCAGGACTTAAGAGGAATGTCTGAGGTGACTTGGCTTGTTCAGCTTAGGAAAGAGAAGGCTAAGGGGTGACTTCATCACAGTTTACAACTTGCTCAGTGGGGGACAGTGGAGAGGAAGGTGCTGATCTCCTCTCTCTGATGACCAGTGATAGGACAGAAGCAAAAGGGGAATGAAGGGGAATGAGATTGGACATCAGGAGAGATCACTCTCGTCAGTAAGAGAGTGATCTGTCACTGGAACAGACTCCCCAGAGAAGTGGTCATGGCACCAAGCCTGTCAAAGTTCAAGCAGTATGTGGATGATTCTCTCAATTTGTTTGTAGGTTGTCCTGCAAGGAGCAGGGAACAGGATTGGGTGTCCCTTATGAACCCTTCCAACTTGAGATGACCTATGATTCTATTATTTAATGTATAAACAAAAAAAAAATCTAATCTGTAATTATAT
>JAOTQP010001286.1:55933019-55959407 GCA_026413545.1 Cichladusa arquata
CCAAGGGCACTGAGGGAGCTGACAGAAGAGCTCACAGAGCCACTTTGCCTCATTTATCAACACTCCTGGCTGCATGGAGAGGTCAGCAAGTGTGTCACCCATCTGCAAGAAGGCCTGGAAGGAAGATCCAGGCAACTGCAGGCCTGTCAGCCTGGAAAAAAGGGAGATTAGGGGAGACCTGATTTCTCTCTGCTTCAATGCCTGCAAGGAGATTAAAGAAATGTGGCATTCAGCCTCTTCTCCCAGGTAAACAGCGACAAGGAAAGAGGGAGCTCCCTCAGTTGCACCAGTGGACATTTAGATTAAATTTTTGGAAAAAGGCATTGGAACACGTTGCTTAGAGAAGTGATAAAATTATCATCCCTGGAAATGTTTTAAAAACATGTGGATGTGATACTTGAGGACATAGTTTAGTGCCGAATATGTCGTTTCTGGATTAACTGTTGGACTTGATTATATGAGATGCCTTTTACAACCATAATGGTGCTATGATTCTATGACTGTGATGTGTTTTGAGATAATGGTTTCAGTAGCAATGGTTATAGGTTTCTGAAATCTTTAAAATAACTACCTTAGAAAATCTTTCCAACTTCTCCCCCACAGACCCAAGACAGGAATATATTTATTTTTTAATATTTGTATAGTTGTACATACAAATATTTTTATTATTTGTATGTCACATAATGATGATAAAGATCATCAGTCCTGATGTAATTCTCCTTGATGTGATCAACACAACAAACCATAGGTTCAATATCAGATGCAGAGAAATGTAAGCAAAGTCGTTTTCTGTGGATAGTTTTCTACTTTGCAAATATCTTACCCTAACTTGTGATTGTAGTAACTTACGATAAATAAAGTTGGATTTTTAAAATTATTTTCAAGCCAAAACCAATGTCTCTTGCTTATTGGATCTGTCCAAGCCCCAAATACTTCAATCCCTTGTTCCAGATCTCCCTCATACTTCTCTTGCCCCAATCTAGTTCTACAAACATACTTACACATCCCTCACTTCCAAATCACTCTTAGCAGCATATTCTGTACTTGCTTCTATGTTGGAGTAACTGTGTCAGTGTGCTACTGCTTAATACTGTGAAGAAAATCATCTAGTATTTCACAAATGTGTAAGCATAGAATTAGTAATTATGTGGAAACAGTTTTTTTTACAAAGCATGGGACATTCCCAATCCCATAAATAAATAATTAAATATCTAATCAAGTACAAAAAATTCATCTAGGAAAAGATGTCCCTTTTCCAATTGCACTTCAATTGATGAACTAGTATTGTCTCCACACAAGATTTTGGGCCCCACCAGAGACAAAAACGTAATTATGTCCAAATATCCATAACAAGATGAGTCTTAAAAGAAACTACTTAATATTAAACAGATCATTGTGAAAAGGTATTTCACTTTTGTGAAATACCTAACCAATTTGGCTAACTGGCCAACAGCTGATGGAGATTGCAGTTGTCTCCTTTTAGAAGCTAGGTGGGGAAACCTGACTCTTCCATAACTTGGAAATTTTTGCTATAGATTCTGTAACAGGAACAAATGTCTAAAAAGACCATGAGAGGCAATACAGTATTGGATCCTTATCTGTTCAGTGTATTTCTCTTCTTATTAATTAATTTGTTTGTCCTTAGGGATCACAAAAATTAATTGATTTCTCAGAACCATCATACATAGTATATACTGAAACTTCTTGAAAACAAGGAGGGAAGAGGTTAATGCTTCCTGTTGAAGTATGTAAACTTGCTTCTGAGGAGGTCACCTTCCTGAAAAATCATCGTATCTAATCTAACATTGCCCCCTATCCTCCAGTTTTGATCAAATTTTTTCCTAGCCCACATAATCAATAGACTTGAGTCACGAATGAATTCTAGGTATTTTGTGCTCTTGCCTGTATAACCATTGAAATTTGAAAAATATGTTGATGTAAATTAGATAAGAAAGTTCTTTTGCAATGTTATTAGTTTGTGTCATTAGGTGAAGCAGCAGGATGGCTTTAAATAGGAGCAAAGAGGCAAAAATAGCACAAGGGAAAAAAAATTAAGACAGTGACAAGAAGAGACAAGCCTTTCCCAACAAGTCTTAAAATATCAATGTCATGTTTAACCAAACAGCACTCAAAGGCAATACTCTTGCAAGTATTGCCTAATGCTTTTCTCAAACTTCCTTGTTAATGACTATTAGCCTGTATCAATCAAGTAAAAATATTCTCATTTTGGGAAGTGCAGTTGCTGAACATCAACCGGATGTATTTTTACTGCAACAGATACTAAAATACAGATACTAGATTCTAGCAGATGCTAGAAATGGAGATTTCAATTGTATTTGCCACCAATGGACACAAGTGAACATACTGAGAGAGCTATGTTTTTTATAATACTTCTTCTGTAGTTGCTAACTGGCTTATGCCTCAGCATAAATTAATGATTCATTAATATGAATCAGTGTTAGAATAATAAATTAAAAGGAAAACCAATAAACTTAAAGGTTGCTTATGCAGAGACAGTTAATCTTGCAGACTTTCTCAGGGCCATAACATATCCAGTTCAAAAGTATGAGTACTTGTGTAAAGGATAAAAAAAGATATATAAGTTTGGTATTACTGGAAACAAGCAGTGTGGTGCTCTCTATATCCCGCTATATACTTTTTTCATTTAATAAACCATTTCAGAAGGCTCTGGGACAGCTTGCTTTGAGTAAGATTACACACATCTATACCTGCTGAGAGCCTGGTTCCACTGGCTCTGAGCCTGCATTTTTACAGACTTTCACATGTGGTTACTTTCAAAAAACTCTACAGAAGCAGCACTTTTCCAGCTCTCACCACCACTGCTACTGTGCCACCAATTTCCAAGGCTCTCTCAGATGTCTTGAGATGTATTAGATGAGAAGGAACTGTAGCATTGTAAAGTCTAAGAGATCTGACCGGAGCAGATTAAGTAAAAACCCTTAGAGAGCAAGAAAGATCTACTGTGTAATTAAAGGAGCATGATGATCTTAGCAGAAGTATAAAAGCAATGCCAGCATCTCTCTTACAATCGTTTTTTTTTCTCTAGGCCCAAAACATTTTATGCTGAATGACAGAATTGCCATCTTTATTTTACAGACAGAGGCATAAAGAAATTACTTGTTCAACACCAGCCAGCAGATGAATTGTGAGGCCAAGACTTTGAGGATCACAATCTGTGGTTCAGGGTGGTCCCAAAGTGCATTCAGTGAAGAGTAGCTATGAACAGAAGTGGAAATAAAGGAGACAGATATATCCATTAGTCTATTTTCATATGTATTTTCTACTCCTATACACATTCCATTCATAGTCTTTATGAAGTTTGCTTCCAACCAACACTTTAAATATATTTGTTCATACCTTCTGGCAGTGGAGACAGACAATTTCCGAACTATACCATTTGGGAATGTCACAAGAAAAAATCCCTCAGAGATTAATTCTGAAACTGAGATGACTTAATTTAGCTTATGGAAAAATACTCTCACGACTCAAGACTACTAAAAGTAGTATTTTCTACCATGCATTTCAGTTTTTGGTACTCACTACATTTTGGAGACTACCACAGGGAAGAGGATTCTAAGTGCAAAGACAAAAAGAAGCTGTAAGACAATTCTTTCCCGAGTTAATGCCATATCTATGACATTTTCTCCTGTTTCTCCTACTGGAACAAGAAGAAATAACAAGAAGTCATTTGACTGTCTCTTCCAAAACATTTCTGCATAAGGAATACTGGCAACAGTTGTCCACAGAGAAGAAAACAATTTTGGGTCATTGTTGGTCTAGATCCCAAGGGGTTATATCCTAGCATTTATTATTAGAATTATCTCATCTTAGTTTGGTGCTATCTACCAGAACAAAAGAATGTTTGAAGATAATACTTCTTCAAATAAAATATACATCCATTGAAAAAGATCCCTTTTCATCTCTTAAAATTCCTCTTCTTCCTCAAAAAGAAACAATAAAATCTTCATATTCATAGGAAAACTCATGCATTTTTATCATTATTGGTAAAGATCTCACTGGAGATTTCTCTATCACAAGTTTGATTTCAGCAACCTGTAAAATCCTAAATCATGCAATTCCATATACTAGTAGTTAAAAAAATAATACTACTAAAAATAGAAACCCCACTACAAATGGAAAACCCAGCTAACCACACAAATACATACACTACCACCAGCATACCATTTGCAAACTTTTTGTTGTGCATTAATCACGCTGCCTGTCTGGACTGTGGACAATTAAGACAGCAGCTCCTACTGTAAAGCAGATGAAATCCTCTTAGAGTTGCATATGGCCCTTTAATCTAAGTGCACTGTACAGGGGACTTAGTTCTAGTGCTCACCCCTCGTGAATCGACTCGAACTCTGTAACTGACCTCATTTGGCATCTGTCAGAAACTAAAAGCAACAGCACCCAGCTGTTCATTTTATTAAAACATGCAATTGCATAAATAAAATATAAAACTATAAATGCAACTCTAATATTTTGGAAATTTAATGCTACTCTATAGTAAAAATGCAATTGTTTTTTTTCTTTTCTGTGAATTTAATACCTTCTGAACAAAATTTACCCAGTTCCAGTTCCTGGCCCCAGGATTTTCTTCTGTGTTTTCTCATTCTATAATAAGATTCTCTCATGGCACAGAGGATTTTTTTTTACCCTTTCTCAGGGTGAAAGAGCATCAGACAAAGGAATTATTTATTAGTCTATGTTGTTGAGATGCAAAAAAAAGTAATTCATCACTGAGAAAAGCATTCAGCAAGCTCTTTACTAGTGATTAGAAAAGGGATTTTAGCTTTTTATAGCATTTCTTAAAAGTTGTAGTTTGTCTAACCTCCCTTGATTCTTACCAAGGATGGTCCTTGTCTTCATTTCTTACCTGAAGCACTGGTCAAAAAATTATATAAGCGTCTGCAATTCTTGTCCTGCTACTGGGTAGCTCACCCTAGAGAAGGAGTCTTCATAGTTTTAGCAAGTAGTCAGATATTTCCCTCTGTAAATAATGACAGTAGAATACATCATCAAAATTCAAATTTTGAAGCATCAGGAGAGAAGACAACTTTGAAGTGTAGATGGGATTGGGAGGCCAGTAGTAGGAGAGAGGAAAGACCGAGGCAGAAAAGTCTTAAAAAATATATCTAGACTCATTACTCCCTGTTTAGTGTACAAAAAAAATAATAAATTCCTACTTCTATCCACAGATCTCTCCAAAACCACTGGCAAAGTGTGCCATTTATTGCTGGTCCATAGAGAGTATTTCTATTAGCTAGTGATATACTGAACTCAAGTAATGCATTTTTGTTGATTCACTTTAAAGTGTCAAGTCTTTTGAAGAACTGTGAAGAAAGAACTCATTGGCAACATGTAATGTAGAAAGTATAGAGTGTTGGATTGCTTATTTGCACTGTAGGAAATTGTATACAACAAAAATTATATGCAAACAAGTATGTATCTTGCAGTACATTGAAAGAACATAACCACAATTGCAGAAAGAAATGTTTTTGAAGACTATAAAATCTCTGTTAACATGACGTCAATGCATACAATATTTTTTGCATAGCATTCCTGCCAATATATTGATCAGAATGGGCTCCCTGACTCTTTGGAGACTGCTGGAATATATTTTCACATTTAAAAGGTGGTGTCCCATTTTTTTATATATGTAAATGTAAATTCTTGTTTTTTGCTAATAAGGTACTGCTACAGGAAGGTACAACATGATAAAACATTTACTTTACATATTGCAAGTTACACATACCTACAGCACTTGCATCTTTGGAAGTAGTTTCTGACATAATATACAAGTTTTTATACTTTTTTGTGTGTTGCATGGGCAAGTATTAAACAAAATTTTGAATAAAATATGTGGAATAAACAGATTATTTCTCTGGATTTGGATAAAATCAAACATATAATCAAATTTACTTGTAACTAAATTAGAAATGTTTTAGTTGTGAAATCCAAAAAAATGAAGATAAATTGACATAATTAGTTGATATAATTTTTTATTGATGATTTAGCTAACAAAATATAAAATTTTCAGTTATACTTTCATTATCCAATGAATTTGCAAAGGAATAGAGACACTGTGAAGACAGAGATACACATAGAGTGGTTTCCCTAGCAACAGGAAGAAGGAATATGCTGACAATTTCCACACCTTCATCAAATTACTGGTGGTTCACCAACACCATTCACAGATGACAAAGCATTGCACTTCAAAATAGAATAATTTAAACTGTAGCTGATGTTTCTTTTATGCCATATTTTCTTTCTCAAATCTTTAACATTCTTTGAGAAAGGTTGAATGTCTGGTTGAAAATACTTAAAGGGGCAAAATATTACAGAAAAATGCTGGGTGATTTGCAGAAAGTTGGACCTTGTCTAAATTTCCGACTTTGTGCTCGAAAGTTATGGAGCCACCATGCATTTCTCACTGAGGTTCATGGCAGAACACAGACAGATCTAAAGACACTCCACTTTGGCAACAATGGAGAACAAATGCATTAATTGCATAGAGCACAATGCCAAGATTGAAAAGGAAAGTGTTGTTCCAATATCAAATTTATTTGTTTGTCCTCTGTGACTCCTAAAGACAATCCCATAATTTTTAAATCAGAGCAGGCTTGCAAGACACCAGACTGGAGTGAGAAAACCTTCTCACAAAGAAAATAATTTTGAATTTCTAAGGATCTTTTTGAGTCATTACAGTGAATTCTCCCCACTCTTTATATGTGTAACTGCGAAGAGGGAAACACTTCCTTCTGTGTTGATCTATATCCATCTATTACTTTATATTGTTACCATCACTGTTCCATGGGATGCCTCACAACGTCTCTAGGATCTAGAGAGGTCTTAACCTAAAGAATCTACAGATCCTACAGAAAGTGGGTATAGAAACAAAGTACTGCTCAGAAACAGCCATCTATTGCCAAATAGTTTTAGCATTTTGTGCTAAGAATACATAAAACTGACCTGTTGCATCTGCCATGCACTCACGTGTATTAACTGATTCTAATAGTGAAAATTCCTTACAGCAGTATCATCTTCGGAAAAATCTTCTGCTAATCACTCAAGAATCTTTCCCTGAAACCCCAACCATCTGAACCCAAATTAAAATAAGCTTGAATTCTATAAAAATAAACAAGGCTTTGCTATTTATTTGTGAATTTATTCTCTTCTACCTGCTGTTGTAAAAAGAGTTCATTTTAAATTATCACAGAAATAAAAGGGAGGAAAGAGTGATGAAGAAGGCTGTTCCAAAACACAGTGTCGTAATTGTAAAGGTCACAGAATAAGCTTTCCTCTCCCTCCATGGTCTAGACACTCCAATCTGAATTTGCTCCACCTAGGCTCTAGCACTTAAATTAAGAATATTCCTTAATTTGCTCAGCAATTAGTGGTGATGTGATACTCTGGCAATTCACATTTTAGATGTGTTGAATCATCTTCTGGAGAGGTCTTTGCCTCCAAACCATGAGCAAGAAGAGAAACTACCTCATACGGGTCCAATAGTTGCCTCCACCATTTCATGTCTTTCTAAACCTCCACAGAACTAGAAATTACGTACCTCACACCATTTATGAAACTGGTAACTGTTGAATTGTTTGTATTAGTATCCTTTTTATGAGGGGAAGAATAATAATGATAATAATAAAGAATATATAAGAGAAATAAAATATATAAGAATAATAAGTAATACAAGAGAAAAGAGAACAATTTCTGCGTTGGAATCCCAGTTTAGGTCTGGAATCTGTTACGTTTGAATTGTAAGCGGGTGGCATTCAAGGCAGTTATCCCATCAACATGTTATGTGCTCTGATTTTGACAGCAACACAGTGATGGCATTGCATTTGCAGGACTGGTCTCAGACAGGATGACAGATGGCACCTCCATTGCATAGTGATGTCCCCAGAGAGATTTAAAAAACAAGTGAGTAGTTTACAAAGATAAAGAGGAAAATGCGATGATTATTCATACGATTTAGCCAATGTAAAGCTGCAGCCAATAGCAGTCAATATTCACTGGAGCTCAATCCCCATCTCTGAAACCTCTGAGCGATACCTTCACTTTAAAGTTCAATAACTGTGAGGAGCACCAATATCAGTGCAGAAAATATGTGATGGAATAAGACCAGCAGTTTGAGATGTTTGCTCAGCTCCTTCTGCTGTCCAGAGAATCTGCACTGGATGAAAAGCTTTTGAAATCTGTAGGAGCAATGTGAAGTGACTGACCCTAGAATTTCACCCACAAAAATATGGAGTATCTCCATCTTGTCTGAATAAATCCATGTATGGCAATTTGATAAATAAGATAAGAAAGATCCACTGAGACCCAACACTATATTCAGCAATTACTAACTGACAGAGTTGAAAAAAGCAATATGAAGCTCTGGTAAGGGATCATACATTCAAAACACATAAGGCTAAGCATTCTGTTTGTCAATACCATAGTACAAATCTGTGGTGAAATATTCAGTGGTAATGAATTCTACTGAATTCTACTTTTCTGATTGTTTTGGTAAAAATTTAGAGGACAAGTAAAATTCTTATATGGGAAATATTTTCCAAATTGTACTGAATACTTCCTATGATACTGAGCTGGTCCAACATGACATACAGCATTAATCAACCACACACAGATAGGTAGAGCAGTCCATGACTTCACCACACTTTTGAGTGAAATGAGCTAGCTGGTTATCTCTGGGCTGTTCTGTGAGTATAAATATGCCATGAATTACTTTTTTTTTCACATCACAACGACATTATAATGACTAATAAATAATTGCTTTGTCTGATGAATACATTTTTGGCATTTTTGCTGAAGAAACTTCTCACCAGTATGAATTAGAGAATCACAATCCTGTCTCAAAAAAGCAAGTCCATTTCTCAGCGATTTCATTCATTTTTAAATTGTGAGAAAAAAGGTCTAAAAGCAATGTATATCAGGAAAAGTAAAGATGAAGTAATATCTTTCCACCTTTTCAGCTTTTAAGATTCAATAATCTTGGTATTTTAAGCTATACATTTCCTAAATAACCAACAAGACTTCAATCAAGAACAAAACAACATTCTCATGTCAGCATCTACCCAGGAGACCTTTAAGGGGTTGGTATCTTTCACTTCTAATATTGCTCCTGTAATGCAAAAAAAGCAAAACATAAGAAAAACTAGTGGAGACACGTATTTAAAAAATTATTAATTTTCGGGGGGGATTCTAAGAAATGCTTGACTAAACCTCATTGATGCAGAGTATCAACCTCTTTGCTAACTATCCATTCCTCTGTACATTCAAGACTCCCCTGAATGAAGCTGTCCCACTTTTGTTCACTCATCTAAATGAGATCTCTTAATTAGAAATAGAGCCTGCTTTGATTCCCTTGACTGCTAGCAGTAAGAGATATGCCCCTCAGCTGACACTGGATTTTGTTATTAAAAATCTCCTCAAATTTAAAAATGTTTATCACAACCCTGTCCAATATAATTTTCTTAATTGTAAAGTAGCAGTGATAATTTAAGTTAGTTCAAAGCAACTTCAAAGCATATAATCTGGATTTTATGGACAAAATTCCTCTGTCTTCCAGAGCAGCAAGTGATGTTCACTGAATGTAGCTTATACCCTACTCAGTAATGAAATGGAAAATCAGAAAAATTGGAGAACAATTGCAGCAAGTTTTCAAATGAGGCACCAGGGAAGGAATTATAATTCAAAGCAGTCTTTTTCATTGATTAAGGAAATTAAGAGCCTAAGAATACACCTTAACTCATTCTTCATTTCCCCTCCTTTTTATCTTATTCTTACAAAACTTCACAAGCCCATCAACTGAATTCTCTGAGATGCTTTAGCATCCTAGTAGTCAATCAATGATGTTGAAGCCATTCATTTGAAAGTAACAATAATCTAATGAAAATACATTTTCTTCGGGACATTATAAAGGTCCCATCCTAAAAGTGAAGGACACCCCAGAATCTGAAGGAGCTCAAAAGTAAGAAGCAGTGAGGACCTAATGAGACACACACAGGAACAATGCTAAAAAAGTATCACTATGACTCTACAGTTTGATCTACAAGAAAAAATAAAAAGTTAAAAATCCCATTGCTTTATCTTAGGAATGTCCTACATCTCATTGTGTTTGACAATATTTACACTGAAAAAACAAGAATGATGGAAAAGCATCAGAAAACGTGACTGGGTTGTGTTTCTATATTACTTAACTATTCCCTGCTGAACTGAGTATGAAGATTTGATTACATTGAGCCTCAGCAGATGGGTACCACAGGCCACCTAACACCCAGTGAAAAGATAATAGGATGCATGTCAGAGGCAGTGGATGGATGGACGGATGGATGGATGGATGGATGGATGGATGGATGGATGGATGGATGGATGGATGGAGTGATAACCCCTCTGTGTGTTTACGCCTCACCCATATTCCCAACACTCAGAGCCTCAAACTCATCTTTTCCCTAGGTTGATCATCCTGTGTTTTTAGACCATGATGACGATTTTCTCCTCATCACCTAAATTGAATACATAGTGAATACAAATTCCTGCATGGAATTATACAAATGAGATTTCAGCTGCATATTGCTTTAATTCATAAACTCCTGACATTACTATTTAAGTTCAGTGTACATGTAAATTAAAGGAACAAAAAGGGGTTGTGAGGCAGATCAGAGTAGACATCAAAAGAATCAGAGAAAATCAACTTATTTTCCCAGACCACCTCATGCCACAATCACTGCCTGAGAAACAACTGGGAGGATGTGCATGATTAAGAGTAGTTACTGGGGTTTAGTGCAGAAGATGAAGACATGAGGTTTATACAATATAATAAGTGCTGAAGATAAAAAATAAAATGCTGTGAAAAATCAGTGGTGGTTTAAACCTTGCAAAAGCAGCAGCAGCACAGACCAGAGGAGATGTTGTTCTCAATTCTTCTTTAAGTCTTTTCAGATTTTACTGAATGACAAAGAACACTCCTTATTAAAATACTGTGCAACCTTACTGCAATCAGTGACATACTGCTGTGGTCCATTTAAAACCATTGTGGAAATGGTGATACTAGTTTTGCTTAATATTAAAGAGTGACTGGCTATTTTCTTTATTCAGAAAGGATGTAAAGCAGAGTCATTATTTTTCATTTCAATTTAAAAGAATGCTGACTGGCTGAGCAAGTATTTTTAAAAATAGCATAAAGCGCTCTTCCCTTCATGTCCCACTCCAAAATATTGAAAAAAGAATAGTGAAATAAGCAGAAGAAAAATGTTGAAATAATTTCTTTTTTGAGCCATCTTCATTCAGTTTAACAAAGATTTTTCTCTCTTAAAATTTGGACAACGACTCTACATTGAAAAAGAAGAAATTAATATTAATTAAGATATACTATTTAAAGTCAAGCATAGATTAAATGACCACTCCTACTTATTTCTTTTTAAGGTCTGCACAAGCATTTCTTTCTTGTATTTTTTCTGGGCTACAAATTTCCTTGTACTACAGGTTGCATGATGAAAATCCTTAACACTTGATTTTGCACCAAAGCTGGTGGTACATGAGAGAAGCATGAAAATCAGCACATGAAGACCTTGTCACATACTGTCCTTGTGGGATGTGCCAGGTGATGGACCTGCTGTATTTGTTTGCACAGTGTGCTATGAGTGAATTGTAAAATATCATTTTTCAAAAGAATAGGGCTGAACAAAAGAGAGAAGATAGATCTGTCTTTCTTAATGGTGTTTCAATAGAGTGGGAAAAAAATCACAGAAAGAAACAGATGGCACTGCCTTAGAAAATGTACTCATGTGGGAGAAGCATCTACACAACAGACTGGGGCAGGCAGAAGTGGCACACAGAGTCCATCCAGGATGAGTGAAGCCTGCAACTTTTCTGAGAGGAGCAGAGCTTAAGCCTGTGAATGGACAGATATCTGAAACCCCCAGCTGTGTTTGCACCTGGTGGCACAGAGCCCCACTGCATGACACCACTGCAAGGCTTGGCAGAACAGGCAGGAGCACATGTGCCAAGCTACAGTCACTGCCACAGCTCTGTATGTCTCTTTTATGAATAGCAGGGCCTCATTGTGTGTGACCTAAATAATAGCCATACTAATCTGGTCTTTAGAATAACTTCGGAGCTCTTGCCATAGAGATGCAACAGCTTTTAGAATCGAAGCATCCCAAAGCCCTTGAGAAACCTGCCAGGAAAGAAAGAAAAACATACCCTCCACAATGTATCCCTCCTGTCACTGATAGCATGGCATGTGCTGAAGGCAAGGCATCCATGGCAGGAAGCCACTATAAAAAAATCCTCAAACCTCCTTGCACATTACACACAACACCCTCCCAAGATGCAAACAAACCCACCAAATAATTTGACTATGTTTAATTAGATGAATAGTCTATTACCATGACCTTCATAGGCATACGTAGACTCAGCAAACAAAGGAAAAAACAACTCAAATATATGTCTGACTATGTGCATACATACATACATTCTCTTTAGCATAGTCTCCATTTTTCATTCACAGCATGACTCATTTACCTAGGCTTTTAACAAGGATTACAAAAAATTTTATGGTTCTTGAAGGTGCTTAACTTTTTGTCACACTGTAGAATCCTCAGATTTATCTGTAGCACAGTGGGTTTTGGCAGAGCAAGTCAGAAGCAGAGGAAGAAATTTATTTCAGCTTTCTTGCTTTGAAGTGAGATAGAAGGAAGATGCGGAATCTACATGCTCTTACAGAAGTGACGTCCATGGTATATTTGAAACACAAGACTAATGGTGTCTAGATGCATAAGTGGATACCAGACAGCTCATTATCCAAAATTACAGGAATATCCCTAGAAAACGCATGGTGTTTTAGTGTGAATTGGGACTGCACTGTAGAAGGAAATCACCTAATTGCCCCTTGCTGTGCTTTATTACATATGAAAATGGAATCCCAGAGAGTGTGAATTAAATTGATTCCAGATGAAACTAAACCAGAGCACATTTCATCATGCCAATGACAGGACAAGCTTAGTCATTAAGGCCATATTTGAGTTAATCTGAAGTCAAATCTTTAAAGTACACATAATGTGGATGTCAGATCTATAGCACTAGTTACTCCACAAATTCATTCTGATTTTGCCATACTACGTGTTGCCACAGCCACAGATCACAAAGCCAGTACTGATCTATGGATGCCATGGACTGATTTATCCATCAGTCTAAGTAAGAGTAGATCAACTTAGATTGCAAATTCTGTGGGAGGAGAAACAAATTTGTCAGCCATATGTCCTTGGTGTTCTAGTCTTTGAGGGGCTATAAGCTTTGATGAAATTTTAACAATGAACAAAGATAGCAAGGATGAGTAGCAATAGTGTTAAATCTCTCCAAATAAAATATAGATCTGTTTTAATACACCTCTTAATAAGACTTTCAAAAATAACTAAAACTATAATCATGAAAACACTCTTAGTCTCCCTGTTGTCCGTATTTCTTTAAAGTAGAATTATCTGAAAAAGGCAATGCTACTACATATTCTTGAGAATATATAGAAAAAAGGTCAGAAGAACAAAAAAGATGGAGTTTTTACACTACAATTACAATTTGTCAATGATAAAGCTGAAAATGCACAAGTGAGATAAGGAACAGAGTGAAGGGTCTCACTCCATTCCTCTAGACTTATATTTCTAGTGTTTATTTTTTAATCATACTAAATTATTTTTTTACACAAAACCTATAGAAAAGAACTACATATTAGGAGAACCCACTCAAAATTTTAAAAGGTTTAAGAGAGCACCCACAATACAATCTTCACTTGAATGAGTCAGGATGTCCAAAAGACCTAAAAGTTAATGAGACTTAGGCATTTTACTACCAAGTCTCCTGAAATACCTTCTAAGTTTTCCTTTAATTTTATCAGTTAGTAGTAGCTAAAAACATGCATGAACTGTCCAAGAGGATTGTGAACCAAACATGCATGCATTAATAAAATAATGCATAATTCCATTTGGAATTGTCTTTGTTGCCTTAGTGAGATAAATAGTAGATGTTCAAACTGCTTTTAGTTATACAGCTATTGTTATATTTCTTGATTTTCCTCATTACTTGACTGTTATTGTAAAAAAAACAGTGAACTTCAATTTTATTGATTTAAAAGCCATCTATGATACAAAATACATTTGTAGCTAGCACATTTTTAAGGAATTTCAATTTCTTTATTGTATAACTCTTTTAACCACAAACCTTTTTAAATTCTTGCCAAGTGTTTTTGGAAAATGTCAAATTTATTTGACTTGGTTTCAAGTTATTTCGACTTTTTTTTTTTTTTTCATTTTTTCATGTTTCCAATTGTCTAGTATTGGGTTTTTTTGGCCTTGAAAAATATCATGTTTCGGACAAGCAGCACCTTGATGCTGTCCTGTTATTTTTAAAATACCAAGTGATTTGGATCAGCAGTGGTGACCAAAACTTTTAGAAAATTCGAAAACACTGAAAAATTATAGTGGCTTTTTTTTACCCCTATCTGCTCATATCTTGGTTTTAATGTAAGAACACCAGTTTTTCTGGTTATTAAATTCAACAGGAAATTTTCTAGTAAATTCAGTGGGATTGGATAAGATTCTACTTATATGCAATGCATCCTCTACAAGCAAATTGAATTCAACTAAAATTTTACACTACTGAAACAAACAACAACAGATGCAAATTATGAGGAAAGTTCTTAGCCAGACAGAGAGTGGGAAAGAAATTCTGTTTCAGAGTGAGTGTATAAATCTCTACTCTTCTAAGGACCAGGATCAGCCCTCTTTTTTTTTTTTCTCAAAGGTGTTCTGAGTTCAGCTGACCTGAACATATCTTCTCCTCATCCACTGTAGAAAGAGAAACAGAGCTTTTACTTTTCTATTTTTAATAAACTGAAACCTAAACATAAATATCTGTCAGTTGTAAACTTATACTCTGCTGAATATAAACATCCACACACTAAAATTTTTTCATTGTAGCTGTAGTTGGAAATAAACTCCCAGAGTGATAAGACCACTTGGAAAGCTTTAGTTCAGAGCCAATGCTGGGTTTTACTTCCTTGGGATAAATGATTTAAAATGGAAATGCCAACAAAACCTTAAACTACACCATCACTGTGTAACTCTATTGCTATAATAAGGCTTCATTTGATTTTTCTTGAGAGGTATAATAAGATTAAGGCATAATCATAATTTCCCCTATGACAGAAGATAAACTACTTCTCATTGATCTCTCAGAAACCAGACCAATCTTCAGATATTAAACAGTCATTTGCAGCAGCAACAGGTATATTATCATTCCAATAACACAATGTCAATGGCACTCTGATTTTCAGAGACACATACTGTAGTAGTCTCCTGAGAAGCCTGATTAAACTCCTGACCCAGACAATAGGGAATAACAAGAATTAACCAGTTGCTTGAGGGATATTTTATGGATTTTGTTTTCATTTGTATTGATTGATATAAACCCTCCCAACAGGCTTATTGGCTTTTGTTAAGTGGGTCCCAAAGCTACATGGATTGAATGAGAAACTTTTTTTTATTTTTTTTCCTGTTGCTATTGTGACATTTAGAGCAAGGTAGAAGTGCTTCAGAAGTCTTTTGTTTGCACCTTTCAATAAATTAATTCAATCCTCACTAATGCATTTACTGTGTAGGCAGATAATCTTTATAATTAGATTAGAGGAAAGATATATAACTGAGTAGTAATACTGAATATGCTATTCAAATCTGCCCTTGTCCATTGTTAGGATAATTTTTTGTTTAGTTATTGTTATTAAAATTGCAGTGGTGCTATTGAGTGTAAATATAAAAACATGCATTACTTGTCAACTCATGAACCAAACATTTTATAACCTGAATATTCAGGAAAACAAACAAGAGTACAAAAGAATTTCTACCCCAGCTTGAGAAGAAAAGTCACAACAATTAACAGGGGAAATGATCTAGAAGTGGTTGGTACAACTTCAGCTTTGACATTATTTACAGTAATTTTTATCGAAAACAACTTGCAAATGATCATATAGGAAGCTTAAGAAAACCACCAGAATTAACCACAAATTTCTTATATCTCAGCACTGTAATGACAAGAACATCTTCCTCTGTCCTATCCTATCAGATAAGACCATATTTCCATCATAGCATCGACTGTCTAAGACACCAAGAAACATGTATAACTCTATGAGATTGTACTAAAATTTCACTGTAACAAAATCATGTATAATTTCATTACTGTAATTCAAAAATCGACCTGCAGAAAGGCAGCCCTGCAAAGACAAGTTTTCTTGGATCATGCAGCCTTTATGTATTCAGAGGATATTACACACCATAACTTGGTTAAGCAACAGTAGAGATCTGACTTTTAAATGTCAAACATAATGTTAGTCTTCTCCAAAGCAGTTCACATCTAAAATAAACTGAAATCACTGTTAAAATTCATTTCAAAGTGAAACTGACCAGATGTCTCAACCTTAAAAAAAGAAGTCTTGATGCAATCAGAATAGCTACTAAACAAGCAGTGGGTGAATTGTCTGCTAGTGGAGAGAAGACATTGTCTTAAACAATGAACTTGAGTGCAAATTATTTTCTTAGTTCTTAAGCAGGATTTATTTCTTAAGTCAGATATGAGTTCTCTTTAAAAATCTGTATGAGATCCACACAGGGAATTCTATAACCTCTGTGAACCATATGTTCCAGTGCCTGACAAATCACACATTTTCCCCCTAGGTTTAAATGGAATTTTTTACAACCCAAACCATGCACATTACCTCTTTCCCATCCCACTGGATACCACTGGAAAGACTCTGTCTCCGCCTTCTTTACTCCCTCTCACCAGGTATTGATCCACATTGATAAAATTCCCCTTAAGCCTTCTCCTCTCCAGGATGAACAGTCCCAGCTCTCTCAGTCTCTCCTCATACTTCAGGTATTCCAGTTGTTTAGTAATTTTTGTGGCCCTTCAGTCAGTTCAGTCCAGATATCTCTTGTGTGGGTAAGCCCAGAACTGGATACAGTGCTCTAGATGTGATCTCAACAGTAATGGGGAAGAATAGTCTTCCTTGACCTGCTAGCAACAGTTTTTATAGCCCAAGAAGCCACTGAGCTTCACTGTTCCAAGGGCATATTGGTGGTTAAACCTGATATTCACTGAGGCACTCAGGTCCCTCTGTGTCAGGCTGCCTTGCAGCACGTCGGCCCCCAGTGTGCAGCACTGTCTAATGTTATTCTGCCTCAGATGCAGAGCTTTGCTTTGCCTTTTCTTCAACTCCATGAGGTTCCCATTGGACCATTACTTCAGCCTGCTGTGGTTCCTCTGGTTGGCAACACAACCAACTGGCATATCATAGTGTTACCTGATGCATCCCCCCAGTTTGAAAACTTAAAAACTTGTTCAGGGTGCCGTCTCTCCCATCAACCAGGTCATTAATAAAAATGCTAAAGCAGTATCAACCCCTTAATCAACCCTGGGGTACACTGCTATTGACTGGCCTCCAGATAGCTTGTGCTGACCCTTTGAGTCCAGTTTTCTGTCCACTTCTCTGCTCACTTACCTAGCAAATTCTTCGTGCTTTGTCTGTGAGTATGTTATGGGATACAGTGCCAAAAGCCTTGCTAAAGTCAGGGTAAACAATATCCAGTCCTCTTCCCTCATCCACCTAGGAAATCATTTCCTCATAAAAGATGCTTGAGTTGACAAAGCACCATTTCACTAAAGCAACCATGACTATTCCCAATTAGCTTCTTGTTCTTTATAAATTTGGAAAAGCTTTTTAGGTTTATTTGCTCCACCACTTTCCCCAGAATAAGGGGGTTGACCAGTCTGTAGTTCCTTAGATCCTCCTAGGTCTTCTTCAAGATAGGAGTCACATTTGCT
Organism: Cichladusa arquata; assembly: GCA_026413545.1. NCBI lineage: Eukaryota > Metazoa > Chordata > Aves > Passeriformes > Muscicapidae > Cichladusa > Cichladusa arquata. The sequence continues at coordinate 55,950,924 of JAOTQP010001286.1, forward strand.
TTCTTCAAGCCCTCAGAAACCTTTCCTGATCACCATGAATTTCAAAGAAAAATGACAATGACATTGACTAGCACGCTTCATTACTATAAGTACATAATATATGGGTCCTGAACATCCAGTTCATTTAAATTTTCCCTAACTTAATTTTCCTTTACCCAGCTTTCATATTGTTGCGGGTGCCTAGTACTTCTGAAGACAAATCCTGCTGGCAGAGAATTAAGCAAAGGTGGCCTTGAGTCCCTCAGTCTTCTCTATATACTTTGTCACTAGGATTCCATTGAGTTCAGCACAGAAATCATGTTTTCCCTAGAGTGCTTTTTGCCGTCTGTGTACTTGTAGAAGCCCATCCTGTGGTATATCCTGTTCCTCTCCAGGTTAAATTCCAGATGTGTTTTGCCTGTCTTCAGCCTACTGCTTCACACTTGAACCATGTTTCTGTATTTTGTCTCTGCACAGTTACCTGAAGCAACTTCAACCTGTGTGGTTCTTTTTCAGTCTGAGTTTAGTTAGGAGCTACTTGTTCAGATACACAGGCCTTCTGCCATTCTCCTGCACGTGAGGTTGGGCTTAACTTACTAGAGGCTATCCTTGAAAACCTACAAGCTTTATCAAACTCCTTTTTTCCTCCAGGATTGTCTCCCATGGCATACTTCCAAGCAGGTCCCTGAACAGATCAAAGTATTCTCTTTTGAAGTCAAAGTTTGTGGTTCTGGGTTTTGCCTTGATAAGTCACCTGTGGATCTTCAACTCCACTCCTGAATTCATAGTGTTTGCAGCCAGGACTTTCGTCAGGCTTCAAATCCCTAGTCAGGTCTTTATTTTGTAGGATTAATATCCATCACAGCATCTCCTGCACAACTTCTTGGTCACTTGTGTCAGGAAGTTACCAGCAATTATCTCCAGGAACATCCTGAATTGCTTTTGCCCTCTGTGCTGCCCTTCTGTAAGGTAATATTTGCCTTTTTCTCCAAGAAAGGAAGTGATTCTAATCTTTCTCCTCCCAAGTTTTGTGGAGTTTTAAGGTAATTAATTATCTTGGAGGTACTTTTCACATATTTCTTTTTTAAAAAAAAATTACCCAAAGAGTTCATATTTTTAGGGGAATTAAGAGGGTGACTGAAGACTAGTCTTCCTTTCCTTAAGAGATCAGATGGAAAATATTCTCAAGCATGGTCATTTCACCATCACAAAATAGGGTTGCATGCATAGGGAGGTTTATCAGTCAGAATAGTTTTGGGGGTTTTTTTTGCTTCCATACCTATCAAAAGGAGTTGTCTTTTTGGCCCTGTTTAAGGTCCTCAAAGCTTCTTCCACTACTGGTCTGTAAGCTCAGACCTGAAAAAGATGCCAGCAAGGCATTAGCTGCCTTCAGCAATTCCTTTAAACAGGAATAAGGCCTAATCTCACTGAATTATCGTATCATTATCATAGTGTATTCTAATGAGGTTAAAGTTATCGAGTCCTTTAGCTCCTGCTACCGTCTATCAGCACATGGCAATCCAAATGGCTACTGCTGGTTGCAGCATCTTAAAATATATTCCCATTTGCTGTAGAAGCCGCAGTCTGTTTCTCTGAACTGCTGTTGTTCTTTACATCTGAAAATTAGAATGATTTTACTGATGGGAGATTCCTATTCTTTATCATACACTAAAAAACCCTAGAGACAAAGAGCCAAAGGTAGGAATGTACAAACACCTGCCAAAGATACCAAACTTACCTGTGTCATAAAGGGCCATCAAGAAGCTATTCTCAGGAAATCATATCTTTCAGGAATTGTGATCTTGTTTTAAAATGGCAAAAAGCGAGTGTTCTGTACCAAAGACTGAATCTGTAGTAAAGGCTGAGTAAGCAGAACACATGGTACTGACAAGAATGATATTCTACACTTGATATTTTTTCTATAAGGTTTCCATGAAACAAAATATGCTTTCATAGGTTAAAATTCCAGACAATTCTGTTTTTGTTTTTTTTATTTGTGTTATTGGGAGCCGCAAGAATATTTGAATATGTTCCCAATATTTGCCTCTTACCTACCTGCTGCTAAGGTCCCTGACAAAAGGGAATATGAGAGAAGGCTTCTGTAACACAAACATTGAAAACATGCCAGGGGCAAAACAAATAACTGGAGAATCATCAAACTTCAAAGACTCAAATTATAATTCTGAACAGTAACGTACTAAATTAGCATTAACAAAAAAATTCGCCCCCCTCAAATATGTGAGATCTAATACCTCATCATCTTATTTTAAATGACACTGTAGCTTTTCATGGTGTGATAAACAAGGGAAGGATACAGTGTTTCTTCAGACTCTCACAGTTCTCACACCAAAGCTACATTTAAAGATAACCAGAAATGTAATTATGTAGAAATGTATGATAAAAAATCAGACGAATATATCAGTTCATATGGATGCCATGCAACAGTACAAGAATGTGTCTTATGAAACACAATCAATATATATATTTACATTTGCAACCTGAAAGTTTTAAAGTTTTTAAATGTATTTTCTTACTGAAAAATAAGAAAAAAGTGATCTTCCTTACCATAGGCAAATGATACATTTTTAAACTTCTTTTTAATTGCCTAAAAAAAAGAGCTTTGGCTTTGATAAATGTGGAATCCCTGCTGTTTGCCTTACCTTGAGACATATTGTAAATAAAACAAAATTCTGCCATAAAAGGCACATCAATCACATTCTTTTTATGCATAGGGCTAGAAAATGTTTTCTGTAGATCTGTCTTAATTTTGATTCAAAACCATTGTTTTTCTCCAAGCCTCACCTAGAAAATATTATTTATAAAGAAGTCTACTAACTACAGTCCACTTTAATTCATTTATCTAAAGAAAAAAACGTAAATAGCTCCAGTTTGTAGCTACATGAAGTAAACTATTGATTAAAAATGTATTCTAATAAAATGTTTATCAGGATGTCTTCAGAGTTTTCAAGCAGGCTTTCAAAGCAGTGGTGTGTGAGAGTTGATTAAATGCCTCTTATGTGCTACATATCCGTAGTATTAAGGTCAATCGAATTCTCCTCAGCAAAAGCTGGCAACTCAGATGAAATTCAGTGGGATTTAAGCAGCAGCTATTCGGGCATTGAAAGCTTACCAAATTCTGCTAGCTTTTTCCCTTGCTACAGGGATGTATAAATAGCAAGACAGAGTAAACAACCTGAACTAAAATTGCCAAGCTTAACAGGCTTTAAGCAGAAGGAGATGAATATGCAGCACCTATTGCTGAACAGTACTCGTTAGGCTGAGATAACCAGTTAAAAACAGCTATGTGCCAGCACCTAGATGATGCAATTCAAGCCAATGCAGAAATATTAATTCATGTTAAAAATAAAATTAAATCGTTATGCGCCAGACTGGCAAGCCCTGTATCTGAGCAATTTTAGCAAGCTTTCACAGCCCCATGCCATTAGCACCTTTTTTCTGCTCCAGAACCCAGCAATGCCTTCTACTTCTCAATCCCACCAGCCCTGCTGGTGTCAGCTGTCAGACTAGTTTCACTGGTCTCTGTGCTCAATACACACATCCAAAGTTTAGTACTTCTCCTCCAAGGAAAGATTAGAAACACCAGTCTGATCCCTTTAGACAGCAGAGATCAGACCCAGGCCAATAATGGGATTTTTATGGGATGAATACTCCTTTCAGCTTCAAAGGAAATGTCTGCTGAGGGGTTGCCAGAGTTTGTCATGACTTTTTTCAGCAATATAAGACAGAGAGCAAGAGTAGAATTGAATTAAGAATCCACACTGACATCTTGTGGACGCAGAGCCAGCGAAGGTTTTCAAAGCACTTTCAGCACACCCCAATGGAGTGTTGCTTAATCTAATAGAGAAACTTGAATAATATAGGGAAAGGGAGAATATGGAATACACTATGGAATGTACCAAGCTTGTGCAGAATGGTGTTTCATACAATAAATATGAAAATCTGAATATTCATAGAAAAATATTTAAAAATTCATTTAATATTTTCATGCCTAAGGGTCAAGTTTAAAAATGAAACATAATTGAAATAATATTTTAACAAAAGGTAAAAACCCAAACAACAAAACACTTTATAACATTTATGTGATTATATTAGAATACAAGCAGTGATTTAGCTAGGAACTTGAAGTCTATACTAGTAGCAAAAAAAGCAGACCTGATGAAGTTAACATATTAACAGCTGACATCTGCAAAGTTGTCTGTTACAGAAACATTTTCAGAATAGCAGAAAAACACTGCTGGTCTGAAACAGATCTATTATTAAATTGTGTTTGTGTTCTGCCAATTTTTCTAAAAAAAACCCCAAACAATCTTTGAAATATCTTGGGAAAATTCTTGTCAACAGAAAGTAGAATTACAAATTTTATTGAAATAAATATTCACAGGAATGGTTCCACAGACAGCGGAGGAAAATATCTTACTTCCTGCCTTTGGATGGAACAACATAAAAGGAAACGTTTTTAATCTCAGCCTTCGGGAAAAGCAATGGTAATTCTCTCATTTCTTCTAGGACTTCTCAATGTATCTCATTTTAGACAAGGTGTGCAGAGAATACGGAGATAAAAAAGAATCTTAAGCACTACGTTTTGCATGACATGTCCTGAGAGATTTGCCTCAGAGAATTATTAACATAGACACCAGAATAAAGCTGCTAGCAGGAGGAAAACACACATTGATATAGAATATGCCTCCAAGATAATTTTTAATCAGTGGTGCTAAATATTGGGTCCAAAAAGCCCTCTAATATAGCTCAGCCTCAGAAGGATTGACTCATTTGATGACTTTAGAGGCAAAAACATTCTGAAGTAATCATTTTGTACCGGAGCACATTCCAAGGGGCAACAAATTTTCAGCATCACCAAAGGTTTCACTTCAAATGTAAGAATTTAATTAACTTTCAGCAAAATATTTTGGAAAGAGTGTGGTTCCAGTAATATTCTTCTGAATCACATAAAATTGCTTTTTAGCACGTCTGTATCAAATATAGAACTTGCTTTTTCCTTTTAAAGCATTTGCTCTTTATCTTGGTATTGCCCAGAAGATCCAAGAAAAAACTGAATCACTGCTCATTTGCACCATATTTGGTCTGTGTTATTCCTGTGCTTTTCAGTTTCCTGCAGAATTCAGAAGGATTCCACCTTACAATCTCCCTTCAATGTATAATTCTGTATAATTTCGAGAATTTTGGGGGTGTGAAGGGACCTTTCTATGGAGATGGTTCAAGAGAAAGAATAGATTTAAGATGGTAGATCCATTAAGGCTTAGTAGATAGATCGGGCTCACGATCCCAGCACTGACCACATTTGATATCCAGAGTCTCCAATTTCCTTAAGATTTGCTATTCTACTGAAATCTGACCTTCCCTGTTTTGTTTCTTGGCACATTTCAAGGGTTGCTGTTCTTTCTTTCTGCTTGATTTTAGGCATTCTGCAGCTGCATTATGTGAGGATATGAAGATGAGATGTTCTATGGATCCTTCTTGATTAAAGCTCTATTGCAGTTACCAGTCTCTAACCAGAGCTGGGCTGTAGGTTCCTGTCAGCTACTCGTGCCTGCATTGATTACAATCTCAGCTCTTTCCTCAATTAACGTCAGTTCACTTGGCATTCACAGGTGTGGCTTCTTCTGGGAAAAAAAGTAAAACCTCAACAAGAAAATAATAAATACTTTGGGATTTCGACCTGTTAACAGTGAAGAATGAAAAAGGATTTAGCTGTGGGTTATTGAATAACTCATGAGGAAAATAAAATTTTACTATATTAAACATTGCAAACATGCACTCCACTGAGGAAAGGTAATGGAGCATTTGTCTTCCACATACAGGAATTGCATAAGACAGGGATCTTCATTCTGTGTCACGTAAAAGAACAGATATAGCTTGTATGTATAACAAACCACAAATGATTAATGAAGGTCCTAATTTACAAATCAATAAAATCACATTTTCGGTTATAGCTATATCGAGAAAAATAAGGGAACTTAGTTCTGCTCATAGTGATACTTGTCTACCATTTAAAGTGCAATGAAACATGTTTGTATTCAACTCATCTCAGTTTTCAGTAACAAGAGCCTGTCCTGCAAATAATTAATCTTTTGTCTCAACAGTTTATATACCTCTGTCCGGGCAATAATATTAAAGGTTTCCATGACATATATTTTATTATTTACATATATATTTCATTATTTACATATATTTTATTATTTTATTTACATCTATTTTAATCTTCAGATTAAAATATAGAATAATACCACAGATGGTTTTTCAGCCTCAAAAACATAGGAGAGACATTAATAAGAGATTAATTTTTAACATATTAATAAGAGATGCTGTGGTTCACATTGCTCCCTTTTGGATTCTGAATGCTCCATTTAAATTTCTAAATGAGTTATTGTGTAAGTGCCATCTTGATCCTCTGAAAACTTAACACACTAAACTTACAGGACCCTTTTGCATGGGGTTACTGCAGTTCTTAAAGCTGGGCACATGCTGAGAAATAGATATATGAGAAAATTCATTGAAATTATGGAAACTGAAAGTAGCCATATTGCAATTTCCAGTTCAACCAAGTTATTACTTCCAAACACATGTAACTAAAAAAGGGTAGGATGGCACAAGGAAGATCCTCTATATAATATTCCATCTTTCATCTACAGAAGTTCACTTAAAGCATTTCCCCCATCTGTTTCACCAGTCCAGATATTCTGATTGTTTTAGTTTTTAATTTCAAAGATAATTGTAGACATGAATATACTGGTTTCACTTCAGTTTTTAAGGAATCTATTACTGAAAGATAAAAGAATGTATGGCACCACCATTAACTTTTTATGTGTCTTTTTTCTTAGTTCATTAAAGATGCACAAATGTATATACAAGCTATATCAGAAATTTGGTGTCTCTCTAAATTGTCCTCTCTCCCAATTTTAAAATTTATTTTATAATTTTGCATTTTATTCATATTAAAGAGCCTATCTCCCACAAAGTTTATATGCAAATACTAAAGCTTGAAATAGCAATGTTTCATGTGTTATAGAAAGTACAAGCAGTATCTTTTCCAAGAACTGCATGCACTGAACACACAGCACAATATCACATGGCTATGTGCATATCATGTCATCTATATGTAAAGAAATTCTGCCTGGTTCAGCCATGATAATTGCATGAGAGCACTAAGAGAACACTGTTTCAAATTTCAGAAAAGACCACTAACTGGCAGCTTCAGCCTTCCTCTAAACTTTAAAAGCCCTTTGGTCAAATGTCTTCCTTCACTGTGTTTGATTTTCCAAAGGATAGATAAGGTTACAGGTTATTTGAGAACTTATTTTTTAGAAGCCTTTATTTTAAGGGGATATAGATCATCAGAAACAGAGGATTGTACACAAGGTCATGTAAGAAACATCAAGAAAGCTGAAAAACTGGTAGGTTTCCTCTGGCATTTTCCAGTGCTCCCCCATTAATACTTGAACATGAAGCATTTCCATTAGAAAGGATATCTGTAAGCACCTAGACCAAAAAACCAGTTACATCACGTTGCTTCACTGGGGCAACTATCCTACATGCAGAGAACAAATACTTTTTTGGGCTGTTGCTGGAGGCAACACAGCAGCAATGTGTTTTGGTTCGTGCATTTGAACTAAAATTCAGAAGTGGTGGAAAACCAGAAAGGTTTCAAGGTGTACCTGTGACCAAAGGCACAAGACTGAGGCTTTCATTTGCTTAGTAAGAAAGCTTTGAGATATAGAAGTGAGACCAGCAGCACTGAACTGCTTGCTTTTCCCCATTTAAACTTTATTTGGAATCTAACTGGTCTAAGGATCTTGGACTTCTGAGATCCTCCATGCAAGCTTTGAAGGAAGCCAACTGTTATAAAGGTAGTGTTTCAGGACATATCAAAAGTTTCAAAAATAAGGTTTTCTTCAGTCATGCAGAAGTCTACATGCAAGTGAGCAGACATTAAGGCTATGTTATCTCTTCTGCCAAAAACAAAACAAAACAAAACAACCTGTGAATTTTAATATATTTCACAGATTGTTACGAAAATTAAAATGAATTCTTTTCAAATAACTCCAGAAAGCTAGCAGACTTATACAGCAAAGTGTGGTTCCAGCATTACCTTTTCAGAGATGGTGACATGAAATGCAAAAGTGTGATGTAAGCTGGCCTAACACTAAATCACTAAGTCTTTACCTTCTTTGACAAGCAATCCACTCAATTAAATACTGCTACAAAATCAGTCATATAATTTATACTGAATGAATGGGTAAATCTAAAGCAGTCCAAGTAGTGGAAAATCTCCACACACCCAAGTAAATATAAATGAGCATATGAATAAAGCTCATCTCAAAAACCATAGACATCAAGGGGGAAAAAGAAAAGAAAGAAAAGAAAAAGAGAAAGAAAAAGAAAAAGAAAAAAAAAGAAAAAGAAAAAGAAAAAAAAGAAAAAGAAAAAGAAAAAGAAAAAGAAAAAGAAAAAGAAAAAGAAAAAGAA
>JAOTQP010001286.1:55959452-55986203 GCA_026413545.1 Cichladusa arquata
AAAAAGAAAAAGAAAAAGAAAAAGAAAAAAAAAGAAAGCACCTAGTGAAAAAAATATACCTGAGGTTTTATTCTGAAAACACTGAAAAAAATCAGATCGATTTGAATATTGAACACTGAATTTGTGAAAACATGGGAACATATGGGGAAACATAATTTGTTAGGAGAACCTTTATTTTTCAAAGCGTGGCTATGCTTTGGTGAGGAAAAGAAGATCTGTATCCTATTTTTGATTTTCATATAACTTAATTTAGTAAAATTGAAATTGAAAAATGCATGATGCAAGTCAGTCTCTCCCCTAAGTTTAAAAGAGAAAATTATGTATTAAAACTATTCCAATGAGATTTACAGCTTATTAAAAGGTTACAATGAATAGTAGAGGCTCAATAGACTGTGAAATAGCACATCAGCTTCTTTTAGAAAAATCTGTTTCTTAAATCTTTCCTTTTCTACATTATATAAAATTTCACTTCAGTGACTTAAGGTAGTGAGAAGCCCTAACTGAGATTTTAATGAGCCTTTTTTTCTTTCAGTCTAATTCTAGTATGTTTTATTTTTGACATATGCTTAGCTGTATTAAAGTCTCTCAGGAGTGAAATAGATATTAGCTACAGAAATACCAGGTTCAGTCTCCCTGGAAGAACCATTAAATTTTACATGAAAACATAAACACTATTAATTTTATTCTATTGCCCATGTTTAAATTGTATCCACAGTTTATTATTGCTGATATCCTCACTTCAAGTGAATCCATTGTTTAAGAACTGTAGAGGTGGAACTTAAAGGGCACATCCAGACATGATCAGCAGAACACATGGGACAAATATTAATCTGAAACATATTCTTCAGCCTGTAAAATTATCCAGAGACTGATGTAGGCTAATGTCACTTGATTATTTCCAAAAGTATCTGGGCAAAAAAACTTTAATACTAATTTATTAATACTGAAGCTTTGGGCAGTGGAGAGTAAAAGTGTTTTAATTAGAATATTTACATTCTCATGTCTTTCTGAGGCAAAGAGATGCCTAGCAATCCTAGGGACTTCCTTGCCAACTCAGAACACACAGGCAGGGTTTGGTGATGTGGATTCATCTCCAAATCACCACATTTTTGTTGGGTGATTTTTAAACATCATGCATACAAACAGATGAAGTCTTCTGGCTTGGCCTCCATTGGAGTGCCACTGCACCTCTTTTTCTCCACAGCCTTGCCTGCTCTCTCTCTCACCCCATAAATGTTTTCCACTGCAACTTTGGAAATCTGCCTGAAACTATCATAAGCCCTTTCCCTGATTTTCTCCCAGCTGCCCTTTGTCAGATCAGAAATTAAGCTCTTCTAATGCTAGTGTAATTTGCAGTAAGAGTATCAGCCTTTCTCATATCTGTAAATAGCCCTTCTTATCCTGGATCTCCATTAGTTTCATTCTTTCATCTCAGTAATTTACTACCAAGATGGAAACACAGCTAGGAAAAGGAAATGGACTCTAGATCCAGATAAACTCCTAAAATAAGATCCTACCAGGCATCAGGGTCTTTGCTGCATGAGTATCTAAAACACCTTCAGCCACCAGCCATGTAACACTCAGTAGGTCCCTCTCCCTCCCTGCCTCCCCTGAGGACAGAAGGTGCTAAGCATTTGTTTCAGGGGATAGCTTGGTAACACAGGAGGAAATACCTGGGCACAGCTCATCTTATAAGAGCCTCTATACCTTCCAAGCTTCCAAGACCAGTCTTGAATCAATGATTTACAGCCATTCTGTGAAGGAGGAAAAATTTTCCAATGGGAAGCAGAAGTCTCTTTAAATGTTTTCAAAGATAAGAAATAAACTGACCATTATTTTTAAACCGATCAAGCAAGCAGTTATAATTATTAATTACTTTGGAAACATGCATTGCAGTTTTCATGTAACATTAACAACTTTGAGGGTAGCACAAAAAATAAAATCTATATGTCCTCATTGCTTAGATTAAAACATCTGCAGTTCTTTCAGCAGCATGCAGGGAGCCTAGATACCCACACTGGAGAGATAGTTTTTTATCTCAGACCCAGGCACCCACTTTTATCTCACATGCAGCTTTTATTATATTTTTTTGCTTCAGCCTCACTTTAACCTTTTTTCCCTTGACAAGAGGCAATTGGATCTTTGTTTATATTCTTTAGAGGGGGTTGGAAGTAGGAGGGGCAGGGTTGGGGGGAAGGTCAGGAGGAGGGAGATCTTGGCAAAAGGAAAGCATATGAAGTCTGTTTAACTGATGTCCTGTCCTTTATGAATGAAACTAGCAGTGGCACACCCATGCTCTCAAGTCTTTAAGTCTGTTTTCTGAGGAAACGGTTTTATAGTTGAAGATACTTTTGTAAGATTTTAATTTGTGTACCTGTGGAAAACTTCAAAAGTCTGGACATAATCCCTTTAATGGCTATTATAAAGTAATGTATTGCCCCTTTGACATTTCCCTCTGTGAGCTCGTGACCAGTCTTCTCAGAAGACCACTGGCCTGAAGCCACAGAACCCCACTTTGACTTTAATCACTGGAAATTTTTTCAAGGGTTTCATTTTTGACAGGGCTTTTTTCCTAGACTTTATCTAATATTAAGGCAAATTTAAAGAATCTCAGAAGATGTATCTTTGAATTTATGTATGATTTGCTATTCAGAGGCACTTGGCCTCGCCTCATTACCCTCCACTTACTCATTACCATGCAGCATTTTATGTTTTACCTCTTCTTCAAATGAAATATTTTATCTGTGTTCAAGGAGGGTAAAATTAATCTAATTTTACTTTACATTTAACAGAACAGGACTGTAAGCATGACCTATAGGACACAACAAGAAGGCATCAAAATTCTGACTGAGAGATGGTAACTAACTGACGTAAGCCAGTTACTTAACACACTGCAAAATGATCACTAATATTCACCTGGCCATGCCTTTATTAACCTTGATGATTATGTGCACACTTATGAATGAGGCTTTTGTTCCTACAGATTACTAAATCATGTCTTACGCATAAAATATTGTCTCAGTGTTAAAGCTGGATAAATTCCAAAATGAGGAGAATAAGTAAGTCAAGGAAAAATCTGAAAATCAATCCCATTGCAGGTTAAGCAAGAAGATGATTGCAAAGAACTTAGCATTTTGATAAGTCATTTACTCAGTTCTACAGGGAACAAAAAACAAATTAGAAAACCCACTACACATTTAATTATGTAATTTCAATTAAGCACTACACATCTCATTAAAATAAATGGGAAAAGAAACAATTCTGTCCTAGGATAGAGGGAAAAGGCTGGAGGTGGGTATTCAAAATGCTCACAATATAGCAAAGTGAGGAGCTGTACTGCTGAATGATATTCCCTACCATGTGCTTACACCCTCAGGGATCCAAGATTCCTGAGGGATGGTTTTCCCTGTAAAGACTAAGGCAAAGATAAGAACTCAGATTCGATACTTCAGTCTTTCCATCATTAAGGAAGTGTTGTTGTCTGACCATCTAGGAGCCACTCTGGGAATCACAATCACACCACCTAAAACTTCCACTGGTGAGACCCAAGCCCTTTTGCAGTGGCAGCTCCACTGAGCCAGTGGGACCCCACTTGAGTCCCACCACACGCCACACAAGAGTTAGAGAGGTTTCAAAAAGATGTGCCTGAGACAGCTTTCCTGCCCATGTGCTAGTAATGTGAGGTTCTCCATTTGCGCTGCTCAGCCCAGGCTGCATTGGCAGCCAGTTGGCAGTCAGCAGAGAGAAATACACATTTTTAAATTGCAATACTCTGTATCTGGTTTTGAGACATAATATACTCAGGTGAGATTAACTTCACCTTGAACCGAGTGGTATCCATTAGGCTTAATTACTGGGCATGGGCACTCTGAAAATGTCAGACCGTACACTGAAAATCTGTTGGCATTTTCAAGCACTATTGCACCTGTTGACAAGATATTTTCAGTGAAAAATTACATCCTGACTAAGGCCAAGAAAGCACTCTTGAACTGCAGTGCAAAATCACTAATCAATTTAACTTCACACTCTATTAACCTAAAGAAATGTCTTTATAAACTGAATCTGAAGAAGAAAATCTGCTCCATACTAGACACAGCACAAATGATTGTGATTTGTATACAGGAGGATGTTGCTACATCTACAAATACTGAGCTGCCCCTGTAGATCCTGTCAGCTGTAAGATAACCAAAACAAGAAAGATGGCTGGTTCCTGAGGTTTATATTCTGCATGAAGCTTACCACCAGATGCCAGTCTTACACCAGAGAAATAGTTACAAGAAGCTAACTTAGTTTTTTTTTTTTTCCTAAGTGGTAGATCTGAATGCAAGATAAACCAAATTTTGAATAAAAATTAGCAAACTACTCCAAAATAGTCAAAGATTATTTCAAAAGTGAGTTTGGGTTTCATTTTGTTTTTTTCATTTTCTCTATTGCTATTACTCCCAAGGAAAACCTTTGTTTAAAATACATTATTTCTTTTAATGTGTGTTACTGAACAGAATAAAGAATTTGTGGTTTAAGGGCGAGGCAATAATTTAATCACTGGTAAACTCAGAGGGGTTCCCAGTACTCACAAATCAAGTGGCCTGCCTGTGCTTCACAAGGTAATTCTGAAAGTCTCTTTGACTGAGTAGCTCGTGTTTATGCAAATGAAAAATCTAAACGTATGGCATTAAATATGTCTTCCATAAGATTCAGTTGCCCTTTAAATTTCATCCCTATGGCTTTTAATTTCTTAAAGCTCCATTCTTATGGGTGACTTTGACAAGCTGTGATTCATGAAGATTGCTGTTCAATGCACCACCAGAAACACTTGTTTTATGCATGTTGACAAAATACACCTCATTTTTATTTACTTTGAAACAAATAATTTCTGACTGTCTCCAAAAAAATGAAATGCCACAATTTATTCCCTTCAGTGCTACAGAGGAGATATTAAAAGTGTCTAGACAGTTAACTAATATTAAATCTGGAACAAGTGAAGATAAAGAGCCCAAAGCCTCTAATTTACATAATTTATTAAACTACCGAAAAATAGGACATCAGATAAAAAAAGCACTATTCAATATCCAACTAAACCATTTAGTCTAAGTTAGCTCTTCTAGATCTGCTGTACAGTCAGTGAAGAAAGGCACCTTGACAGTGTGTTTCTCCTCCAAAATGAAGGACTTAGTAGAGATACATCACTGCGTGCACAGATGCACTTTAGAATCACAGGGTCCTACAACTGTTTGGGTTAGAAAGAATCTTCAAAACCCATCTAGGACAACTCCCCTGCCATAGCCAGGGACACTTTATATTAGATGAGGTTTCTCAAAGCCCCATCTAACCTGATCTTGATTACTTCCAGGGATGGAGCATCCATAGCTACTTGGACAAACTGTGCCAGGCCACCGAACTCACAATAAAAAAACTTGTTTATTATATTCAGTCTAAACCTACTCTTAGTTTAAAACCACTACCCCTTGTCCTGTCAGTACAAGCCCTTGTAGAAAGTCTTTCTCCATCTTTCTTATAGGCCCCTTTTACATACCGAAATGCTGAAATACCATCTCCCACAGCCTTCTCTGCTCCAGGCTGAGGAACCTCAACTCTCTCAGCCTTTCCTGAAAGAAGAAGTGTTTCAGATCCCTGAACATCTTCATAGGCCTCCTCTGGACTCATTCCAAGAGGTCCATGTTCTTATATATGTGGTCCTAGATCTGGAAGCAGGTGGAGTCTCATGAGAGCAGAGGGAGAGGGCCACATCCTTCAACCTGCTGGCCACAGTTCTTTTTGATGAAGCCAGGGTTACAGTTGGCTTTCTGGGCAAGTGCATATTGCCAGATCATGGCCAATTTTCTATTCACTAGTATCCCCAAATACGTCTCTACGGAGCTGCTGTCAATCTATTCATCAAGTATCATCACCTGTATAGATACTGAGGTTTGTTCTGATCTAGGGCAGGATATTGCACTTCTCCTTGTTGAATTTCATGATGTTCATATGGAATCAGCCTGTGAAGGTCCCTCTGGGTGTCATCCTTCCCTCCAGAGTATCAAGATCTCAGCTCGGTGCTACCTGTAAATGTGCTGAGTTTGCACTCAATCCCACTGTCCATGTTGTTGACAAAACCACTAAATAGTATTAGTTCCAGTACAGGATGTTTAGGGACGCCATCCATTACTGCTTTTCCACTTGGACACTGAGCCATTGACTACTACTCTTTGGATGCAGCCATCCAACCAACTTTTTATCCACCTAATGGTCCATCCACCAAACCTGTTTTCCCGATATAATAGCAAGAATGTTTTCTGGGACACCATATCAAAGGGCTTCTCTAAGTCTGAGTAGATGGCATCCAAGCATTTCCCTTGTTCACTGGTGTAGTTGTTCCATCACAGAAGATCACTGGGTCGAGCAAGCATAATTTGTATTTAGTGATGCCATGTAGTGATGTCACTAACCACCTTCCTGTCATACAGGTATTTTGACATATATTTCAGGATGATCTTTTCTATGACTTGTTTCATTATCCCTTTAATGATTGGAAAATTCTTGACATCCAGCCTTTAGTTTTGACATTTTACTTTTAGATGGTTAGAAATTAGCAAATTATTGCTATCAAAGTGTTCATTTAATGTCACAGGTTACTGTGCAACACAAGTGATGACAAGGCAGTGAACACAACTAGCTCATCTGTCTAGACCCAAGGACTAAAACTGGCTTTACACAGCAAGAAAGCTTGCCCAAATATATTCACAGTGCTCCAAATACCTCTGCTTATACTTGCTCTGACCAGATCTCTGCAACACCTGGGATTTCCTTTCTCTTCTGAAGAACAGGGAGAAAGTTCTAGAAACTAAAGAAGACTGAGAGGCGGTATCTGGAAGGGATTTAATCTTACAGGATAGACCAGTGGATATGTGGGGAAATGGGGAAACTATTGAGCCTTCTGTGTTCTGAGGCCCACCACTGCAGGGTCCTCCTGCTCACTGCAGCTGAACCAGCTACTTGATTAACTTTTATTAGTAATACTCTAATGCAGAGAACACTTTTATTTGCATTTAAACAGTTAACAGAATCAAGCCTACCTGGAATCTTAAAGCACTACATATGTGTAAAGAATTTTAAAGACACTGTTAGTTATCTAAATATAGATTTCAGTTAGAGACATACCAGAGCACAAGAGCAGAATGTGATATAGGAAATTACCAGCACAGAGCTCTGCTTGCAAAGTTGGATATTTCTGACTTAGACTCCATATGCAATCAAGAAAGAGAAAGACAGTTTGTATGGGAAGCATTGCTTTGCACCCAAGCTGAGTCAGGCTTTCAAGTGTTCTTTGAAGCAGTTTTCCTTTTCTTCTTTCTTTTTATTTTTTTTTCTTTTTAAATTGGGCATAGAATCCCCAGATGCATCACTAAAAAACTTTTAAGTTATGTTTGTCAAATGAGGTAATTTGCATTCTCCTTTTGTCACCATCAATAAAGCAATCACTTCACTTATTTCCTTGGGAAGAAATAAAGCAATTTATAAGTAAATGTTCAAATCAATTATTTAAAAGAAGCAATTCATTTATTTTGAATGTGGCTAGAGCAGCCAAAGAAAGTTTGACAAGCAAACTAGATAAACAGGGGTGGAACACAACCACAACTCATTCCCCCTTATGAAGAGATCTGTATTCTAGAAACCTCTTTAAAACAATTTTCCTAAGTTAAACATGTGGATTACATATCAGCTAAGCATGAAACTGAAACAGCTTTATAATTCTAATACATTTCCTCCATGTTATTCAAAATCTCTTTGCTTTATAAATATGGTTTTTATGTAACAAAATTTATACAGCTAATGTTGGATCCTGAATCATTAAGAAGTTTTGAAATAATCTCATTCAGCATAAAGAAACTGGCACAAAACATGCTGTGCTGTTAATCAGAAGAGTATTTTCACAACTTAATTTTTGAACTATGTATTTCCTGTGGATTAATTTATCTCCCTGGGAAATTTAATTTATTATTTTTCAAAATTGAAAGAGGTTAAATAGATGTTTGCCAGGTCTTTTGGTTTTATTTTTTCATTTAATATGGGAAGTTAATATTTTAGTCAGTGAACTCAGTTCTGGAGAAATTTCTAACAAAGAAATAGAATGTGAAGATGACAGTGGAAAATGTCCATACAGGAACGTGTGTGGGCATAGCACATTTAGTGAAACCTTGTTTGAAAACAACTTGATACTGGATAGTTACTGTGGTATGCTATTAAATTACACAAACATCAAATGGTATCCATTTTTCTTTCCTCATTTATAAAAGTCATTGTTCTAGTGCCAGTTTCTGCTCAGGGGTCTTTTTTGATGCTAACTGTGTACAGCATAATTATGTCAAGTTACTATAAATCTAATTAAAAGGAGACCTCATCAAACATACACGCAAACAACCCCCTCAGTCTTAATCCTTTGTTCTTCATCAATTAGGAATTATCCTAAATTCCAAATTTTAATCACATTGTGCCAGTTCACTCTGTGATGGGAGAGAGACTGTTAGTGTTATCATATTCCTGATTAGATATACCTGTATGCACTTAAAAACTGATATATTTGAAACTCCTTCTTTCAGTATTAACTATTCAACTTGCAGAAATTTACCTCTGAGATGCAACAGTGTATGTTTTAAGTGCTAAAGCATAATTACAGAGAGAGAAAAGAAATGCCCTTGATGCAGTAATATTTATGGAAATTTTTACCAAAAATGGTTTGGTAGGCTGGCAACTGTATTCTGTTCCTTTGTATTTTGAAATCAAATGGTTATTTTGCATATGATAAAGTGTAGATCACAACCAATTAATCATAATATGAAAAATACATGCCATTTTGTCTAAAACAATGCTGGATATTATTAAATCATGAGTTTCACTAAACAAACTCAGTTTATTTAGACAAGAGAGGTACAAAATTTGAATTCCTTCATCTTTGATCAACATAATTAGCTGTGTTTTGTGATATGCCTAAATGTTGGCAAATTTAGTTATGTAACAATGCAGTGAACAGGTTTCATGAGTATCACTGATTAATGTAAACGTGGTCACATTCTGGAGATTAATTTGACATCATTCTCGTTGGGGAACATACTAATGGGCAGTAACCTTCAGTAGCCCAGACATTTGATTATTGCTCTGTGTTATGCCTTCTGTATTTAGTGATATCTCCAGACACAAGCAAAGCAAATTTTTGTCCAGGCCTAAACCTGGACACACAAGCATTCAAAAAATCTCTAAACATCTAAACATATTAACTGCACTTAGCATTTTCACCAAGCACCGGGACATTGTAGTATTCATAAAGCTCTAGAACATACCACAGCTGAAGAGCATTTCAAGAATGGTTGGAGACAGAATTTCCATTGATTACAGAGTCATTGTCATATATAAAACAACTACAATTAGCAATAAAATGGAAGCAATTAATTATGTAATTTTGCACAAAAGACGAAACAGATGCTAGAGGGAGGTATTGCAGTTTGCTTCCAGTTAGATATAACAGGTATAAAATAACTTCAAAAAATCTATTAAATAATAAAAAGATCTGCTGGGGAAAAAAATTTAGCAAAAAGCAAATAGCAATAAAGTCCTGAGCCAATCTAAAGTCATGTGCAATTGTTCAGTTTATATCTCCTTTGTTTGCTATTCTATTGCTTCAATTCAATCCTTTAGTAGATGGAAATTTTGCTTTTAATGACCAAAAGAAAAGGAAAATTGCAACCCTTCTTTATCATCCACATTAGAATCAGCTGTAGCACAAGTTAATTTTTTTCTTCTAAATACTGGGGTGAAGAGCACATATGTGGCAACTGACACAGAACACCCTGAGCTCAGTTCATGAAGTCTTTATGGCTTTACGTACATCAGTCCCTGCAGAAACTCACTCTTGCAGACACGTGAACTGAGTCAAGAAAAGCTGGAGCAAGGGCTGGTGTTGCTGCAGTAGCAATGATGTTTCATCCAAAGAGGAACCTCCTTTGTCCTGCCTTTCAGCTTTCACCTTTTCTGCAAAAAAAATGAAGGTGCCAGAGGACAAAGGCCACCCTACATATTTTTCAGAACTCTAAAATTAGACCAAAAAGATGCAATACATTATATTCCACAATATCTGGGGAAAGCTTATATCAATTCTGAATTATTCTGTCAATCAGAATGACCCAACAGAGTATTTTTCTCTCATAGTTATGGATAGGCTGTATTTCTTCTGCAGCATCTATATTTTATGATTTTTGATTTATCATTATGTATCTGTTCATTTCCACCTACTATTTAATATTTAACCTATAACTTAATTATTATGATCACAGTGAAAATAATAAAAAAAATTTAAAGTAACCTCCCAGGACGTATTATATCATTCATATGTAGTGTCATATTTTTGTTTCATTCGCAGCTACAAGGGAATGTTTCTTCTTTTTTTTTTTTCCTAGTAGAAATATAAAACATATATAATCCTTTAATTCTGCATATCAATCTGAATTGTATAAGTGGAAAACTCCCACGATTTGCCAATATTCAGGTAACTAAGAACCCTGCTCTCATGTATGATATCTCATTCTCCAAAATTCTAGTTGTCAAATGATACCAGCAGCAATATGTTAACCTTTCAGAAGGCAATATGAACTGACTCAATTAGTGGCAACTAGAATATTTCATTCTGAAAATCTAAAAATACATGATAGCTACATAATAATAAGTCTAAAGCACAATGAGACATCATTTCTACTGAAAATGTTCACCACATAATACAATGCTATGTTAGTTTTGAGGGGCTGCTCAATTGGTTTCATTAACACCACAAATATACTGTAATTGCAACTCTTCCTGTTAAGCCCCTTACTCTTGGATTATACAGAAAGGTTGTGCAAGCCATAGGTCTAATTTTTATTTTTACCTTTTTTAATTCTGGTTTCTAAAATTACTTTGTTTATATTAGTGCAACTAAAGTCCCATTCAATTTCCCTGTGTTACTGAGCGCGTATTGGAATGGAATTTTATGGATGTCTAAATTTTGTCTGTTATGTCTGTTTTAATTTAGATCTTTGTTACATTTGAAGTTCTGAAAAAAGTCCTGTATTTGCTCAACTTTTAGCTTTAGCAGAAAAGGTGTCTGGTACCCTTACCATATTTTAAGTGGAAGAACTTAAAATGTTAACTGGGAAAACACAATTGTAATCTTTTTCTGCCCCGTCTTGGAGTTGAATTGAAAAGGTTTCAATGTAAGAGTGGTATCAAGGAAAACTAGTTCTGTTATCGTTGCCACATAAGTCTTCGAACTACTGATTTTAATAAGGTCTTTTCTTAAAGTTACATAAATTCCATGTCTGGCAAAGACTACAAATCTCTTACATCACCTATCTCATTGCATGATGAAAGATGAACAAGTCAGAGTCCATGTAACAACATTTTTCTCCCATAAATAAATATTGCCTCTCTCATTAAAGAAACCCAACATACTGAGATTTTACTGGAAATTTGTCAGTCTTCTCAGAGCTATTTAAAGGAGAATCTCTGCTGAGGCTGCTGAAGAATTCAGCCATGTGAATCTGTCATCGGGTCTACCCTTGCCTCTTCAAACAGAAACACTGAGAGGTCTGTGCCCCTTTCTCCTTATGGATGGTAGTTGGAGTCAGGCAGAGTGTCCCAGAGCACCTCAGATACCACAGCATTCCTGAGAGAAAATAACAAACCAGAACACTTTCTCCTTCTGTACCGGTACACACACTTGGAAGCCAAAATGTTCTTCTTAGCTTTCCTTTCAGTGCTTACTCATATTTCTTAAAAATGATGTCAATTTCATTCTCTTTTCAAGTAAGTTGATATAAAATGAAAGAATACATATCTCATTCAAGTAATTTGTTTTATTGCAGATATTAAGAAATTTCTTTCTTTTTTTGTTTCATGCGTTAGTTTTGAGGCCATTGGGGCTAAAAAATGTGAGTTTTTGTTCCTTGACTTGTGAGTATTTAGAGTGTAAAAAAGGTAAACTGCTCCTTCTTTAAGTATAATTTTAATTTCATTAAGGCCATTGACAACATATAAAGTAAAAGGAAAATTTGTCATCATCTGCAACAGAAAAGATATTCATACTCTCTGAAAATGTAAGAAAGGATAAACACTTGTTGGAGTGCAGTTGAAACAAAGATAGAAAAAATACAGCTTTCAAAACAGATATTTTATCATGTTAATATGTGAATTTTCAATGATAACTAATTAAAGAATTGCAAAAATTAAATGAGACCCAGCATCTTAACACAATTAATTAAAAAAAATTAAGATTCAAATAGAAATGTTATTAGTAATGAGTAGTATGAGTGATAATTATTCACTCCATGATGAGAGTTGCAGGTTTCAATAGCTCAAATCCAGAGTAATTCAGAAATAACAGTATTAACAAAGTGCTTGCACAGTGCAAGCAACTAAACATCTTTGTCATGTTGTCCTACATCAGCTTACTCATTTTTTTAAAACCACAACAAGCAAAATTAAGAATGTGCTTGCATAATGGAAGGATATGGTCTGAAGTTTTTGAAGGAGTGCTGCATTCTACTAAACCTCAATTTGTCTTATTCCTTGTTTCAGAAGTGAATCATCACATTCCAATATATACCATACAGCTGATCTCTTTGTAAGAGGGAAAACATGAAATCCACCTACATGTTACTTTAAGGGTGCTGATCTTGCTATTCATCACTAAAGTACCCTGAGGAAGGGTGCACCAAATCCTTCCAGACTGCTGGACTCTTCTGCTTGTCTTTCCCTGGACAAGTAAAGAGAATCTCTGCAGGCTTCTCAAAATCTGTTTACACCTCGCTCACTGCTAAGTTATGGATATTTCCTATAATAAAATCCAAGAAGAAATGCTTTCAGAATCATGCCAGGACATGGATGCTGATTGTACCTTAAATGTTGCTGGAAGATCAGTGGGTGGAGAGGAGATAAGGCAAAACCAGAAACTCATATTTCTGATGTTTAAAAAAAATGGGGATTACACTCTCCTCCAAAAAGCAATGATGTTTTTAGATGTTCTCTTTCCGTGTAAATTACACAAAACAAAAAAAAAAAAAAAAAAGTTTTACATTTGATTGTCAATATTATTTACTAAATGTAAGCTCTGTGTTTCACCCAAGTGTGAGTTCTTTCATGATATTATACTGCTTAAGGCATATTAAATAAGCCTGCCCTTATTTTACAATGCTCAGCTAGTTCCTTCTTCACAAATTGACTGCACTTATGGTGAAATAAACGTCACACTATTACTAAATTACAGTTGTAAGTAAAATTTATGAGAACTTGAGGGTAGTGTAGGTTAAGTTAACTCCATTCAGCCAGAAAAGACAATCTTGTGAATAGGAAAATTGTTTTATTGTGAAGTATGTTGCAAAAATCTTGCACATTTGTCTACCACAATGAAAGGTTTTGGCAAAATCCAGAACATCTGTGGCAATTCAGTCTTCCAATCTCTTTTGGTTGTAGATTTTGCTTTTTCGGGCAGTTTTCTTGAGAAAATTTTCCTGGACTTGCAGACTTTACAACAACTTTGTATAAAAACAATCCCTCACTGAGCTACTATCTCCACAATTACTTCTGTTGGATGAACATATAATGTAACAAAGGAAAACAACAATAATTATTCTCTTCCTGGAGTTAATATTTTCTCAGAATGTCTTAAGTACAATAATTCCCAAATATTTTCAGATGCATATTTTCTTTTGCATTTACCAAGAGATTTTTCTCGTTCTTCCCCACTGCTTAGATGTATGATGTATTTTGCAAATATCTCAGATTATTTTGGGGTCACATCACTCAAGAGGTTTCACTTTACCCTGACAGAAGGAAAGTTTAAACATTTCATTGGCAATCTAATTTAGCTTTCCCTAAGTTCATAACAACTCTTAAAAATGCTTGGAAACAAATCTCATGAGACCACAGGAGCAGCACCTGTAGAGTAATTAGAAGAAAGCTATCATGGAGAAATGAATTTTAGAGTGCATATGAAGTGAAATTTACAGTGCATATTCCAAGCCCCAGAAGGCCCAAATGGAACACACAGCTGCCATTTAATTGAAAAACAGATACTTGAAACGTAGCATATGGCTATGGCTTTCAATGAACTATTCTAGTAAATGTTTATACTTAAGTGGTTGAGCTTGTGAAATAAGCTGAGTACTGAAACTGAGGGTAGAGATACAATTAGCAAACTTTTAAAAAAGTATTGTAAAAGGTTAATAACTTTAAAAGAAGCTGCACACAGTCACTCAAAACCACAAATCAATAAAATGTGTTCACATTTTTAGGGCATTTGATGCTGTCTTCTCTAGACTGAGGTATAATTTCTTGAGTTTTCTATATATTTATATTGCTCCAAAGTACAAGAGAGATAGTCTATACTTAACAACAAACCTAGAAAATGCTGTATCATGGATGTATATAAATACAGAGCAAAGAATCTTTTCTTTTTTTTCTCGCCTAAAATAATAGGAATAAAATTGAAATATTTTACAAAGGATAGATAGATAGATATCTTTCTAGGGTTAAAATCTTTAAAAACACTGATCAAAAAACAATCAACACTCAGTCCCACTGGCTTTTAATGTTATTTTATTTTGAATGTTGCAAGTAGAATGCAATTTTTAATATATAAAGTAAGTCACATGTCTGTGAGAGAGGACACGGGGTTTTGACATTAAATATCCATCAAAAACATCATAAATTATAATATTTTATTGGCTATTGAACTACTGTTTCTTTCCTTTGGAATTACTTTGACTTTGTCCTCCACATTTTGGACAGCCAAACATTGTGGTTATTTACTTTAAAGATGGGCTGTATTTTCAGACACCGAGCTATGCAAATTTGCTTTTATCTTCCTTGGTGCAAAGGTTTTCAAATGTATAAGATTTTTTAAAACATTTTTATCTTATTTTAAATTGTCATTAAATACAAATGTATTAATAAAAATATTAATTAGAACTTTCACGTAAATCTAAGAATCAAAATGAAAAATACTAGGAGATGAAAATATTTGATGCCAATTCTTTTGCTAGTAAGGCTACAAATACAAAATACTGCTGTGAAACCTACTGAAAAGTTGTACATTACTCAAGGTACAACTCAAGGTTCATAGTAGTAGAAATTGCAAGCAGCTGAGGACAAAATTTGCCTAACCTTAATTGATTTAATTAATAGAGAAATTTTTTTTGTTCAGTATATAGATCTGTTAAAAGAAAAATGAATATTTCCGTATTTCCCTCAGAAGTCAAAAAAGACTGCAGTTCCTTAAAAAGGGCAATATTTATCAGTGGAGGAAAGTCACTGCTATGCAAAAAGCAGATTTTTTTTCTGCTCTCTGCTGGAGAAAGGGAAGATGAAAGGAATCAGAAGAAAATAGAGATTAATTTTTTGAAATTAGAGTCACAGACACTAGGTGGGGATAGATGTCAAAACAAAAATATTGCTTCTTTTGCTGCATGCCAAAGTGCAAAAAAATTCACTTTTGCTGTGAAGAATCTAGGTCATATTATATGTAAGGAATGAACTAGAGATGCTTTATACGTTCCCTGTGATTTTCTTTTTCTTTTTATACATCTAGAAATATTCTAATCTGAGTTGGTAAAAAATTACTATTTTCCTTTTTTTTTTTTTTTTTTAAATTTACAGCCTCTACTTCATTCATCTGATGCACAAAAAAGAGGCCAAATAAAAAATTCTTAGATTTTCACCAGCCATTCACCATCAAATTATAAAAAGAGATCCTCCATTAAGCTTATTCTGCTTTGCCTAGTACTGATACTTGAGGCTTCTCCTGCCTAGAGACATTATTATCCCAGGCCATCTTTTACACTTGGAATTTAAGGAAGTAGCTTTAATGAAAGCAAACGAGAAAGCCACTCTGTGTCAGCAGAATGAGAGACTTGTCACATGAAGGTAGGTGCCCACTTACCTATTCTTTTGAGAAATTCAAAGGGTGTTTAAAAAGGAGCTGTGAAACCTGGGAACAGGCCAGCTGCTGTGGCAGGGTTCTAGAGGTTTCTTTGTAGATGTTCTCCTCTGAAAATTTTGTGTTCACATTCTCACAAGCACCCCCCAGCACAAGACCCCAGAGATTCCCATCACCAATGCACTTCCAGGTGCTGGGAAAATCACTGATGTGATAGAGCTGCAGACACTGATATGGCAGAGCTGCATGGGGAAAAGGGAAAGAGATGTCTCCCCATTTGGGAAAGGTCAAAGTGGAAAATTCAGGGGAAAGGCACAGTTGAATCTTCCCATCGAAAAAAATCTGGACTTCGTCTGATCATATGCTAAATGAGTTAAATTTAAGTTAAATGTTATGCTTGAAGTTTAAAAAAAAAAATACCTGAAACAAAGGTTCAGAAACAGCAAGAGAACTACATAATCTTTCATACTGAATGGCAAAAACCCCATTCCCCCCTGAGATCAAGCTTACATACACATAGACTAGATTGAAGCAGCATCTTTAGAGCTGTAGAACTTTGATTTCTTTATACACATACACAGAGGTAACATCAAGAGCTGCTGACATGGAAATGTTAGTGTGAAATTCTTTTCTTGGATAATTTTAGAATAGACTATATCCAGGCAGTTAGGATAGCTAAGATAACATAAACCATATGAAATTTAAAGACAATTTTTTCTTACATTTATTGTGAACATGGTACTGACTAGCATTTGATGTCCAATAGTCTGAAACAAAAGCACTGAATAGAAATGAGCTAATTATTTGGACAAATTAGCTCCCTAGTTCGATGTTCAGTATATCAGTGACTGCAAAGTTGTCAATGAGTCCTAACACATCCCCTTTAGAAAACATTTTACATTTTATGGGATGAGAAAATGCAAGATTTGAGGTGCCAGAGTGCTTATTGTCATCTGTGCAGCAGATAATTTTCAGGTCGCTGTCTGAAATAAAGAATTCTTGGCAGTGGAAGCAGCCTGTGCAACCCCTTCTCCCCCACCCAGTGTCCATACTTCTCAGGTGTGCCAGAAAGCCAAGGATACATAGAGAAACTAGTTTAGATTTAAAATCACCTTGAGAAGTACTCAGAGATGTTTTATTTCATAAATTAACATTGCATTCAAAAAAGTCAACGTTTATTAAAGTCTGTGGGAAAAACTCAGGCTGTGCTGTTGTAACAGACTTCAAATGTAAACAGAGAAGATCACTAAAAACATTCTGGCACAACCTCTTGAACTGAAAAAATCTTTAAATGTATTTTGTTGTTGAGAACAGAAAGAAGACAGAGAAGCTGGCAGCTGCAGAGGCAACAGATCAGTCAGCCACAGCAGTCTGGCTTAATTTTTCACACAGAGAATTGCAAGAGAATGTTGACAATTTGTCATAAACAGAGCATATCTAGATCACTGTGTGGCAAACTAGGAAAAAAGAAGAGAAAGAGAAAGGAATTTTACTCTATGCTTTATCACTTACATAGCAGGATTCAACATTTTTTCTGTTTCATTTGGTTTGGTTTATTTTAAAGTTTACTTCAGCTTTCTAAGAAGATATAAACATCACAGAAAGGTTAAATATGTAAATAAAGACTTTTATGGAAAATTATTAATTAAACAATAAAAATTATTAATTAAAAAAATATAAAGGTGAATCAGTAGAAAGAATACTCTTGTCCTGTCTGTATTAGAAGATGTTTTAATTTTTCCTTTTTTTAGTTCTATTTGCATTGTCATTCTTCATACTCTTGCAGTACATTATATTCATTGATGATTCAAATACATAGGAATTGTATTTTTTCTGAATAGATGAAATTGAAGTGTTTTTTTAAATTTGATAATTATTTTTATTATTATTTTCTAAGGGACATGGAATTCCCCATCGGCTGTTCCTGAAAATTCCATTTTGACCCTTAGTATATACATGCATGTATGGGGACAGAAGATTGTCACTCTGACTCTTAAAAGATGGAGAGAAAGAGCCAGCACAGAGAGTTAATACATCCTGTCTGAATACTACTCTCAGAAAAAAGGCAGCTAGAACAGTGAATTTATGATTATTCAGCATGAAAAGACTAATTCTTGGAAAGTTTTCATATATGGAGCTTCAGTTTTTCACAGCTTTAAACATCAACAACAAAGTAATTAAGACCTCAAGTCGAAAGGTATGAATTTATATCAAAGAGGATTTATTGCTTTCCTCAGGGCAATTTGCTTCTCATTCCCCTATAAAGGTCAGGGTAATACTTGATTTTCTGGTTAATAAATATTCCCTTTTGTTTGCATTTTTCAAAAGGTATTGGCACCATCTGGCACCATCAAGCTGGAATGCACATTGGGAACTTCCAGTGACCACACATGGCTGGAAGTAGCCTGCCATGCCTTCAGACTTGTAACTGATGTTGATTGACCATAGTTTCATTTCTTGGAGATTACAGTTTTCTGAAAGCTGTATTTTTGTATTGGCTGTTATTGCAAGGGAATTAATTTTGTCTCAAAAATCAGAATGGTGTTTAAAATATACTCTAACATCTAAAAAGCCAAATTATAATACGATTTCTTCCAGTTTCACAGATCTTATCTCATTTAGTCTTTTTTTGACAAGAGCTGGCCAATAAAACGTTTTCACATTTCTTAACTTAGAGATTACTATGAAAAGGAAAAAATCCATTCTATATTGAGACAATTTTGAAAACAGGGAAAAGAGGCAAACCCAGGCAAATCAACCAACCTAGGATCCCTTTCTCTGGTTTTGAACAGTTTCTATTCTAGACCCAAGAATCCCTTCCTGATGAATATTTAATTAAAAGTTTGGAAGCTGATTCTAAAGCATTAAGAATATGTATGAAAGAGTCTCATCTGAGAATTCCCTATCTAGCTCTTCCTAGGGAACTAAGAATATAGAGGTCATTCACTGGCAAATTTCTATTCTCAAATATGCTCACAGATGTCATTGCATCATTGATTTCCTGTCCTACATTAAAAACCTGGGTTCCTTGGTCCTAGAAGTTAATTATCATCACTGGCAGCAGCAGCTTCAACAGCTGAACACTAATCAGTGAGCAATTTAAGTCTTGAGATAATTTTTTTGCATTACTACTCTCCTTTTCTCTGCTTATTTTTTGGAATCCATGGAATGTGTGTGCCCATTACACTATATTCAGATGCTTTTGGGGCTTTTTTACATCCAGATGACCTCTCTGCTGTAAGATGGGCACCTATAGATTATCTGACATTTTTGCAACAGCAACTGCAATGGTTTAGAGTATCCTACAGGTGCCAAAAAAATCAAAGTTCAATTATAATGAGACAACATGAGCAGGTCTTCTTCTTTTTGTAGGCACAAGAGTGGGAGTTGAGTGT
Organism: Cichladusa arquata; assembly: GCA_026413545.1. NCBI lineage: Eukaryota > Metazoa > Chordata > Aves > Passeriformes > Muscicapidae > Cichladusa > Cichladusa arquata. Next base: position 55,978,806 of record JAOTQP010001286.1, read on the forward strand.
AGTGGCAATGACACGCTGGCAGTTTATGTAAAACTAAAGAAGACTTGGCATCATGATTTTCAGGTGGAAAAAAAAGATAGAGAAAAGATGTTTTGACTACTTTTTTTCCTAGACATTGTACAATGGTGAAACTCAGAGGAACACAGCACTGCAGTAACAGACACAATTGATTTGCATCTTGAGGACCTGGCTCAAATCACTCTGTAACACACTGCAATTTTAAGCATTTTGCAGCTGTACTTTTGCTCAGAAAAATCAGACATCAGCTGTTTTCCAGCAGCTTTGGCTGCTGCCCTTTACCATTTCCTCTGCCACTCAAGGCCAACTGCTCACAGTTCAACAGAAAATCATTCAGGATCGAAAATTAGTGCATTTCTCCAAAGACAGCAGAACCCTTTGAAATAATTTCCCCATAACAAGATGTGATGAAAAAATTATCCCCATTTAATTTGCTCTTCAACATTCATAATATACCATCTGGTACTTACTGCATGCCTTGGTAGAGTTCTTCACTGACTCCCCTGGTGTGTCAGCTATTTCTATGCCTTCTACCTAGGGTTAGAGATGACCACTGACTTCAGCTGGCTCCAAACCTAACTCCTAGTATAAATTGATAGCAGTCAAGTTGCTCTGGTGAACTTTTGCTCTGTCTTTAACCCAAGCTGCCTATTACTGACCACTATTTTCTCAAAAATCATGTGAACAGTCTTTACGTCCAACATTTTTTTTTCTCTTCAAATGCTACACAGGACTTAAAAATTTATAGAAGCTGTGTTTGTGGGATATCAACCAGATGAACAGGGCATCCTAGACACCATGCCTTTCTATCTAAGCACTCTAAAAGACAGTTTTCCTCCAGAATCTGCAAATAAAGAAATTAGAGAATTATAATCCACAACCTATGAAGACTGCATCAACCAAAAATAAGACTAATAAAAAAACTCCTCTGATTTAAAATTGAACAATATTATTGAAGACAGCAGAACTGCAGATGTTTAAGAGAACATAGAACATGAAGATTATAAAGATTAAGAATTTTACTGTGGAATTTTTTAACTGGGGCTTCTCTACATCTCATTTGATTAACTGGTATCACATTTTTGTGTACAATTCTTCCAGTGTTTATATAGAGAGTGATAGGGTTGTTTTTTTAGGCTGCATCTGCTATGTGGTAGTGGAGTCTGCAATAGCACTTAAAAGTTGTGATTTTGAACTCTTGAACTTTTGGTATCAACAACAATTATTTCGTAGAATTAATTTAAGGGGTATACTCTTCTAAACCCATTTTACCACTTCAAAATATTAATCTGTAGATTAATAAACCCTGCTTCCTGAGAGATAAGTGACCTCACTCTGTGTTTTTACAGGTCAATACCCTCAGGCTCAAAAATGCTAAAGACGTTCAAGAGTGAGACAAATTTTACTACAAGAGTTGACTTCCAAAATCCATAGCATGGCAGGCATCACAGGCAATTCTGCATATTCCCTTATGCTCTGGCATACCCCAGGCTGTAGAGCAGCTGACCACCCAATGTTTCTCTCTGTCTCACAGAAACCTGGCACAGCAGCACTGTACATGCATGCAGGTATGTGGATATGTAGGTACAGCACATGCAGAACCCTCTAGGTAAATAGGCACCAATTAGTAGGTTTTTTGTACCACTACTACACCTGTTTTGCACATAACCATTTGTTTATGTGCCTGTCTCAAGGGATATGCATAATTTAAACCCAAGGATTCATCTCCAAAACCCCTTCAGTCAGTATAAATTATACCCTACACCCCTTTCCAAGAGCTAACCCTATATTAGAGCTTCCCTCTAATGCAGCCTCGGGTCTCTTCCTCACCCTGATCCCATTGCTGTCCATGATGGGTCCTAAAGCAGGAGGAAACCCACAGAATATCACACCATGAATGTGAAACATGGATGTCTTAGGATGAGCCTAACATCAGTGGGCATCAGGTGTCAAACCAAGGGGGCTGTGAGTGCAGCTGAGGGTCCCAGTTCCTCCAGGCCCCTCCTGCACAGGTACCACATTCCCAAACCTACTCCTGCCTGCCAGATCTTCACAGGACATAAGTCAAGACTGCATGAGCAGAAAGATTAAAAGAACACTTTAGTGCTTTGAATGATCTCTTTACAAAGGAATTGAAATGGCTTGGAGAGGCTCTGTGGGAAGAAAAAAAAAGTGTTGTTGCCTAGTGTCCCCATCCCATAAGTATATCTAAGACTTCAAAGTCTACTTCAGTTCCCTGGCACCAAAGCAAGGAGATTTTTTTAAAAAATGAGCTAAACTCCAACCTTAACAAGGTTGCACTACAGAAAATATGATGTGAATGTAAGACCCACCCCTGGAAACTTATCAATTAACAGAACATTTAAATCTGTCTTGGTTAAAGCTGTGGCACACACCCAAGGGCCTATTTAAAATATTTTTTTTTAAAAAGCAACCAAATCCCTAAAAAACCTGAAAACAAAGCTACTCCACCCAAATCCCAGATATTTTTCTTAAGTCTAATTCAAGCCATTTGTGTTAAAAAGTTCTAACAGATGTCAACACAGGTGATCTGGATACCACTGCTTTATGTGCAAGGTGAGGGATTGAGTTTGTATAAGTTCTTGATAAATGAGGGGGAATTATTCCTCTGTCTTTGGCTAGTTTCCCAAACACTTCATGCAAAGTTGTAAGCATTGCCAGTGAGTTAAGAGCAAATTGTAGCTGATGAATTCCATACACTGCAGTAAGTTACACTGATTCATCCCTACTCGCACTCCACGGGCAATTTTTCTCAGGAAGGGAAAGTCTCAGACTTGTTCCCTCCCTCAAATGAAATGTTAAAAATTTCTCAATTAAGCCATCAAACCATTTCACAACTGCAGATAAAATTTTTGTTAGCTTTTTTTGCTTTATAAGAGAGAAGAATGGCAGATCTTGTCTGGGGTTTTTGTTGGGATTTTTTTTTATGACAGCCTTACCAGGACCCACAGTGTGTCACAGCGTGTCACAATATGCCCTGTTTCTTCTAGTTGGTGTTAAAAAGTAATATAAAGAATTCCATTGCTTAGAGAATTAAAGATAGGTGTAGGAGTATGTTAATAAAAATTACTTCACTTCCTGTCTAGTTTTAATGCATTATGGTTAAGCAGCAAGCTGCTATTAGAAAAGTAAGACTTTCAAATACCATCTATAAAAATGTTTGTAAAAACCCTAGTGATGTTAACTAAAGAATATAAAGAAAAGTCTTACTAATGATGGCTTCCAATTCTGCAGGACTAATAAATTATAAAATTGTCATATTTACCTAGAACAATTAACCTTTTTCTATTTGGACATTACACATGTATTTATGTGCCTGCCAGGAATCAGATTTATAAATAGATTTTTTTAAATCCTCAAAAAAACACAAGAAAACACCTTAAGCTCCTTAGAGATATATTGAAATTAAAATACTTTCGGGAAAAAAAACATGGAAAACAGAAATGTGAATTGTTTGTTAGTATCAGGAAAAATGGAATCAAGAAAAGATCCTTTCCATGGTATTATTTAGATACAAAGGCATAAATATAAATAGACATGCTTTCTATTACAGTATTATATGTGAATCTGACATATTATTTAACTCTTTACAAAAGCAAAAAGATTTTTCAAAGATTTTTTCCCATCTAGGCCACAAGATGTTACTACGTATATGTATTACTGTTCTGACAGACACATTAAGAAGATAAATATATATTTAGAAAGACAAATATTTGAAATACTTATATTTGATGAGTTTGGTGCAAAAGAATGTGTTTATATGTCTGTTTTTGTCTGAGGAATATTCTTCCATGAAAGGGAGAAGTCAAGATCTACCCTTGAAGGGTCATGCTGCAGTCGGGACAAATAACTCTAACATCAGCATTCTTTATTCATTATCCTCAAATTTATTGCCTATATTAGGAAAGTAAGAAAATTAACCAAGATGTAGATTATTCTTCAAGGCTAGTAAAAAAATTAATTAAAAACATAGGGTGAAATTACAGCATATTATATCCCAAGGAGCCATTAATAAGTCAGTTTTCTTAGCTCTGTTGTTCTCCTAGATCTTCTGATTCTGATAATCAGTTTGAAAAAATAAAGGATCTTTTTTTCTGGAAGTTTCTGTAAAAGCCAGCTACTCATACTCTACTAAAATTATTTCCCAAGACTGTGGAAAAAGTTGTTGCTGAATTCAGGCTGTACTTTCAGGAACATCAGGCTTACTGTGGTGAATCTAATTTAATATGCTCAATTGTGCAAGTTTCTCTTCTTTCATCTTGTGTTGCAAATACTACAGACTCACTTCATTGCAGAAATTCACTTTCTAGCTCCCCTTTCAATTATATCAGTATTAAGAGTGATCAAAAGACAACATTCATTCCTTCTATAAGATGGACAAAACAGTATCATTTCACATTAATTTTAGTTTTGAAAAGTTGAAGTGGATTTACCCATTCTTTTCCAAAAAATTTTCCTTGGAAAAAGACCAAATCTAGGCTTTAAAAATGTCTAATCACATAGTAAAAGATCCTGTTATATTTTATTGGTACGAGTCATAGCTGAAATTATGAATATTCGTTATTTTATGAATCCATAATTTTATTTTATGAGTCCATGCACTCAGAAATCCTTATGTAAATTATTAAATCTGAAGAAAACAACATTTCAACATCAATAATAATAAAATTGGACTGAGGAGAAAAGTTAATTAAGTTATGGAGTTAGAAATTTAGTTGGGTATATGACCAAGGTAAATATTGTATTAATGCATGCAAAATATTGTTTAATGCTCCAGCACCCTAAAACATGCAAATAAGATGTACAATCTTGTGCTATAGTTGTGTACTAAATATAAAAGTGAGATGGGAGATGGGAAATGTCTATTTTTTTCCTTTAAACACTTGTTCAGGAAATCTAGATGAAAATGCAGCATTGTGGTCAAACGTCATTTAATATATGAAGAAAAAAACCCAGCACAACCCTCCAAACTCCCTGCTAGATATTTTTGATTTAATTCAGCCAGATGCTTGTATTATAAGGGAAGAGGCTGTATTAAACACACATTGAAGTGTATCTAGATTCTTTTGCCAGCGAGAACATAAACAGCAGGAATATAAACACCAAGACATTATATATATTAATTTCTACTTAAAGATGGCAGAGTATAAAACCTACAAAAGCCAACTCATTCCTTTTGAAGTATGGAGAAAAAGTAACAATACAGATTAACTGCCTTGAGGTTAAGTTTCAGAAGGCTGAAGTACACTCAAGTTCCAAGAATAGCCAAGATTTGAAAAATAATTAGAAACTTTCAACAAGCATATGTCCTGATGCTTTCAGCTTGGGAAATGTTACCGCCTTTTTTTTTTGTTCCTGCATGTATGCATGATATGACACAAGACTGCAAATACAAGTTAATGCCCCTCCCCACTGGTTTATGACCTGGTTTGTGTTTCTCACAAGTCAGATGACATTCTATAACTGGGGATAACATCAGAATGCATTGTCATTTAGTATTTAAAATACTAAAATAATAATTATGACTCAAATAAATTCACTAAAACACCCAACACATAAGATAATCAAGAATAAAATTTAAGATTCAAATATATTATTACAATTATTTTCACACTGCCAACACTCAAGGACCGCAGCAATAACAAAATCCAGCAATCCAGTCTCCCAGCCTAAGTGTTAGAACATACACAGTATTCTGAATAATCCACATACAGTACAAGAGGAGAGATTCTGCCACTGACAGAAGTGTTAGTGTGCTTTGTCTGACAGACTAGATGGTGCTTTAAACATTATCTAATGCCAAACCATTTTATTATTGTCAAGATAAAAGGAAAATTTTGTCTCTACACAAAACAAGAAGCATAATAACACCTATGATGCACCTTGATTCTTGCACTAAATAGTCAATAACCTGGTTCTCACTAATGCTTATTCAAATGATTGCTATTTCTCTATATATCTAGCTGTTCTCTACACACAAAATACAATAAGTAGGAAAATACTACTAACAAAAAGTCTTTATCTTCAAGTCAAGTAATGAAAAAAAAGTTCAAATTCTATTTTCTGAACTATCCAACTATCCGTGCAGAAAGACTTTGGTGCTTACATGCTCATACTGGAAGAATTTAAAATGATGGTTTAGTAACTGTGCAACTAGAGTACTGTAATCCCCATTCTACTCAAAAAATACAGGATTTGGAAGAAAATATTATCATACCTCTTGAGAAATACCCGCAATATATCTTCCCTGCTATAAGATTATGCAATTTCATACTAGAAAACAATAAACAACATTTCAAGAAACACCAAATTTACACATAAATGGACAGATAGGCGTTTCTAAGATTCTTCCGCAGCCCAAACATAATGATTTAAAATTTTGTGGATGCTCTAGAGGAGGATATCTAATCTTTCACCATACTAAAACAGGAGCCACTCACTTTCCTGCTGCCTCCTGTGCCTCAAGCACAAAACACTTTACTATCACCTTCCTCCTCTTGTGGTGTAGATGGAAATGAAAGGTCTAGTCCGAGATGGATTGTTGTGACAAGTGAAATACCCCATATGCATATTTCTGTCTGAATATATCCAAACTACTTTAGGTTATGTGAAAACCTGTCCAATCCTATAGTCTTTCTGCCCTATACACACTGTAACTTAATTTTGGACAACTTCAGTACTGGAAAATATCTCAGGGATGGCTCTTTGTTCTTTATAGTGAAAGCAAAACATTATAGAAGACAGAGTATAAACAAAACAATTCCTGAGCCTTCCATATTCAGCAACATGTATTTCTGCTCCCTTTCTTCCAATAAGATTAACCTAGTCCAACTATATTTTTCAGGTAAGATTACAGAAAATGACACATTTCAGCAAGATTAATCGGCTATATTATAATTTCTGAACAATTGCCTGAAGTGATGAAATTTTACTTTGAATTTCTTTCTCCTGAAGCAGGCAATACAGGCAACTTGGTGTTTAAGAACTAAAGTTCCAGGTCTGGAGAGAAATCACCAGGAAAGTACCTCCTTTTTGAGGATGATGGTCCTGTTGTTTGGAGGGAACAGGAACTATTACAGAAGGTCACACAGTTAATTATTAATTTGGAAAAGAACAAAGAGGCGAATGTTGTGTTGACATATGCAATATGTGATTCATAAGATTTTGTTCGATTTCATTCTTTTTAATAACATAAAATCTTCTGTGGTTCTCCAACAGTGAATATTGACAGTTTTCTTTTTTTCTCTTTTCTTTTTTTCTCTTTTCTTTGCTTTTCTTTTTTCTTTTTTCCCTTTCCTTTCCTTTCCTTTCCTTTCCTTTCCTTTCCTTTCCTTTCCTTTCCTTTCCTTTCCTTTCCTT
>JAOTQP010001286.1:55986303-56014998 GCA_026413545.1 Cichladusa arquata
TTCCCCTTCCCCTTCCCCTTCCCTTTTCTCTTGGCTCTGAATAGAACCCACTAAAAAAATCTCCAATGGAAAACTGAGGGGCAAGCAAAATCAACATGTTCTTTCTAAGCAACCTTTAAAAACCTGTTTTGTCTCTACAGATGGCATATATTGCTAGGAAAAAAAAAAAAGCTGACATAGGCAGACATTAAATTGATGTATATAAATAAAATACATTGCTATTGAAAAGTTTTCTTTGACATTCTCAAGAAATGCCCCTTGGCTAGTGGACAATTCAGTCTGTCAGGACTTTGCAAAACTTAGAAAAGAATTCACTTGCTCTTTCAAAAGTTAGATAAATTAATTATCATATTAAACAAATTAAAATAAGAGATGGGGACATATTTGTTGAGCAAAATGATGAAACACTCAAACTGCTATCACCAGTAACAAGCTGGAACTGAGTAAAGAGTTGTAGTAGTCCACTGTCTACTGTCTTGTCTACTCTGCTTCTCTCCCATGCTATGTAACAATAAATAAAGGGTTCAGACTGCAACTGTGTGATCACATCTATCAAAATCAGAAGAAGCTTCACGCCCCCAAACATAATAAAGATAAATATTAAGTCTTCTATTTACCACAGATCTTCCCATGGTCCACTGATGTTTGTAACTATCTCGGCATGTTTTTACCAAAGTGATGTGGACCAACAGCCCATGAATTTGCACCATCTACTCCAGTGCCTTCTTTGGAGCTCTCAACTCCCTGGTGTGGTAAGTGCAGTTTTTAGAAGAACTGTTTAAAGCAAGTATTGTACACTTTGTTTGCCACATTGTCAAAAGAGCTGGGAGCTCATTCCAAATACAGAATGAGGGAGAGGAGGTGGAGAAGAAAGATAATTGTTTCAGAGACAGTTTTCTATATCAATTCGCAGGGAAAAAAAAGAGTCACAAGGAATGAGATTAAACAGATCCTGTGTTTTGACTATTGAACAAAACTTGTCATAATGTCTAGGTTCCATTTTAGCTATGGAGAAATTTGGGCCAGATAGTTTATACCGTTGGCAAAACACTCACATGGCCACTGGGAGGGTGCTTAAACAAAAATAGAAAGTTCACAATAGTTCTATAATGGCTTCTCTTTCTGCATCTTTGAATTTCCTGGGGAGTTAATGGGAAAAGAGAATTAAAAGCTTGAAAGTCTTTAGCGTGCTTCTTGCATTTTAAAAGAAACCATTTCATTTCCCCCAGAGGAGAAAAGATTTGTTTGTTGGTTGAGTGCAATATATTCTATATTCGTGGGACTTTGGTAGGAATGCTATTGTGGGAAGAACCACCCTCCTTAAGATTTATTTTCTTGCTTTCTTTTCTTATGCTTACCCAAAAAGATCAGGTTTCTTATTATTTAACATATAACTTGCAATACCAGAACCACTGCAGTCTCATTTATTGTTAAGTATTTCCCCAATAAGCTGGGATATGATTTAAGAGTAGGTTGTATGTCAGTAAACAATCATTGCAGCTCCACCTTCAGCTCAGATACCAAATATTTTAGTCACTATGGCCTAAAAAACTGTTGTGTCTGAGAGCATCAGCTGTCTCACATTTTATGTCAGAATTCAGTTTATTAGGTCTCCTTAAGGAGAAGCCTCTTCTGCCTATATTTTCCACAGTCCAGGAACACATCATCAGGAAGAGTTAGGTTTTTGTATGCATATCTAAGAGTTAAGTCTAAAATATTTTGACAATACAATTCTGAGGATTAAAATTAAAGCTAATAATAATATCACTTTTGCTTGCAAGTACAAAAAATTCTCAAATTCAGTCTCTTTAGTGGCTTGATAATTCACCTTGAAAAGAAAATAGATTTTACTTCTTTTTAATTTTCTCTTTAATGTTTAATAGCCATATAATCACAAGATATTCCTTTTTACTCATCAACACTCTAGTTGTCCATACATTGCATATGAGTAGCAAAACCTTTAGACCTCTAGAAATTATCAGTTCCAGGATCTTACCCTGATTTTTTTAAAAAGACAATTTTTATCATGTGCCTTTTATTACAAGGTAGGTAAGCATGAGCCTTTTCCTACTTGAATCAAACATTGCATGCTTTTTAATGATTCTGAAGCATAATAAATGCACATGCTACAATAGAGAAGAACTATTCAAATAATCTTTACACTGATCTGATCCAGGAACTTAAGGTTATTTGATTACAGTCCCAGCATGTTGATGGTGCCTGGACATTAACATGTATAAATCAGTCCCATTGTACCATAGTCAGACATAGAGTCTTCCCTTATTTTTGAACTAAAAACACTTTTGTGGTTATAATGTTTGTATACATTTGCATAAGTGGATCAGCAATGAGGTTATTCCAATTCTGGCAGTAATTATGTGCATAGCTACGAGGCTTGACATACAGAAATTCGAGCTCCTCTAAATTCAACTCGGTGTGAAGCAAAGCCAGAAGAAGTAAATCAGCTTTGCCTTTATCTGTTTGTAAAGCTGAGCCTATTTTTTGTCTTTGGGTAAAATATTTTTGTCCTTGGACAAAAAAAAAAAGATAGCTGGAGTTTATAACTTGCAAGTTTTAATGTCTGTTTTAAACAATTGTGTCAGTTAGTTTCTTGAGGTAGCATTCACAAGTACCTAAGTTGTTGTTCCAATATTCTGCTGCTAATATTTGTGTTAAATTTTTACTATGTGGCTTAACCAAAGCATCCAGGCTCCATTTTCATAGTACTATCTCACTATGAGGGATAGTACAAAAACAGCAGAACAACAGAAAACCTCCTCAAAACATCTCTGTCTGCTCTTTTTCCTACTGCCTCAAAGAAGTCCTCTGGTGAGGACCTATCATTACTTTTCTGTCTGAAGAAAAAGCAAGACAATTCAAGGATTGCAAGTGATATCTTGGGCCACTTAAGGGTGACCATAGCCAGCACCTACATCAGGGCTCTGGGCAGATGAATGATCAGAGGTAGCTCAGTAAAGGTCAAGATGTTGCTGCTGTTCACAAGACATCACTGCATGAAGTTAACAATGCAAGGGAAAATGAAAAAGACCAAGACCAAGGCTCTCCTGAACCACACCAGACAGCTCTTCTAATCCATGCTTGGTTATTTGGGTTTTTCTTCCAGCTGTCTGAAACTGGGGTACCCAGCTGGAATGACATACTGCCTTTCTGCTCTTGCATCAACCTCTGGCAGAAAAGTGAGGTCCAAAACCAAAGACCAGAACACCTGAATGCACAAAACCTGGAGTTTCCCTTTCCAAGCCACTTGCCCATGCCTAAAGTCTGACATTCAATTCTATTTGATTTATATTAATGATAGTAAGAAGGAAGCTTTTCTAAACCTCCCAAAGGAGGGCACAGTAAATCAGAAACTCAGTGCAAACCCTGTGGTTCACTATGGGGCTTGATTGTAATGAACAGGTCTCTAGGAGTGAAGAAGAAAACAGGAATACAATTGCTTCATTTAAAACTCTTCTTTTTTCATGCCATGAGGAAGCTCAGTTCTTTGTTGTCCATGACAATTTAATCCCTCCAGTAAACACTCCATTTTACCAAAAGCTCAAGGGCCCTCCAGCCATGTCTACTGAACTGTATTCTGGACCCAATACGTTATGAAGTTGAATATCTGACAAGAAAGAAACCTTGCATTTCATTTCTTCTCATGGCGCACTGACTTTGGCTAAATGCATTGGCAGTGCTATTTTCTTTCACTTGTGAAAATGCAGAAGATTTAGATGTTCAGATGCAATAGCATTTCAAGAATTTAGCAGCTGCCATCAGTTCCTTACATCCATTTATTTGCATTAAATGTGTATTGGGTTTGTGTGGCCAGGTTTTCATAGCAGGGAGGTGACAGTAGTGGCTTTTGTGAGAAGCTGCTAGAAGCTTTGCCCATGTCTGAAAGCCAATGTCAGCTGGCTCCAAGAGAAACACACTGCTGCCCAAGGCTGGGCCAACCAGGAATGACAGTAACACCTCTGTGATGACATATTTAAGAATGAAAAAAATTGCACAGATAAAATTGTGGCCAGAGAAGAGCAGGGTGAGAATACATGGGAGGAGCAGCTCTGCAGACACCAAGGCCAGTTGGAGAATGAGGAGGCAGAATTGCTCTAGGGCATGGGAGCTGAGATTCCTCTGCAGTCTGTGGTGCAGACCATGGAGAAGGAGCTGTGCCCTTGCAGCCCATGGAGGACCACAGGGATGCAGAAATCCACCTGCAGCCCGTGGAGGAACCCACACTGGAGTAGGTGGATGCCTGAGAGGAGGCTGTGAACCTGTGGGAGGTTCCTGCTGGAGCAGGCTCCTGGCACAAACCTGCAGATCTGTGGAGAGAGGAGCTCACACTAGAGCAGGCTGTGCCTGAAGGACTGCACCCCATGGAAAAGTGACTCATGCTGGAGCAGTTTGTGAAGTTCACAGATCATGGGAAGGACTCATGTTGGAGAAGTTAATGGAGGGCTGTCTCCATGAATCCCACACTGGAGCAGGGGAAGGACTCCTATCCCTGAGCAGCAGCAGGAACGGTGAACTGGCCATAATCCCCATTCCCTGTCTCCCTGTGCCACTGCAGTGAGGACACAGAGCCTGGGAAGGAGGGAGAGGTGGTGGGAAGGTGTTTTTAAAATTTGTTTTAGTTCTCATTATCTCCTCTGACTTTGATCAGTAACAAATCCAATTAATTTTCCCAAGTCACCAGTGTTTTTCCCATGGCAATAATCAGTGAGTTACCTCTCCCTGTCCTCCTCTCAACACATGAACTTTCATTATATTTTCACTCCTCTGTCCAGCTGTGGAGAGGAGAGATAAAGTGGCTTTGGTGGGTGCCTGACATCCAGCCAGGGTCAACCCACCACAACATGGCCTTAAGTTTCAAATATAATTTGCTTATCCCTTCACACACTGCTCCTCTGCAGGCATTACCTTTATAATTCTGTTTCTCATTGCATCCTCTTCACGATGCAGAAACCATATCTGCGGGCAACATTCTACTCCTCCTGACTTTTCTAGTGTATTTACACCACAGAAAATCCTTGAACCATGGAGCTCATTTAGGAGGAGATCCTTGGGGGAACATCTTGCAAAAAAACAAAGTGAGCCTCTATTGTTGTGCTAATTACTGAGTTTAGCATGAGAACTGCAGTGAGTGGAAAGCCACAGTGTGGGTGAGCCTCATTAAGATACAGCATTCCTGATTAATTGTTGAATTAATTGAATTCAGATGGAAGGATAGATCAGTTTGGCATAATTAAGAACTCCTAGGAATAAGTAGATTAAGTGGAAGAAAATTAACATTAGTGGTGTTTTTTGGGTTCTGTCCTTATCCCTTTCATTTTTGTGTGCTCTTGGAAGGGCATTCTAGTGAACACTGAGATTAAGAAATTTTTACAGCTCACCAATAATCAGTTCTGCACTCCCAATGCTACCATTAGAGTAATATTTCTCATATTAACACTACTGTGCAAATCCAGCAAAATAAGAACAAGGCTGAGAGCAAATCAACACCGACTTTGGAAGTAGCATTTACCATGGACTACACATCAAAACTCAATTGTAAAAGTTTTTTCCTCAACTAACTCACAATTATGAACAAGCTCAGAAAATGAGTTGATCATAGACTGTACACAACAACAAATAAAGACTTTTAATCTTAGAAATTTCCTACGATGGATTTATTTCCTAGTTTTGAATAACAGTTCAGTGCCTCACAGTCCAGTAGGATGCCTGTGTCCTATAACTGAAAAAGAAACCAAAATTATTTCAGCTGGGAGAGCTCTGGAGTAAGTGCAATAATGAATAAGCAGCATGGTGCCCTGATGGTATGGATTGCTACAGTCTCATTGATTTTTGCTTTTATACCAACTGGATATAATTACTTCAGACATAAAGTATCAGTCATCTTTTCAACTAAAATTTAGATACAGATTTAGAGCTGAGTTTTTACTCTATGATAAGTGAGAGATTTGACACTAAAGCCCATTTTATCCTACTGTAAAATTCAAAGTGCTTCTTTCACTTTAATTTTGCTCAATTATAAGAAAATCAAGGATTTCATTAAACAGAATTTGGAAAGAACATAAATGAGGCAGCCAACCTTTCATCAGAATAGACCTGATTAACCAGGTCAGCTTCTCCCACAAAACAGAAAGGGATGTTTTACCAGCCAATTTCTAACATGGCTTTTGGAACCCAAGGACTAAAAGTTGGAAGAAGGAACAAATACTTAGTGGAAAGCAATTTAAATCTTAATGTAGTAGCTGTCTCAAACAAAACTTACCCAAACCAACAATTCCAAAAGGAACCTTTCATTAAAGGATATGCCTCAAGTTTCACGGAAGCATCAGAAAACCACAGCACAACAGTTTCCTCTCCCTCTTTAGAACCAGGCTGTATTAAGGAGGATGTGGATTCCTACTCAGATTCCTGATTCCTGCATAATAGCCATTTAATATTGTAATTTGGAAACAAATTATGTCTCTCATCTTGCCAGCTATGATATAGCAAAGTAAGATCTTTCTCCCAAAGTTTTTAACTCCTTCATAAATAACCAATATAGACCACATCTAATTGTGTTTTCCTTTGCTCTTAAAATATTATTATGAATAGTTATACAAGTAAGAAAAACAAGCAAAAACATTTCTGCTCTGTCCGATTCATATTCTGGGTCTCTAAACATTACTTGAATAGAGTAAATGTTCAACTACTTTTGTGGTCTCACAGAGAGTCCAGGAACCTCTTCAACCTCCAAATATAATTTATATTGCAGTCCCAAGAGACGCATTAACTTTTGTGCTAGAATGTCTACAGTACTGTGAAGTTTTGCTCTAAAACAAAAGTAAAAAAAAGTCAGGATTCTGACAAGTGAAATTTCCATTTTTTTCACAGAAAAAAATGCTATATGATCCATCCACCCTGGAAAGAACAAAATTCCTCACTAATTCATTTCACTGATACCACTATCAGCTGCTTAGATCATCTTCTCAGCACCTCCAATTTGAAATTCTGAAGAAGCACTGGCTGCAGCTGTTTCATCACCAGGAGAATCAAGTAGTTACACAATCATCACAAGAAAAAGTCTGTTTTGCAGCTGTAGTGCTATAAACTCCTGCCAAAGCTAAATACAGTTTTCAAATCTTTGGCAGAAAGGCCAAACTCCTCAAACTGGTTCTCAAACTGATGGCCAGGTCTTAGTAATAGGTGAGCCTCAATGGTGCCATAAACCAGTTATTTAGAGATGTTGTGCTGTATGGAGACAACAGAAGTAGTCACAATTAAATATGTTTTGGAATTACTTTTACGGGCAAGTCACAATAGTACTGCCAAGAGTGTACGTGATATGCTAAGACACATTTAAGTGACTCCAAATACATTTGGAAAACCATAATTGCAACAGCTAATTGCTGGTCTGAGCCTACAGAAACTACCACAATGGGAGAACATAGAGCCAAACCAAGTCTCTCCTACCCTCAATTCTATTTGAATTCAGTTTCATGTGTCACCATACAAGAGAGAGTAGCACTTAGCAATTTTTCTCAGATCCACATACCAAATTCAGTCAAGTGAGAAATGCAATGGCTAACCTCAAATTAATTTCTTGGGGGGGGAAGTAGAGGGGGAGATACAATATTGCTTGCATTTGATACTTGATGGTTAAAATGTTTAACAGTTAAAACTTAACAGTTCTGAGTGACTGCAAATTTCAGACAGGAGAACATGACATAATTAAGTCCCTCTAGCTGAAGCCCAAGCAATTTCATGTGCATTTATCAATGTAAGGAAACTGATCTTTTAATTTGATTGTTAGGACAGTCATACAGAAGACAAGAAACAAGTTTAAAATTATTTTTCTTTCTGATCTGGCCTGTAGATGTGACCCTATACTTTCAACATCCAAAGTGTAATAATTCACTTCCCAATTGTAACAAAAATTTTGGAGGGTCTTGATTTCATTCTTAACTCCTGTCCAGTACCAGAACACATGCAACCATTCTTTATTTCTCTTTATCTTCTTTCACCACTGTTTTAGGTGCCAGCAGGTGGGAAATTTGGAGCATAGGCAATGCAGTGAATTAAATTCCTTCTCTTTGTTTTTTTCTTTATCAAAGTTCTGCACAAATAACAAATTGTGATGCTTAAATGAATTCCACAGAATATTTTTCACTTATAAACAACGATTTCTCCTGATGGACAAAATTTTCCCATCATCTTTAATGTGTGATTAGATAACAGTATTTTCTACATGACAGCATATGAAAAAGATGAGGCTTTTGCACTTGGCCCAGATATATTACACAAAATTATGCAACACCTACAAATTGTCAGGTAACTGTAAAAAATGGGCCACAAGAACAAGTAAATTAAACTTCTCACTTATATTTTAAATCAAAAAGCTCACTTCATAGGACAATATTCTAAACCAGAAACTACTGCAAAAACTCACAAGATATTGCACCAATTTTGTAACAAGTGAATAGTCAAGAAAAAACAATAACCATAAAAATCGAGCCTAAGAATTCTATTTACCTGCTGATTTTTTACAGTGGGATTCATTCCTGGGACTGTGGCCCTGAAACCACAAGGTACAAGGTAAAACCAAATAAACTACATGTAGTTTCCAATTAGAACGAAGGGCTTTCACTTTCACTACCTCATAGAAAGTTCTATTTTATTGTACATGGGAATCTTTAGTTTAGAAAACAACCATAAAGCACTTCACACCTAGAGTAAACTTCTAGATGTTCTTGCTGGTTGTGATAAATTATTTGCTTGTGCTGGTACTGCTTACAGTAGGCCACTTATTTTCTTCTCGTCACTTGAATAATGCAGAACATATGCCATTTTAGTCATCACTGTTTATTATTAATTAAGAAGATATACTTAATTATATACATTTATTTCTTATCTAAGATAGAGGAGGAATCTTGGAACAGAAGAATTGAGTTGAAAGGGGCCTTTAACCCCAACTGCCTGAGCACTTCTGAGCTGACCAAAAGTTGAAGCATGGCTTAAGGTTGTTGTCCAAATGCCTCTTTAACACTGACAGGCTTGGAGCATTGACCACCTCACCAGGAATGTTTGGGTTCCAAACCCAATGTTCCTGGGTTTGAACCACCATTGGTAAATAAGAATTTCCTCATATCAAGCCCAGCCCTTGCTGATGGATACATCTTTGAGCCATTCCCACTTGTCCTGGCACTCGGACCAGGAAGAAGAAATCACCACTTTCCTCTCCACTTCCTCTCCTCAGGAAGATGCAGGGAACAGTAAGGTTGTCCCTTGTCCTCCTTTTCTTCCACAAAAAAAGCCCCATGTTCTCAGCCACTCCTCACAGGATATGCCTTCCACCCACTTCACCAGCTTTGTCACCTTTCTCTGGATGCATTCAAGTATCTTCATGTCCCTTTTACATGGTAGGGCCCACATGAATGGTAAGAACCACACATAAGACTGACTCAAAGTGAGGCTGCACCAATTCTAAATAGAGCAGAACAATCACACCTTTTCCCCAGCTGGTGAAGCTGTGTTTGGTGCACTCCAGGCTGCAGTTTGCCCTCAGGGCTGCCCAGGCACACTGGCTTGTTCTGGGCCTTCTGACAGCCAGACCCCCCAGACCCCTTCCACAGGGCTGGCTCTCCAGACACTCCTCTTCCAGTTTAGATTTGTTCCCATTGTCAATCTGACTCAGGTAAAAAACTCAGCAGCTGGTCATTTTCAGTTTTATGCTGATGATGATTGCTAAGTGCCTCAAAATACACAGATCCCTCTTCAAGGAGTCTCATCCCTCAAGAGTCAGCAGCACCTCTCAGTTTGGGAGTAAAGTTGGCAATGGTGCATTCAACACCTACATCCAGATCACTGATAAATATCATAAATAGAACTGGCCCTAGAATTCATCCTTGATGCATGGCACTGGTGACTGGCCATCAGCCAGAGGTTGCACCATTCACTATAACCCTGGAGCTCTGTTCTTTAGCCAGTTCTTCACAGAATCACGGAACTATTTAGGTTGAAAAAGACCTCTGAGATCACTGAGTCAAATTTTTGACTTATCACCATCTTGTCAACTAGATCATGGTTCCAGGGCCAGTAAATTCATGAATACCTGTTCAAGAGTGATAGTGACTCTATTGCCTTCAATGTTTATCAACCCTTCCATGAAGAAATTCCTTCTGATGTTCTAAACACCATCAACTCATCTCACAGCTGGACAACTTGTCCCAAAGTATGCTGTGAAGGACAGTACCAAAAGCCTTATTAAAACCCAGAAGAACTACATCCAGCATTCATCAGAGATGTGACCTTACTGAAGAGGGATCAAATTAGTTAAATAGGACTTTCCCTTTGTGAACTCACATTGACAGTCTGATGATTTCACTGTTTTTTAAGAGTCTTTAAGTAGCTCTCAGCATGATTTCCCCATCATTATTCCAGGTACAGAATCACTTTTGCAGAGGGTTGCACACCAGATTTACACCTCCACAGTAAAGGAACTGTTACAGCAAATTAGGTGAGGTCTAATGATTCTGACAGATGCCATGGATCACTGCACTGGGTTTTGTGTTCAGTGGATTGTTTGCCATCATTTGAAATTATTGACCTGAAATCAGAAAACTGTGCAGATAAACAGCAATCTTTAGTATCTCAGAAAAGCATATACTGGTGAAAACTTTGCTATATAAAGGAAGACTCTTGTATAACAGTGAAATACTACTTTTTTAGCAATTAATTTTAGATTGCATGAGCCGAGTTGCAATCTGTTTTTCAGTTAATCTCCATTTATTTGATTAATTGAAATAAACATATACCTACAAATCTAGAACTGAAATATTTTTCACCAGAGCAGGCAAAGAAATCACTTAATATATCAAGCCTTTAAACCCTCTGCTTCAATTGTTGTACTGAGCCATAAATCCTGTTAAGGCAGTAAAATCAGGCATTCAGAGGACAAACAGCATCACACCTTATTCTTACAGACATTCTGCACTTTTTCCAATTATTCTGTGTGATTCCATATGAGAGTGAAATGTGATGTATTAGATTAATCTAAAGTTTTGGATGCTAATATTGAACAAATTTTGATTATAGCAAGTCACAACATGTTAGATTTGAAGTAAGGGCATATCTCTGAAATCAGATATTTTTGTTTTGCAACGACCCCATTCCATAAATGCAATATAAAATCCAACAAAGAAACAGAGGGGTTTAATTCTACAGATGAGGAATTGTGATGAAAAAAATGCGACACACATACACATAATAAAAATGTAAAGATGAATAAAGAGGATTTGCTTGCTTGAGGATTACAGATTTTCAGGATTACAGATTTTGATTTTCAGTGCAATGGCCATTGATGTCTGGCCGAATAAAATAATTTTCAAATTTCCAAATATTTTGTAACTGATGCTAGAAAGTTAATGGTTTTCCTTTCCCTTAAGGACACCCAAAAGCTAGTTTAAACTAGATAAACACTTTTAAAACTAAATAAAACAGATTAAAATACTGATAAACACAGCTCTCTACTACAGACAACACTAACACACACTGCTGTAATATTGATTTCTACTGTCTTTTCCAGTCCCACATGCAATAAGAATTTGTCCTTAGTCTGCACACCCTATATTGGCAGCAACCTGAAAATATGTCTCATGTTTTATGGACAATACATTTAAAGAAAATCCAAGAGAATTACACTTGTTAAGACCAATACAGTAAAGGAATCTACTATAAAGGAACTAATATATATTATCATACAGGACCACAGCAACCTGTCCATAAGTAATAATTAACTAATTATCTAATGAAGGTATTCTTTCATATATTCCTGCTTTAGATTTTCAAAGGAAATGCTGTTCTCAGCTCCAGCTGAACTGCAGAGGGAAGGCAAGATTTCTGGATATTTCAAGACAAAGCTCTCAGCTTTGGTTTGTGTACTGTAATAGAATCAACAGTGTCAGAGGAGAGGTCTTCCTTTTCAGAATTGCCAGGTACCAGGAAAATTTCCAGCATATTGTTTAAGCATAAATAATCAACCCCATAATAAAATAACCCAAAAGTCTCTCTCAACAAGCATTCTGTGTAAAACCTGCGAAATTGAATGTTAAAAATTAACACTTCACCATTTTCAGAACTTCTTGCAAAAAAACATCTGGTAAAAGATGTGATCTTCTGTTCCCTGCAACCTAAAGAACAGAAAATAAGGGCTAGCTGGCTCATGTCAGCTAGTCAGAAAGTGAGGGTAGCTTAATATCTTGTCTCTGGGTGTGCCCTGAAGTAGGAGCTTGGAAAACCAATGCAAGATCTGGTTAGATTTAAATTTTCTTCTTTTCCAATACACTTTTCTACCAAATGCCAACTCAGATAGCTTCAAAGACAGATAATGGGTACCAAGAGTAATTTTATTAATTTCAGGCACATACATGGGCTTACTTTCCAGTCAGTGGAATGAAATAAATCACCAAAGCCACACGGTTCACTCATTCCTGAAGTCTATCTTTGGTTTAAAAAACGAAAAAAACAGTTAATATTTAAATGAATTGGATAATTTTTCAAAAGTAATTTTCAAATACAATTTTGCCCACCTACTGTAGGAAAGGTCACTGTACCTTTTCTTTTTAAGTTCAATATCTGGATAATTAGTTTGAAACCCTTAGATTTTGTGCTGTGAGATGATATAATTCCTTGATCTTATACATATTATTATTTATTTTACAGAGTTCAATTTCTACTCTATTTTTTCATTTCTCATAAAATAGTCCTAAGGCATACAATGCCCTTTACAAAATGGGCTATAAACATCAGATCTGTAGTACAAAAAATACAGGTGAATTATCAAATTTTTGGAGTGACATCATAACTTTTTCTTTTGTTTACTATTTAATTTTAAGAACTGTCAAGAAAGCATGTTTTGACTTCCACTGATTATTAAACCCATATATCTTCAGTACCACAGAAAAAAATTATTATATGAAATATAAGTTTTTTATATTGCTATTCAAAATAAAAAGCTCTCAAACTGTGGGGCTACTACTTGTCAACATCAGACATTTTTATTTATATATCTCATTATATAATCTCATTACTTACCAAGTAATTTCTCTCTCAGTCCACCTTCCCAACTATTCAAACAAGACAGCATAGTCTTCAGATTTGATGCTATTAAAAAATTACTATATACACAATAACAAAAAAATCAGTTGTTCAATAAGGAACACCTTGGCATCAGTTTAAAGGAAGTTTTCTTACAGAGATCAAAATTTACAAGTCCTGCTTTAGGTAAATCTTCAGCACCTGAAGTCTAGACAAAAAATTACCATTTTTATTGCTTTCAAAATATCCACTGAAGTAATCGTTCATGTTTAAGTTGGCTGCAGCTGCCCATCTGAGAGCAGGGAGGTGTGTGGACAATTTCACAACTCAGTGGGTATTCACTGAGTGGGTGTGCTTGTTGTGCAATCCCTAAATCAAGCAGAAATGGGGAAAACTAAAATTCTCCTTATATACATAGTCCCTTTATATGCAACATTTCACATACCTATTCAGAATATCTCCCTATCTTTACATCCTTGAGAAGCGTTTGATTTCTTGCCTCTAAGGCCCTCTTAGGAAATGAAGAATCTCATTATTCTGTTCCCAGACTATAATTCTCAATGCTTACTATATAACCATTTTTCTTCATGCCCATTATAAATGTTTAGTTTGTAACCATTTTTCCTCCTGACCACTCTCTTGCTTGAATTTTTCTCCTCCTGTTGGTTGCTTCCCAGATATATTTACACACAACAATCACTTCCTTTCTCCATATACTTGCCAGACTAAATAGCATAAGTTCCTTTGGTTTCCCATCCCTTCCTTCATCTGATCATTGATCTCTGTAAGTGCCCATTTTGCTTCTTTCTTGTTTGGGTCCCACTGCAGCCACATGACTATAGGGACTCAAAAGTCCCATGAATACACAACCTGAATAGATTGCACTAGTATGTTTATGTGAAAATAAAATAAGGTTGAGGAAAGAGAATTGATTATCTCATTTCAGAAGAAATGCATCTTCCCCAGAGATGTTGAAGAGAGGGAAAGGAAAATAGAATATGATTTCTCTTCCTATTCCCAGAGCTGAAGCTAATGTCAAAATTCAAAATAACTTCATGTATCTAAGACATTGCTGAGGTGAGAACTCATTTCAGTGTGGGACTGCACAGAGCTGGGGGGTGTCAAGGATATTCACATCCTAGTTTTGTTTTCTCTGAAGGAGTCCTACAAATACCTATCAGTTTGCACCCAGAACTTCTCTTTTTGCTGCAAATCAAATAGCAGGATTTTTATTCCAACCATTCAGTGAAATTAAAGCATCCTCTCAGGGCTCCATCCTATGCCATGAATCAGACCGATGCAGTGGGTATGAGAGTTGTGTTTTCCTACCTACTTACATTGGAAAAGAAGACCTTGAGTGTCTTCAACAAAATCAAATTAATTCCTATGCAGAAACATTTTTTATGACATATTTCCTGGCTGGAAAGATTATTTTGGTGATACCAAACATTCATTTTCTGCTGTAGATTTTATGAACATTAGGTTTAGTTACTTAAATTTGTCCCAGCACTAATTTGCCATACCACTGTGGGAACCTCATAAGGCCAGGGCATCTTGCCATAAATTTCAGGTGATTCAGCAGCATCCCTTCCTCCTCCCTTTGAAATGCTTAAAGGTTTTCAAGAGGGACAATGCCACAGGTGGCAGCAGTCCTCCTTTGACAGGGAAGCTGAACTAGGTGACCTCCAGGGCTCCATTTCAACAAGAATTTCTATCTTTAAATGAGCCATTTGCCTCCCTGTACAATATAGCCCTCTGTAAGGCTACTCTAAGACCACTACTTACTCAAGCAAAGGGGAAAATAACAAAGTTACAGCTCTGCATCTCTTATTAGTGTGTGTTTTTCCAGCATGCCAAAGAGCATGTCCAGTGTGGGTATAAGGCCCACACATAGATAGAATTACACCACACAAGGTGCAATAACTACTCCCAGCCTGGCCTGGATTTCTCCTTGCAGTTTTCAAGGAGCGTACTGATGATTTGATGCAAGCTAAAGACATACTCCCATAGTTTAATAGTAGGCAATGGGCCTGCACCAGGTTCTTCTTAGTATAAATGCACCACTGAGTCCAGATCCTTGAATAAATCTGAGTAAATTCGTGCTGACCTTCAAATATACCTCTTTTTTGTACCGTGGGGCCAGGATTTACAATGATTATAAACAAGAGTTTAATGTGTTTTGGGTGTTTTCCACTGAGTTTCACTGTTTTCCAACCAAGCTGGAGCTATTGCTGTACAGTTTCCAGCACAATTACTCACAGTATTTTTGTATTCGCTCCCTGCCTCAGTATGTTTCTTCCTTTGACATTTTCCATAACATCTTCAGCTTGTCCCTAGCCTTGTGGGAAACAGAAGCAAATCATCTCTCTGAATTCAGACCACACAAACAGAAGGCTGAAAGCATTGCAGTGAAACATATCTCTGAGCAAAGGCTATTCAACATAAACATACTGCCATTCGGTTCCAGGCACAAAAAAAATAAATTGTCTTTCTCTTGCTTTTTTTCCTCTGACCTTCCATTCTCTGGGGGAAAAAAAACCCAAACAAAACAAAGAGAAACCCCAACTAACACTGTTATTTCTGGGAAGAAAAAAATAAAAGAACATATTTGGGTCCAAGACGTAAGAATATGATTTCACCCAAAGGTCTTCACATTTGGGAAATACAAATTACAAATTATGTTAGTGAATGTAATGGAAATGCACATTCTATCAATGTTACTAGTTAGAGACATGCAAACTGTAGCACTGGAGTCCTTGTAGCTGAGTATCAACTGGTGTTAATTATCAAAGCTCCACCAGTCCAGTGGAGATTTTCCCACTCAGAGCAGTTGAGACACCACTGAACTCCTACACTATGCATCCACAACATTGGATATGGCATTATAGAAACTGGCACGTGCTCCTGACCGTGACTTTGAAATGAAACATTCTTGAGTGACCAGAGAAAATTGATAAGAATAAGAATAGCCTCCATTCAAGCAGCAAGATTTATGAGAGACTAACATATTACCACTCATATTGGAACATGTACCATACAGAGAAGCAGAATTAAAGAAAAAAATCTTCACAGTTAACCATTTTATTTCCACATGTGATTCACAAAATTAGGTTTTGCTTAACTCTATAGAAGGATTACGTGCTGCTAACTCAGGTTTGGACACAGGGTAGCTATGGAAAGTCACTGGTTGAATCCCAAATAGTTGTGGCATATGGCTACATGCCAGACACAGTCAGAGCTGCTTCCAAATTGCATGACTTGATATACACACAGAAGCCAGCCCTAAACCTGAAGAGAAAAATCCACTTAACTTCTGACTGCTATCAACTCTCATGTTATAGAACTGATTCTTAAACAAAAACACATAGCAATGATCTCCCAGGTACAGAAGTCATTATAAAGTTGATTGAACTTGTGCTTCCAAACATCTGGGGCTGTTTGGGTTTTGCATTTTTGTTTGTTTGTTTGTGGATGACTTTCTTCCTTCCTTTGATCTGGCTGTGTATTCCTTTGCCAAATTATTTTCTCTCTGAATAAAGTTCGATCAGTTTTGGTTCACAACCATGATCACAGCTGTAGCCATTTAACAATCATCTGCAGTTTTCATCACTTGACAAGACTATCAGTACTTAATACACTCTTGAATCATTGTCATACATCCTCTGCTGATATCACAAAGAATTGTATGAAGTTTTTGCACAGAAACCACTTGTATGTTCTCCTGAACAGAAATTCAGCAGCTCAATAAATATGAGGACTATTGAAACAATGTGTTTATTCTTAATATTGCTCTGAAACACTGGAAAATTTCCTTTCCTTTCACAGCTGTATATTTATAGTCTGCTGTGTGGTGGCTGGCTATATCTAATGTGGTAATTGCTTGAGAAACTCCACAGAATGCTAATACTTTCACCCACGAAGAAAGAAAAAGAGGGGTTTAAAGTTTCTTTCATTGATTTTATGAACAAACCCCACTCTACTATGAGAGTTTTCTGTCCTCTTATACCATGGATAGGATCTACATGTTGCACTAGCATTTTAGAATATGGCTTTGAGGCAGACAGACAGGAGAGAACAGTCAAACGTTGCATGTAAAGAGGCTCAGGGAAACCTGCTCAGAGTCAAAGCAGAGAGTAAAGATATTTGAATGAATTGGGAATTGGGCACTGACAGCTTGCTTTTCCTCCCAAGTTTTGAGGAGTGCTTAGCTGCTCACCAGCCTCATGAAGCTCAAAAGCCTCATATGGGCCATGTCTTGGCACACTCAATGTGGAATACTCCAGACCTGAGTAACAAAGAGGTATTATAAAACATGCCATTAAGAATTCCACCAAAGAAAAAAAAGTAAGCATGCTCTCATCACAAGTATGCATATGTGGGGTTTAATCTCTATCTATCTTATAAAAGACAGGAAGTTTAGTGATTCAAATAAGTTTCATGTTCTTACCTTGAAATTCCTCTCAACATAGTAGTGAAATGGAAAATGAGAGGCAATTTTTTTAATCTTAAAATATACATGAAAATAAAACTGGGGGATGGATATTGTTTACTTTAAAACCAATTTCTTTTCAAGAAATGCTTTCTGGAACTAATTTCCTAAAACAATGTGGCATTCACTCATTTCTTCCTTTTTGGAAAAAAAAATTATTTTCAAAAAGGAAAAATACGGGTCACTGAACTAGGCAACAAGACATGAGGATAAAAAGGACCAACATTCTCCAGCATATTTTAGGATGTCAAATACTTTCCAAGGCCTAAGACCAAAGTTAACCAAATCCAGTCCTGAGGTCTGTGTATTAATCTACTGCCTCAAACCAATAATTGCAGATAATTGAAGGTATCTGGCTAATAGCTGAAAAAAAATTAATTGTAAACTTTTTGTTTGCCAGCATTTCATAGTTTTCAAGCAAAGACCTCATTTAAGTTCCATCTACTTTGTAACAAAAATGAAAATATCTATTATTTTGATTTTTAATGGTTTTATTTTGGATTAAAAATCCCCAAAAACATAATAATGTAGTAGATTCTCTGTTGCCTTACACATACAGTTCTGGCTCAAGTTCTTCCTCACCCTTGGGATTAAACATTGACTTTTGTTTTCCAGTGTGGATGGTTTTGTTTTGGTATTGTTGTGGGGTTTTTTTATCATCTTTGGGAGTATGTCAAGACCTTGTCAAGCCTTTTCTTTTAAATTAAAATTCGTTTGACTTCTAAAATCTCTTATGTACACAGGTCCAAATATGTAATTTTTCTTCTTTTTGACCAAAATAAATTGGGCATTAAGAACTATTTCTCACATGGTAAATTGATCCCAGCATTTTTTATTTTCACACCAAAGTATTTTTGGCCTTTTGGCTTCCTGATCTCTGTTATAGCAAGACCTACATCTACAGAGATAACATACATTCTTATTCATATTCAATAGCCACCTAATTAGAACAACAGTTCTCCTTCCCTACAGCATAGTATTGTGGTGTTTTACCCACCACCTGAAGACAATTCTAGTGCATCTGAACTACACTACATGGATTTCTACCCTTTGCACAGAATCTTCATTCTTTGCTGTCCGTTCAAGTAAACTTCTTTTTTTTTTAAATGGGCCAAGCTGATGAAATGACACAATGAGAATATTCTGTCAAAACACCTAGGTGCAGAAGTAGTTTCCCAGTATTTTCTGGCCTTTCTGTCTCTGGCAAATTTAACCACCCATATATACAATTTATTGGCAAGAAAATACTGAAACTAAAATGTGCCTACACATATCTGCATACAAATTATCTCTACTTATCTGGCATAGCCAATTAACTGTAAATCCATTTAACATGTTCTTAATCAACTGATTGCAGAGCTGTTTCAGTATCACATGGTATGGTACTAAGTGCTCAGGAGAGGGTATTGACTTACGTATTTCTTTCAAACCACAACTTCAAAATCATGTTTGTTTGGTATGGCATATTTTCATAGAGTATTTAAAGCTTATATTATCATCCCACAAGAGTGAGTTAATTAAGTGCCATACTGGCATTTGTAGGATTCTTACCATTAATTATAATATGTAAAATCATTCTTCAAATTCCCTATTATTCTAAGTTGGCAAGGTTTCAAAACTGAAAAGTAGCTAATAACTGTAAAACATTAAATCTAATTTATGGGCTAAATTTTGACTTCTGGATGAAATATAGCATCCGTTTGCCTTGTTATAGTTACAAACCTTTTAAACATTACAATCTGAATTAAATTTACTCAATAATATCTATTTGTAGTTCAGGGATTCCCACAATTCCCATTAAGTTTGCCTGTTACAAACTGTAAATGAACTAGAATTATTTTGATGGATGGACCTTGTGGACAGAACCACTGTGAACAATCAGAAGGCCCATTATTTTCTCATCAGTTTTTGGCTGTGATTGTCTAACATTTCTTCAAGCATCCCTGAATTTGGAACAAACCATTGTGATTCTGTGATTCTCTAGCCATGCGTTATCACTCTCGATCTTAGAGACCCTTCCTTGTTTTCTTGACTTTTCAAATGCAAACAGATCTCATGTGAAGTGTCATTTTGGCAAAGAACACTTCCTACCTTGCAGCAAGCCCAGGCAGTCCACTTTCATATGCATTCAGAGGTGAGGAACTTCACAAAGCTCTGCTTCATGCAGTGCACAAGTACTACTTGAGAAATATCACATAAACAATACAGATCACATTATAATTTTTCCCCAACCAAAGAAAATAGTCGACACAATAAGGGATATCAAGCCCACAAACAAAATATACTGAAGCCACACTGTTCAGTTTGCCTCAGAAATATCCTGTGCTGGCCCAGAGATGTTTGGAGAATCTCATCATGGCCTTCTATTCTGAAGGTCTGCATTACGTCAAGGCTGTCAAAATCTACTTTTGTGTTGAAATACTTCAAGTACTAACCACAACATACATGGTGCTTGAGAAAACCATGTCTTCCATAAACAGTACTCAATGTGCATATAAACATATGCATTCTTTAAGGCACAGCTGACAGATCCCAGCAAACACTAGACATTACCAGTATCTTTAAGTTTTCTTTTCTTGCAAGTAATGATTTCTTCTGCCATCCATTTAAAGTGCAGGCTGGCTCTGTAACAGAGGTCTTGAGTTTAAGTTTACAGCAGCAACTCAAACTGAAATAGAAAGTGTGTATTTTTTAGTTGTATTACTGATGAGCATTTAAAAATTGGTATTCAAGTACAGAAAGTGCAAAAGAAAAAAGCTATTACTATCATGATAAATAAGGCAAATGGAAAACCTGAGTCTTTTATTATTACAGTAAATTCAATCTTAGAGAATAAAAGAACAGAAGATTTAATTTGAAGCTGTAAATTAATTGTATGACAAATAGACCATGCTTCATGCTCTATACCTGAGGTACATAAGCTTGTATATCTGAGATACATTTAGGGGGTGTGATGTCAGGAACTGGCAGTGATTTAGCTAAGAACAGGTTTTCCTGCCATTTCAATGAAAATTGTATGTTTCTGCCCTGATTTTAAAAGTAAGAAAGGCTCTATAAATAACCATTATGCTCCTCCAAATTCTCATTTTTTGTTAAATTCAAAGTAGCAAACTGAAGTCTCAATCAGACAACCTCCAAATAATAAGCAAATAAAGAGTCTAACTCTACCTATGAAGAAAACTTCATTAAAGACTCCTGCTGTTTTCTTTAAATCAAACTCTTTATTCCACAGGTGAAAAATAAGCTAGTTTGAAAACTAGGGTAACTGCTCAATAGACACCACAGAGCTGTTTGCAACTGACACTTTGGATGCAATTTATGTCCAGCAACTTTTCTTAAATTCAGATATCCTTTCCAGCTTTGGAGTTGTGCATCTTACACGCCGTGGGTAGGCTTGCAGACAGGTGTGTCTGCTCCACCTGCAGTCTGAACCATCCAGCAGTGTGATATAGACACTGCCTGAAGCCCAGAACCTGAGCAGGCTCAGCATCAGTCTCAGCAAAACTGAGCTTTGTGACCTAGCTTCAGTCTGTGTAGCAAATTCCTCATGAGTTGCACCTATCAACAAGGACTTATTTTGCAGGCTCTAAAAGGTAGATTTGAATATTTTAAAGATAATTAATTCATTAATCTTTTTTGTATTGTCCTTTAGTGAGATAGTGGTTAGAAAATAAATTTGCATTTTGGAAACCAAATAGAACAAAAAACCTGGCAGACTAGGATTTTAGGAAGAGGAAGATATTAAACACATATACCATCAGACAGTAATATTTCCA
This sequence comes from Cichladusa arquata, assembly GCA_026413545.1. Taxonomy (NCBI): domain Eukaryota; kingdom Metazoa; phylum Chordata; class Aves; order Passeriformes; family Muscicapidae; genus Cichladusa; species Cichladusa arquata. The sequence goes on from JAOTQP010001286.1 coordinate 56,007,655, forward strand.
CATGGGAAACATTGATTTATGACACCATGCATTATGGGAAACAAAACTAACAAACTAAAATTTTGTGGAGATACCAACATCAAAGCATCCTACTCTTAAGATTCTGATTTTTAAGCTGGGCACCAGTCAATGTAAATCATACAAAAGTGATCTATAAGAACATTGTTTCTGTTGAAAATTAATTTGCCCAGGGAGGATGTTAGAGATGTTTTCCAGAGGATATCCTATCTATTGTTTAAAGCAGGTGGTCCTAGATGTCTTTGTTCAGAATATAAACAAAACTGAGACATTTAAAGTTCACTGAAAACAATCATGAACAAAATGCAGAATGGTAAATATTTACTTTAATGGCTCCAAGTGCATACTTATAAACTGGCAAGAACCATTTCATCACATCATCTTGTGCTGGGTTTCTTTTCAACAGGATTCTGACGTTTTGATAATATTAATTGTGCTTGAGTAGAAAAACAAAACCATGCAGTAGCTACTTCAAGTAAAGATGATTTCAAACACCTAGAAAATTAAAAGTTTCAATTGCATTATGGCAATTTCATACAATATCTTGGTTGAAAGGAAATATTACTGCATAGTGGACTGAGAACAGACTTAGGGGTGTTGATGTAGAAGCAATATGATCAGGTAAGGTGCACTCACAGTCCAGAAAGTCAACTATATTCTGGGCTGCATAAAAAGAAAGATGGCCAGCAGATCAAGGGAGGTGATTCTTCCTCCCTACTCTGCTCTGGTGAGACCCTGTCTGAAGTGCTTCATCCAGCTCTGGGATCTCCTGCAGAGAAAAATCATGAACCTCTTGCAGCAAGTGCAAAGAAGGGCTGCAGAGATGATCAGAGGGCTGGAGCACCTGGCAGAACTGGGATTGTTCAGCCTGGAGATGAGAAGGCTGAGAGGAGACATTACAGTACTTCCAGCACCTAAAGGGTCCTCCAAGAGAGGCTCCAAGTGCATGTAAAGAGGGAATGGATTCAAACCAAAAGAGAGAACCTTTAAATTAGATACCAGGAGGAAATTCTTTGCTGTGAAGGTGGAGAGACACTGGCACAGTTTGTTCAGTGGTGGATGCTCCATTCCTGGAGACGTTTCAGGCCAGGTTGGATGGATCTTTAAGCGACCTGGTCTAGTGCAAGGTGTCCCTGCTTATGGCATGAAGACTGGGACTAGGTGGTCTCTAATGTCCATTCCAACTCAAACCATTCTATGATTCTATGACACATTTTAAAATCTGATAATCACAGTTGATAGCATCTCCTGCCATTCTAATTCTCAAGTAATACAGAGATGTTAAATCAAAACTCAGATTTTACTACAAATAATAAAAAAGTCTGATATATGCCTATACTTAAGCTGTTAGACTAGGAAGAAAAATTACATATGTATATATCACACCAACTTGTATGGCTCCTTTCAACCAAAAATAACTTAAAATTAACATATTCTTACCCTTAAGTCACAAACTGCATCACTGGCAAACAATGATGGATACAGAAAAAAAGTGTGCTCTATCAATATTATGGTTTTCTTAATTCAAATTACCAGGTTACAAAATAGAGCAGCAATGCTAAATAAAGAGTTTTATACAATTCCCATAGAGAATCCTTTAACATCACAACGCAGTTTAATGTGAACTATCAAGTTCCTCACTTAGAGCAAAGCCAGCTTAGATGTTTTATGAAGGACCTTATCCAAGTCAGTTGGAATATTCCCAAGGCAGGAAATTTTGCAATCACTCTGGGAAATCTGCTCCAGGGACTGATCACGCTCATGTTGGAAAAGCATTTTCTTAATATCTAAATACCCTTTCCAATGTTCCACTTTGCATCTATTGCATCTCCCCAGTCACTGTGCACCTTCAATAAGAGTTTGTCTATCATATTCCCTCCCAGCAGGAATTGAAGACAGAAATTAAATCTCCCTTCAAGTCTGATCTAATCCAGTTCTCTCAGCTCCTCCTTATGTACTGTGTCCTCCTGCCCTGCCAGTATGTCACTGTCTGTCTAGCATGGAAAGTCAGAAACTAGACACAGGGCTCCAGATGTGGTCTCACCAGTGCCAAACAGATGGGAAGAATCACTTCCCTGGACCTGCTGGCTACTCTATCAGTAACATATCCACTGTTGTCTTTTTCTGCTGTCAGGCAACACCACTAGCTTACGTTCAACTTGACCACTACAGCCCTGTGTCTTTTTCCCCTGAGAGTTACTTTCCAGCCAGATGCTCCCCAGTTTGTGCCACTGCACAAGGTTTTTCCATAACAGGTTTAGGATTTTATTTGAGCCATTTTTTGGACTTGATGAAGTTTCCCACAAGCAATTTTTCAACCATGGTGAGGTTCCTTTGAATAGCAACCCTGCCCTACACATACTGAATGCATACCACCATGCAGTATGGGTACTAGAATCCTAAAATGTTCCAAAAAATTACTACTCACAGATATCAATGTACTTTACACACTCTTGTTTAAGGTAAGTAAGGAAGAAGGTAAGTAAGTAAGTAAGTGAAGTAAGTAATGAATCCCACTGAAATAATCTGGTTTTGGTACTGATGTTCATGAGATGAGAATTTGTCTGGAGAATTTTGAGCTCCTTGCACACATTGTATAACAAGTCTGAAGTAGAGGAAGCTTTTTTATGAAAGTCAGACAGGAGAAATCTGAGTTTTTTACTTAACAGACCCAACTGTCCAATCCCATCCAGACACCACCCCTCTGCAGGACAACATTCTCTTTCATATTTTATTTCCAATATGCTTTCCACAAGAAGTTGTTTTAGGAGAGGCTTTGGCAGCTCTGAAGATTCTATGTGTGTTTTTTTCAGCCACTGGCTTTTCAGAACTTGCATGAAATTATAATTCCTTTGCTGAATCAACTAATGAATCACAAAGCAGACGCTTTGGACCTTAACAGGATTCAGATTCATGAAAAAACCAAGTAAGGTATAAAATATTTGAAGAGCAGCAGAACTGATTACAGAATCCTACAGGTCAGTAGGAGCTACCTTCAACTACTAAAGTGCCTGCAGCTTTCTCATTTTTGTGTTTCAATGAAAAGGTTTCTTCTTTTTGGAAAAAGAGCTAAATTTGGCAATCATTATTATGATCAACAAATTAATATCAATTCTCCTTGAGCATTTTTCATGTCTCAAATAACAGTCCTGAATGAGGAAGAATATGCTAAATCCCCCCGCACTCATGAATTTTTTTACCAAAAGCTAGATAAATAAATTGTATTTCTCTAGGTTCATATTGAATAGTCAATTTTTAAACAAATACACAAAATATTTATTCAAGCCTCTTTATCTTGCTCAGAACCTAAAATACAGATTTTTAAATTTTTCTTAAGCATTTCACTTTTTAAAATTCTTTTTTATAAGAGTTCAGTAAAAGATGGTTGGGACAATCAAAAATACTAATTTTTAAAATTCTGGGAAGACCTACAGTTAGTTATAGTATAAGTAGAAAATTCAGTGCAACAGATATCATTCCACAGAGTAATGTAAAGGAATTCTTGAAGAGAAAAAAATTTTGGAAATTATATTCAAAATTATATTCAAAAATTTGAAACCTTAGTAGTAATGATAAGAGCCTCACCAAAAAAACTGGTTTTCTTCTACATACTTTTGCCTCAGTATCTTATGATATTTTAATACAACTTTTTAACTCTCCTATACAAACCATACTATTAGCATTGCTACATTTAATTTTGCACATGTTATAATATCCTAGTTTTGAGTCTGCCCAGCTGTCTAAAGCATGCTGTGTAGCAGTGAACTTTCCCCTGCTCATTGCCTCAGAGATTATTCAAAAGAATCACAAAATCTTTCCCAAGAGCATTATATGTACAAGGGAGCAGCAATGTGAGAGTGGTAGCAACAATTGGATCTTTTTAATTAAAGGCTCAGTAGGGCTGTATCTTCCAGATCCTAATTGGTCCAATTTAGTGAAAATGTCCTTCTACTGCCTTGAGACATACTTCAATAACCAAGGATGTGCCTTAGACAGAGAATATACAAGTATACAAGAGAGATAAAACACTCAATGAAAGATAATAAAACTGTAATTAAACAGTAATTAGATGCAAACAAATATTCTAATCAAAAAACTTAGTTCTGTAAACATAAAATTATTGCCGTTAGTAGAATAATTAAGAATGAAGATGCCAAAATACCATTACAGATTAAAAACTGTTTAAAATATATTGCTCTGCTTTGATTTATATCAAATAGAAATTCTGAAGTCCCAGTTTCAGCAAAAGCTGTTTCATATTTCTGTGATCCCATGCAAAAGATGCTGAACTCAGTATAAAGAGATTTGAGCAAGTTCTCAGCTTGACCCTCCTGGAAGCATCTTCATCTCTGGGGTGGGTAAAGCAGACCAGTTTTTTGGGCGGTCTCTGCAAGGCTGGTGAGAAGGAAAGGTTTTAAACATGTAGATCATCAGAGAAAACTTCCCAGTGTATTGGTAGAAGATAGTTAAAAAGTTCTTCCATTTCAGTTCTGGCCATTTTGTTTCCATCAGACCAATTCATTGTAATTAATCCAAGTAAGTTTGTCTATCCTAGTTGGTTAATAGAGATAAGCCTGCTGCTGTGGTGACAAAACAAGAACCACATGTGATAATAGTAAGCTTTACAAAATTCTTAACAAAGCAAAATACAAGAGAAAACAGCACTGTTGCCTCATTCCAGGAGTGAATATGAATGTGCACACAAATATACTGTAAAGACCTGAAGATGCAAAGTCCTTTGAATTTAAATCATCCTGAATGACTTCGAGATCAGGGACTCAAGATGTGTTCTATTGAGCAGTTATTTGTTCTATTTTTATATGTCATAGACTACATTTTATCTTTAATTGATGGCCTAGAAAAACTGTATGCAGTTTATACACAAATTATGTGTTACAACTAGAAAAATGATCACATTTCATAAACTCTCCTGAAATCACTCTTAATAAAAAGTTCCAGACAGTTCACACCCTATCCAAAACAAACAAACTAACAAAGAAACAAACAAACAGTCAAAACAGAAACACCCCATACCTGACTTACTATCTTAGAGGTCATCCACCCACATCAGCAGGAAGAATAAAAAGTAAAAAAGGCAACAACTTTTCTGACTGTGCAGTTGTAAAAAAGCTACTTTGGAAGTCTCTATGCTACCACTTTTTCTAAATAGTGTATGCCAAAACCAGCAGAATATACTACAGACCAAACCCTCACAGCCCCTGCTATGCAGCTCATCAGGACATGGTTTTGCCTCCAGGCCACTTCTTCATAAGGGATTTAAAAAGCACACAATTGAGAAAGAGGACAGGGTACACCTTCTGTGTAATGCTGGTATAAGCATGGTTTCCTGTCCTGCTACTAATCTTCGTGCAATTTGAGGTTCTCTGCATGCTACAGTATTCATTATCAGACCTGATTAGAGGTCAGATTGCTAGGACTCTGAATCAAAATTCAAAATTTAGTTACGTAGAGATGTCTTCCAGAAGCTTATAATTTCTTCTTGACATATCAAGACTACTGCTGATTGCCTGAACTAACACACAGGCAGTGGGGTTGCACATGGCTATTTCAAAGAGATGTCAATGGGAAGAAGTCACCTTTGGAGCATTGGTTCTCAAGATATCCATGATAATAGGATGATAATAATATCATGATAATAGTCAATTACATGTTCATTGTTTATTCAAATCAAGGATTAACTGCAGACTATTCTTTAGGCAAGTCCACTTCTGTGTTTCTGGACTCAGCAAGCTATTTCCTCACTAGCAAGCTAAGTGCAATCATCAGCAGCAGCTACATGTCATAACATAGCATCTGTTTTGTTTTTTTTTTTTATAGTGCTAAGGGTCCCACCTCTCATAATCCTGAGGTGACAAGAGGATTGACAAAGTCCTTTCACTTCTTAAATGGATATGCTTGTCTCCATTTCTGAAATAATGACACCTTCCTGCTGACAACTGCAGTAAACAGACTATTTCAGCAGCACACATCTGAACTACATGAGAGATAGCAGCACAGGGCATCATGTTTCATGCATTCCAGATGCAACTAGTGGTTCTGTACTACTTGAGTTTATTACAGCAGAACTAGTAATGCAACATTTTGTGCTCTTCTTTTCCCAAAGGTATAATGTAAAGTATTCTGGTAATGCTGTGTCCTTCCATCCATCCCAGGTTTTCCTGGGGAGGTTGTCTGGTCTGTTCACTCAGTTCTCAGAGTTTTGTGTGATTCTGCAATTGTCATGCTGTCTCTGCAATAGCAAACTTTGATTTGAATAAAGAACATGTAATTGGCTATTATCACAGTGGGTATCCTCAGAAACCAGTGCTCCAAAGGTGGCTTCTGCCCACTGACATCTCTTTAAACAGCAGTGTGCAACCACACTGCCTGTGTGCTAGTTCAGACTACCAGCAGTAGTCTTGACATGTGTGCATCACACTTCTGAGAAGACTGAGATAAAAAATAATGGGCTTTCAAATTTCTCTGGCATCTGATGTTATTCATAAGAGTGCTGTCATGAGCAACTGCTGTACATCAGGGTGAGAAATGAGGAACGAGTACACACTGTACTAGCATCAGTTTCCATAGGAACAGTAGTGAAACATTGCACTTTTCCAATTCTGGAAAAATATTCCCAGTTTCCTCCCAGTCTGACAGTGCCATTAGGAATGACAAAATGCTTCCTCTGTTTTGGTTTATTTTGTACAAATATTTCTTCATAATCATAAGCAGATAGTGTCAAGACTGTCCTGTGCTCAGTCTTAAGAAGGAAAACAGAAAACTGTTTGGAAATTCACTAATCAGATAGGGGAGACAAAAAAGTACTGTCATTCACTGTCCCTGCAACAGGTCATAAGAGACAATCATAACATTTTTTCATTATTTTCACAGGCAGCACATTGAGACTGATGTGTTTGGTTACACTGTACTAAATTCATCCATTTGAAATTTTTAAAAGCGAAACTACACACATTTTTTTGTGTATATCAAGGTTTAGGACTGGGACTCCCCAGTTTAGTTCTCCCACTGAGACTCCAAACCACATGCCACTCACTCCCTCTCCTTTGAGGTGCACATGTCCCTGTCCCTCTGCATTACACAAGTGCACACAGGTCCTTGAGTAAAAACAATCTCATGGATGGGATTTGCTTGAAGCAGAACTAATTCAAACTGTCTTCCCTAACATATTCCTCATGAGCCACAGGGTCTTTATTCCCTTCTGCAGTATGTGGAAGTTTTGATTGGGCAGGGCCAGCTCTATTGGTAGAGTTCTAGTGTTAACTACCCAGTGGTGTTCACTACATCCAATGTTTGAAGGTCCCACCA
>JAOTQP010001286.1:56015043-56055544 GCA_026413545.1 Cichladusa arquata
CAGTTTTCCCAGAGGCTGGTGCGTGATAGAGTATGACACACCCACTCCATACCACACTCCCTGGCCCAGGTATCTATGAGGTCATTTTTGAAATGGGTCCTCTTGTCCTACTCACTTTATTTTGGGGTGGCATGTCTCCCCAGGACTTGCTTTTCAAGACCCAGAATGCTGCTACAGGCAGTGGTGTGAGGCACAGGGTACATCTCCAGCCATCCAGGGGTTGCTTCCACCATTGTAAGTGTACTTACAGACACACCAAAAATACAGTTATTGATTAAAACTGCATTTAGTGTTCACAAACACAATAAATAAATCTTGTCATTCTCTGTACTGGAGAAGCTGAACACAGGTGGTGCCTTCCCAAGTGCTCTGTACCAGCACAACAATTCTGAGACATCTTTGGGCTGAAAAACTCTACTATGGGTCTATAAACACTGGTGCACAGCATGTCCTTTGTGAAACTCTAAATCCTAGAATGTCCTTTCTCACAGATCTGAATATTACTAGAACTTGGAGTATATCTATTAGTGAGAAAATATTATGCAACTACAGTGCATATTTCCTCATTTTGTCTTCATGAGCTGTCTGCTTTTTCCATCTAAACTTATACTGTTTATATTTTGCATGGGAAAGTTTACTTATGCTTACTATAATATTGACAAAAGTGTCACGTTTCTTAGTAAACCAGAAAGAGCAATCTGTCAAGCAAAGAAACTTAGTTTAGTGCTCATTTTAATAAATCAGTATGCAGAGATGGCTCTGTATAATCAGGCTTGGATTAACAGTTTAGAAGTCACACACACAAAAAAAGTAATTTTTATGCCTCTTCAAAACCCAGGAATACATTGTTCAATCATCAGAAAGATATTTCCTGTAAAAATATTTTATGTTTGCCAAGAACCAGAAGTCACACTGGGAATTTACAAATGAAAAGCAGAAGTGAAGTGTTTGAGTTATTTTCTCATTGTACCTGCTGTTAAGGTATACTAATGCTAACTATTTCACACACAAAAAAAACTTGGTTATAACTTCTTAAGAGGGAAAAATGCCTCAAAGCTAAATTCTTGTGTGATGATCAAATTAAATACTAAGAATCATTATTTTACTTTTATAAAGAATGGGCAATAAAAGCAGAGATTTGAAGACTGTTAATTTGCCTAGAATTTTCATCAGAGAAACAAGTCGTGAAAAATTGAATCAAGCTTTTTCAGAAAAAATAGTGTAGCTGTGGTATGTATTCTTCTCAACAGATAATTGGAAAATTGTTTTCAAAGACAGTTTGAAAAAAATTTTAACACTTTTGTTTCCGATTCACGTAACAACCAAATTAAAGGTAGGATAAAGGGTTCTAAGTCAAACTGAACAGAGATTTTGATTCCTGTGGTTCCCATTATTGAAAGGAGAAAAATCAATCAAAAAGATCTCAAACTACAGCCAAAGGGAGACTTCCCTACCACTGGTAGTTGAAAACTGTTGGAAAATTAATAGTCTCCAGACATAATGCCTTAGCTTATCCTCTTCTACTGTCCTCTCCAGGCTGCCCAACTCCAGAAGGGATTTTGATCTCTTCAGGGAGTGGGGAAAATTCTAACTTTTGCAGCCATCTGTGCCGTTTCATCTTCTCTGGATTAAAATGAAAGATCACAGCTACGCAACTGCATTAGAACTTCTTACTCTGGAGAGAAGAAGATATGGGAATGCTATAAAAAGCACAAGGTATCCTTGTTTTAACAGCCATCCCAGATAAAATTCTTAGTCTAAATAAAGGTCTTTTCATGTGAGAACCCAGGCCTGGAATTTCAAAGTTGACTATGTGGTTGTCAAAGAATAAGACAATCCAGAATTTTACTAACTTTCCACATTGAATTTGCTCTCTAGCCAGAACACAGTTATTGTACATTCTGATATGAACCAGACTGAGACATCAGTGTACAATTCGTTTGCTTTATTTGATAGATTTAATGACCTCCATCCACAAAATACCCCAGAATCACCCAGAACCAACACAAAGCATCATGGCATTCATTTCCCTTTTTTCAGAAGTGATTTGTCTTGAGATTATTGCCCTCTACTCCCCAAAGCTCACAGCATGCCATTAATTGAAGTTCAATATGCAGAAGAACTTCAAGATTGATCTTGCCATACATATCCCCAGATCAAGCCCACATTAGCATGTATCAAAAAACTCTAGGCATTATTTTATTTCTTGGTAACCTTTCCTAAGTGAGTTTATGTCTGAGAACAGAAGTTAACAAAGAAACGTAGCCTGTTGTATGCTTAAAGGTAACATTTTAGCAGGCAATAAAAAGAACTTTGGACTTGCTGTCACTATCAATTCACAGCTGACTGTCAAGAGATCTCAACTACAAATGAGGTCGTATTCTCCAATTAGAATTGTCATTCTCTCAAATACAGCTTGACCAGTGAGAAGATACTCCATCACTAAAGTGTACACCTCATCCAAAATTATCATAACCCATAAATGCCACATCCTGATGACTCCCTGTACAAAAGAGTTATATATTTGTTTATATACCTGCCCTACCAAAGAAATCCAGGGTTCAATTGACAGCTTTATATATTTTTTTTTTCTTCTGCAGGCTTTATTCTTGATTATTTTCATCTGCACTAAAAGAACAGATTAAGTCAATGCACAGTGAAAAAGTAAATATATCTCTCTGTATCACCATATCACTTAGGATCTTATGTTTAATATGTGCTATTTCTCATAAGTTTTCTGAAAAGTGTCACACTTCTGCACAGGATTTCTCAATCTGAGATGAGATCTTGATCCTCTGGGGTTTCCCCTTTTAGTGTAAACGACCATAAATAAAGGAAGGGGACTTCCCTAATGTGGATGCATTTTAACGCAAAGTAAAATCCCCTTGAGATACCTTCTTGTTGTTTCAAATTCTTTAAAAATAAAATGTTGCCTTACAGAAGAAACATAATCAAAACTAGCCACTGACAGCTGTGGCCACTGAGAGAGATTACCACTAAAGGGCCAACATTCATTAAAAATGCAGCACTCTTCATGAGTATTACACTCAGAATGTCTTGACCTCTCTTTCAAAGCCAGAAGAGCAACACTGATTAATAGTACTCCTGCCCACTAAGTTCAGTGCTTATGGAGGACACTGAAAAAATATTAAAATGTATTTGGAAGGAAGAAACAAAACAAAAGAAAACTTTCATTCTTATTACTTTTATGGGACAAGTAGAATCAGTTTTGGAAGTTGGATCGGGCAAGAACGAAGGAATTGTTACACAAATTAACATTACAGATATCTTTACAGATGTTTTGGTCAGCCCTCAGTGGGAAGAAAAGAACTGAAAGCTGCTTGCTGTTTCACAATTTACAATAGCCTTTAAGCACAAGGAAATATGTAGGAGATAAGCATGTTAATCCTACACTGCTATAAATTCACTTAAACAATAAATTCCTTAGTTGTTCACAGCTGCTTGGCTTATGGGACAGTTATATAGGCTGTAAAAAAAGACATACATAAATTAAACATTAAGATCTTTTCTTTGCTGAAATGTAAAAAAATCAAAACACAAATCCTAAAGGGTAATTTCAATATCCTGTACATAGAATACTGTAAGTAGTGGCCCAAGACGCAAGATGCATGTTTAGGGTAATTACTTCCAAATCCCATAGGTATTCACCAAGATTCAAAGCTGCAAGGTACAAGTAAATAGATACATGCTCTGTTACACACCTTTTAAGATCCTCAAATTCGACTGGTGCAATCATCAGAAAAGTATCCTCACCTTCCTTGCCAATGTTTGATGATTTTGTACAGAAATACAATGACAGGTTGATTTTTTACCTGCAGGGGGAGAGGCAGTTTCATGAAACAAAATCCTGTATTTTATTGCCTCCTTTAAAATACCATACTCCTCAATACCAGCTTGGTTATTCTTCTATTTTCTAATTTTTCATATACTAGATAAAATATTCATTTGTTAAAACAATACATGAAATAAAGCATGCAACATATATTTCATGCAAGCTCCTTTGGCAGCAGAACATGAAAGTCTGGATATAATTTAAAAGAAATAATTCTGTTTCCAGTTCAGCTCAGAATGATTTTTTCAAACAATGCAAAATCAAAACTGCATTTCTTCTGAAATCTGTGTTTTATAAAACACAGCACAATGTAAAATACAAGATAAAACATAATCTTCCATCAGAGCACCATCCTCAGGATTCCTTATATTATCTGCTTTCCAGGGCACATGTTCTGCGTTTGACAGGAACAAGCTGGAGTTTAGCATGCCCTAATCTGCTGTTCCACACCTCATTTGCCCTTACAGAGAGGCCCATCTCCTATGTAAACCAGGCAACTCCTGTCTAACAGCAAAATTATAGTCACAGTTATATTCTGCAAGTATCCTAAAATAGTAAAAGAAACCAGAAAACAATTTCAACATAGCTTGGGTAGCAAATACAGAAGCGCTTGGCAACCACAAAAATTAGGTAATTATTTCTCATCAAACTTTTTGTCATCAAGTCATTTTCACAGACTGGCACTGCAGACAGTCTTTAATTATGGCATAAATTGCTTATCTTTAAATAAATGCTTATCATTAAAACCTTTATGTCATAGAGATCTGGAAAGGATTAAGCTGGAAGGCTGTTTCTGAGGTTTTATCAAAAGTGAGACCTTGTAAAAAAACCCCCAAAAAACCAAACAAATGCATCAATATGAGAAAAAATGAGATGCCATAGATATCAAAAAGTGTCACATATTCAGAATATTCATAGATGAGAAAATAAAATAATAAGCATATTTATTACTTCTTAATTTCAAGTAATTTGAGCAGGTACAAAAAACAGGGAGGCTCCAATCAAAATTCTTAATCCACACCTTTCAGAATCACTGGGATCACTAGGATTTTGGCTTCATGACGTAGGGAGGTTCAGCCATGCTTTCTGAGAGCCAAAATCTAAATCATGACACAAATTGATAACTTCTTTCAGTGATCATGCTTTGTCATTTAGCACAGCCTTGCAAAGGGCATCAGACTGCACAGTAAGAGCTTTGCTGTATGATAGTAAGTGGGATTCTACAAATTTTTATACTGTTTGGACCAGGAACATATGAAGCTGTGATTCTGGCAAGTAAGACTTCTAGAAGGCACATTAGATACTTTACAGGCAACATCTAATGTGGTACACATGCTTGCTCCTCTCCTAAAGATTATTTTGAAGTAATTCATGTCAAAGGGCATCACTAATATGTTTTTATTGCTTGACACATGGAATTTATTACTCCTAAGTTGTCAGGGCCAACTTATCTCCTGGCTTGACCAGCTTTGCACTGCCTTCTGTGCTCCTCCCAGCAGCCAAACCTACACACTGCTGGAGCCAGTAGGAATGTTCAGATTTGACTGGAACATTAAAAATTGACTATGATTTAGTTTCACAGAATGTTTCTAAGCTGATTGTGGCACACAGACCAGCAGGAACTGCACCAAAGGTCTGACTGCCTGGGCAGAGAGTGCTGCCATCCAGCTATTCCCACAGAAAGATGCTCACTTCACTGCTCCAGTGTGGGAGAAAAACCAGAGTCAGGCCTTGTCATAACACACTTAATAGTCTCTGGTCAGATGTGCTGATCATGGTCATTTAGGTTCTTGTGGGAGCAGTCTCAAAGATCTAGAACATCCATTTCATGCAAAATGCCAATGCAGAAAACCAGAATTTACTAGGAACTAAAAGAGAAAATGGATGGATATACACATTCACTTGAAACCCTTCTGTACCCAGAGCAGCAGCATGATCTAAGAGGAAAAACAGCTGCTGTCAGAGCCCTGCCCACAACTTTCTTCTCTCTTATAAAATCAACATTCCTAAAAAGCAGCAATTTTACTGCTTTTAAAAACTAAATTTCACATTCTGCAACCTCAACCCAGACACTTAAGGCATTGTAATTTCCTGAAATCTATTCAGTTTAGCACAATATTCAGGCCTTGAAAGTGGCATCACATTTCTTGACATCTTATAGACAATTGTTATACAAGGCAGAGTTCTAGATACTGCCTAAGAATATGCAATGTCGTCATGTTTTATGAGGTCATAACACAGTAAGCTATGCCAGAGGCAAAGCAGTCTGTCCCATCAAAGGATGGGATTATTGTACCATAAAATTTGCATAATGGTATTACTTTTGTATGGCAAACATTTAAGATAAAGTTATATTGAACATTTTTCTTGGTTAAATTTTTTTGTACTGCTTGTCTATTTTTCTTCAATATTTTTCTTTTTCAGAAGCTTTCACAAATGTTCTGTAAATGGACAACTATGCAGGCAAGAAGGAAGACAGGGTGTTCCAAAAGTTCTCTCTCTTTGGCTTTACAATATTCTAACTTATATTATGAATCATGGACCTGAAACACCCTGAAAAAAATAAATCTTTCATAAGTCTTTATTCATAAAATGCTCCTTAGTAGAGAGACCAGACTTCTCATTTCTGCAGAAGAGATAAAACTTTACCTCTATTTAATATTATATTAATCCCTCACAACTGGATTTGCTTATAGACACAATCCTGATCATAGAAATGAGACCCATACGTTATTACTGTGACTCAGACTTCGATTCTTATTCTCCAGTGGCATTAAACACATCCTGCTAGAAATTGTGACAACATTTTCCTGTCATACAGTCTATACAGTCTGTTTGTTGCATTTATCCACCTCCCATATTCTGTCAATAATTACTACTCACTGTAGTTATTGTACAATCAGAAGAAACAGTTGGATCAACACTGAGCAGACTCCAGCAAACCAATGAGGCTCAAGTTTTTTAAGGGTGTAGCTCCATTATAAACCAATGCGGTGCAATGAGAAAAGGATGTACCTTCACACTGTGTCTCTGCTGACAGTGAAATCACAGAATGGCTAAGGTTGAAAGGGACCTCTGGAGACCATCTGGTTCAACTCTTTTGCTCAAGAAGGACCACCTAGATCTGGTGGCCCAGGAACACGTCCAGATGGCTTTTGAATATCACCAAAAAGGGAAACTCCATATACTCCAAGGGTGTTTGGGTGTTGACTGAGACAGCATGATAGATAATTTTCTAGTAGCTTTTAGGGGGCTATGTTTGGATGGAATGAACCACTTGTTTTTCAGTTTGTGCAGATCACCTCTTATCCTGTCACTGGGAATCACTGAAGAGAGAGCATGGCTCCTTCTTTTTTCTTCTGTATTATACACACTGATAAGATCCATCCCACCAGCACCAAACATTCACTTCTCCAGGCTGAATGGTCCCAATTCTTTCAGTCTTTGCTCGTAGGAGAGATGCTCCAGCCCCTTCATCACCTTTGTGACTTTTCACTGGACTTTCTCTACTATGTCCATGTCTCTCTTATACTGGGGGCCCAGAACCCACTCCATGTGTGGCCTCACCAGTGCCAAGGAGAAGGATCGTGTTCCTCAGCTAGAGGGTCAGAAAGTTGCCCAGGATACCCTTAGCTTTTTTGCTGTAAGGGCACAATTGGCTCAGCATCAGCTGGGGTCCATGAGGACCCTGATGCTGCCAAGCTGATTTCAGATGGGTGGCACCCAGCACATATTGGTGTCTGGTGTTAAATTGCTGGCCCTATCACCCTAGTAGTGCATCAATTGCTGGCTCTGTGGCCTCAGCAGCACACTGCAGCACACAGCAGAACAACTCCAGCACACTGCTGGAGGGCTCTCTGTCCAACCTGAATGTGTGCAGCTACAAATGTGCCGTGAAGTAAAACACCAATCTCAGTTCCAGCAGGAGGGAAATCACTTAAAGTGACAAAGTGACAAGGTCAAAGGCATAACAGAGGCCTTCAGGAAAAGATGTAAATTAATGACAGAGAGCAGCTCTTTGTCAATCAAATCACTAATGCAGGAGCACTGCTAGAGCACCTGCGTATTTCTCAGGCATAATTGACCTCTTTGTGGGTTAAGTGAAGGTGGCCTACGCACCTCAGTTAAAATCTATAAAGTGTTGGCCCAAATCATTGCCACGCAACACGTTATAACACCATCTCACAGTGTTGATGTGAAATTCCCACTGAAGTCCAAGTGTCAAAATTGGTGTGGAATGGACTGCAGCCAGCCATCCCCCACTCCAGGGTCTGTCAGTGACACGTGCGTGTCCCCACCCACTGGGACCAGCACGGAGCCTTGTGGCAGCAGCACACCCAGCCCTGCCACTGACCAGCAGAGAGGAATAAGTCCCTTCCTCTGCAGGTCCTGTAAGCCTGACAGAGCTGCTCTGCAAGCTGCTGTCGGACTGTAGCCATTTTTCCACTCTGTGGATAAAGGTCATGGGCAACTCATGATGTGAACACCATCTTTTTACCCAGGATACTGTCAAAGGGGTGGTGCTCAATGGTGAAAGAGCACCCATACTTCCCAGACAGGGCAGAGGTCAACTCAGATACCTTGATGGGCACCCAACAGGACCATAGGCAGGTGGCCTCTGCAGCTGTGCACAGTTAGCAACACAGGGTCCTGTCTTAAGAGACTCCCCTACAGAAGCTGCACGTTTATTCCCGAGACTGGCTCAACAGTGATACTGTGCTTTCGCTGTTGCCTGTGTTCATTAGATGAGTGATTCAGTGCAACAAGAGTATGGCACAAAACAGCAGTTTTAAAAATGAGCAGTTTTCCTATTGTCTCCTTTTTCCATGGGTCTGTGTACTAGTTCAAAGAAAAAAGTTGAAGGTGTGATTGAGTTTGCACTACTGTTTAGTTTCCAGCTGAGAAAGTCTGATGGCAGCAGTTCACTTCCAAATGATGGATAACAAGAGAAAATTGTTTCAACTAAGAAGGCTCAGCATAAAAACTAAATATGTTCCATAACAATTTAAATAGAATCTCCCATTAGTTTTAGAGAGCTGTAGTTCAGGGATTTCAGAGTGGACCAAAGAAAAAGTAACACTTGAAACTTATATAACGTTTTCTTTGTTATTCAGTCATCATTACTTCTTCAAAGAGTTGTACATAAACAACACATTTGTGTATTCTATATTACATTTGAAAATCATCTGTACTTGCACCTGTTTATGACTTGTGTTCATCTCTTATATGAGATGGTGATTGACAGGAACAGAGATGCAGAATCTCCATTGCAAGCAGAAATACTACGGTGCTGAAATGCCAATAATTTAAAGAAAAAAACCTAAAACCTTGAATCTGCAAAAGAGACAAAGGAGTACTATGAAAGAAAATGTAATGATTTGAACTCATCTGTTCATCTTTCTCTAGAATGAAATTTTGTTTTACCCCTGCCTTTTACATCAGGAACAGAGAAACCAAAAAAGTGTCTGAAATTCTACGAGGAAGTCATAGTGCTGAAAATACTTAAGGTTTACAGTGATAGCAATTATTATGCAAAACTATGTAATTATAATTATTAAACTAGTGCCAGCATGTGCCAAGTTCAGAAACTTTCAATTTAGCAGTAAAACCACAAAAGGGGAAATTAATTTTAAAAATACCTCATATTAAAAATAATACATCTTGTTTTAAAATACATTAAAAATAATTTCACTTAAAAATAATTAATTCCCTAGCAATCTAAGCCAAGGCATAAGCTGTCAAGCCATCATCAGAATTTACAGCAATTCCAATAGAGAAGGACCTTCTGAGTCTACCACATTCCTGTTTTTATGTTGCAGACATCATCAGCATTACCCAATTGCAACCTTACTCCCAAATTCCAACCTGCCATATGCATTTGAAGATATTGTTTACAAACAATTACTCCATTACCTCCATAATGCCCTCTACATTTTTATGACCTTAACATGTCCTTTTCATCCCCCTACACTTTCTCCTGTTTCATCCTACACCACTAGTCTTCTGACCAGCACTTAAATATAAGGGCAACATACTCAACATAATCTAAGACTTGTGGAGGACTCCTTACATTTCAGATAAACAAACAAATCCCAGGGTTTTATGAATTTGTAATGCAAGATTTAGACAGCATCCCTGAAGTTTCACAGAAACAATTCTTCTTTTCTCAGGAAAACTTTAATGGGTTTGCTCATATATTCCTAGTACAACTCTTAATGATGTTCCATGCTTTAATTTGTTCACTTAGTATTCCTCTCACAACTCACCTGAGACAGCTCATTATTTTGTTCTTAAATAATGACCTAATCAACAGTTAAATAAAACTTTTCTCCACTGCATAATAGTAAGACTTCCTTGCTAAGATCTTACCCTTACATGCCACACACTAAACTAGAAAGACACCTGCATTCCTCTAAACTAATGTTATAGTTTCCACTTTATAGTTCCTCACTATAAAATCAGAATGATTAGCATAGCAACATCAGGTTGTCTTATTTTTATTTGTTGATCTCAGAGGAAGATAAAGAGCCTGTTTAGGGTTCAAGAAGACCTGGGCATGTTTTCCTTCCTAATTTACTCTCTGATGAAGATAGGTACTTTAAGGTTTGATTTCTTTAACAAAAATTTGTTTGGCCACTATTTAAACTAGACTAAACTTAAAACCTTGTCCATTTACCTTAGGTTTTGGTAAAAAGCATGTATTAAATATATTTCCTTTCATAATTACATTTTGCCAATATCCTCAAGAAAGTGCATAATGAAACTGGTTATCTATATTTTATTCAAAACAAAGTTGTAGCAGCTAATTTTAATGCATCCATTAGGATTCTTTCCATTTTAGGAACTTGAAAAGCAGCCGAGGAAGCATGCAGGCTCATTTGTCTATTATGAATATCTCATTTTGTAAGGACTCTAAAAAAACAAATTTATGATGTTTTCATGTTCCAAATACCTAAGCAAAAAGTAATTTTCATTTAAGTTGACCCTCAGGTTAATCACACATCATAGTCATTTTTCATTTCAGTCTCATAAAATTCTTGTCAAAAGGATCATTTGATGTGTTATTGAATGGAAGATAATGCAAAGAAAGCATTCTAAGATATCTTTATTCACCATGGCTTTCACGCTGCTGCACGTCAATTTCCAAAGTGTTGCATGCTGCGTGTGCAAAAGTTCAAATGTACAGGGAAATTGCCAGAATGAGTTATACAGCTTCTAAACAAGAAACCAGATATGATAAACTGAAAAATTGACCTTGGCATTTTTAACTTGTTATAAAGTGTCACAAAATATGACAATTATAAAAAACAATGGTTCCCAATACATTTTACTAAAGCCTAAACAATTTAAGGAATCTAAATTATATTACAGACAGACTTGTCAGAAAGTTTTAGACCAGTATTTTAAAAATCAAATTTTTAAAAAAAATAAGTGACAGTCAATATCCAGGACAGCATGTCATCTGATACTTACCATGATTCTTTAATATGTTTTCTGACAGCAAGTTTTTTAGAGTCAGGTGTTGTAAAAACACAAACCAAAATGGTTTCAGACCTAAATGCAAAAGGCAACCCTGCTTCCTTTTGTACTTACAGAAAAAGTGCCAGGAAACTAGATCAAACTGCTCTAAGTCAAAACTCCTTGGAAAAAAAATGCTATAAGCCTGGGTAAAGGCATTCTACTATATATTTGAATCAACAGAAAATTAATGATCATATATGAACCTTAATTTCTTGCATGATCTGTAACTTTATCAGAATTGCTTAAAGTAAGATGCAAAAAATACTTATTTGCTATGCAGTGCTAATACAGACTAAAGGGGTTACAGGAAATGAAGACACCTTCTTCATCTACGTACACTGTCCTCCGAAAATTCTTCTCCCTGAGAAAGATAATATCAGTGACATTATGTATGGCCATCTTTGCTCTAAGGTCACAGTATTCGCTCACAGTCAGATCAAGGGCTCACCACAGCACACAAGTCCTTCTCTACAAAGCTCTTCTCCAGCTTTCCCACAATGCAGAGGTCAACAGTATAAATGAATTAATAAATAAATGAATTAATGGTAAATTTACACCCAATAAAACTATCTTTACCAGTGCTAATAATTCGAATAATTCACTGTTATACTCTCACAAACAATACAGCTCACAGTGAGAGAAGAGAGATCACCCGGAATAGGGTTTGACCAGAAGTTTCACAAAGGATTTTTTTCCTTTTAAGTTTGTCAAAAAACAGGACCAAAATGACTGTGAAAAACTCTAAGACTCAACTATTTTGGAAATAGTGCTAGACTGCATCATTTTCTAATTCTTTAGCAGGAAAAATTGCCTGTGCAGGACCACATTTTTAAAGTCATAGTAAGTCTTCATGGTGGATTTTCCCCCCAGTGTATTAAAAAAAAGGCAGTGAGCTGGGGGTCATCACAAGACAGGATGTTTTGTAGAGCCAACACTGCAGGAAGAGAGAAGCTGGCTCTGCTTTGTCTCTGCTGACTGCATGGGAAGGCAGGTCTGTTAGCCCAGGGGGAGCAGAGATCACCCATCATTCTCCTGACAGCAGAAATCAGTAATTGTCCATCTGCCTGCAGCAACACAGCAAACTGAACATGGCCCGGCAACTCAAGTAAAGAGAAAAAAACAGCATTTTCACAATACTTGAGGAGTAGAAACATTTCCTACAATATGTTAAAGTGCTACTACAAGTTCAATAGTGACCTTAGAGCTTCAAAACTGAACTGATGTTATCTATGTAGTGTGAAATATTCTGTCTGCTGGATAAAGAAAAATTAGGAAGGAAAAGAGAACACAACCCCTGATATTCAGAGCTGGTGATAAATTTTAAACACACCAAGCTACAAAAATTTTCCTTTTGCTGGTTAAATAAGCATATAAGAAAATTATACAAGAAAGCTGTTATATTATTTGATTTGTTGTAAATAAAAACAAAAGAGTGTGGTTTGTTCTTATAACCCAATTCAGCTGCAAACATACATGCAATTTAATGCTCTGACTAGTCAGAGCAATCACAGTTATTGCAAATTTTATTTGTGCAGTAGGCCAGACTTTTTATGTACAATTTGCCAGAGGGAAAGGGAAAAATGGGTTATAGATACTTCTGAATGCTTCTTAGGACAGCCTGCATACTACCTATGTATAAAGTATATTTTGTAGAAATATTTTAGATGCCAGGTAAGGAGCAGCATTTCCACACATGGAAAACATTTTCCAGATTTTTAGTATCCATCACTCTAAGACTTCTATCAGTGACATCCAAACCCCAGTACTTCTACTGACAAGAGCACCTTATTTTAAACTTCAGCCTAAAAGCACATATTCATTCCTAAAAGACAAAAACATAATCTGAAAACTATCCCTGTCTTCAGAAAGTCTCTGTGTTAAACCAGGTCTTCCTTTTCAAATGGTGTTTTTAATTCTTGGTAGTAATTAGTAAGTCAAGCAAGGTTGTTTGAAAAGCATGTATAGATATGACAGGAATAATAATGTTCTCTTGATATCTCACTGGGTCAACGAGTAGGTGGCATACATGCTGTCTTGTTCTACAGTGACCAGAAGCTGCTAAGAAAGGATTATCTACTACAGAAACAATTAATTACAGAACAGAAATTCATAAATAAATTAAACAAAATAAAGCATGATGGACAGTCTACACAGTAGATAAATATAGTCCTCACACTTACCTTCATTCATGGAAGGATAAAGATAGTAAAAGAAGGTATTCTTTTGCCTATTTTTCTCATAAATCTGGCACTAAAATCCTGTCATGCCCTCTCAGGATGTCAAAATTGAAAATCAGAGATAAATATAATACAGAATTAGAATGTTATCATGTTACTGCACCAATTAATGGGCACCATAGGTTGGTAAGGCTAACTATAGATCCTTTACATTATGATATTTAGCATTGCTGTTTCAGGAGAAGCTTCATTGGTAAAACATCCTCTGAATTTCTCTTGGTTCATATTTCATCACAGGGAAGAAAATATCAAAGAGTGGTCAGCAGAGAAACACAACTCAAATCAGCCTACGAAAAGGTTGCAGCTAGTGACCTACAAGCAGCAAGGGAATACAAACAGGTAAAGATCCTGAGACAGAATAGTACTGAGCAGAGCAAGTTGCTCATTTTCTGAAGGAGAAAAAGTTGTTTTTCTTTTGAACACACCATCATTGCTTGTTTATCCTGATCATCATGGCATCCTTTTTCAAAAAGGAAAGAGTGGTAGTGAAAATCTAAATGCAGCTCAACTTTTGCAAGATGTGTAAGTTTCAGACCTTTTTTCCAAATATTTTTACAGTATTTGGGACATCTAAAAACTGCTATTTTTACACAAGCGATAACAATTTTAGAAATTTTAAGTTCTACCAGTGGGAATGATGCCAAAATGAAAAACAAATTCTTAAGCTGTATTAATATTTAGAAATGCAGCTACTTTCATTAAAGTATTCTTTAAAGCTCTTGAGCTTTCTATGTGCCAAGACAAACCCACAAGTTTCAGATCTCTGCAAGGTTTAAAAGTCAAATTTTGGTGAAGTAAAATGGAGGTGATGGTTTGAGAGGCTTCTCTCAGGTTAAAATTCTGGGAGAATATGAGTATAGTATAGGAGAATTTGCTTTCTAGGCAAGTGAAACAAGTCACCTATGGTGAAGTCATTGCTTCTCCACAGCATGGGGTCTTATTAGTAAAAATAAAAAACACCAGAATCAAAAAGGGATTCTAGGACAAATAAATTATAAACTTTCTATAAGTAAATAATACACTAGAAGGAAAATTATCAAACTGGAGAAAAACACATCAGCTGAATAATTCAATAGCTTGTTTTGAGATTGATGTTAGCTACCATTTTCCCTAACAGCTCTGACAAAATAATGGGCAAGTACTAATTACATGCAAGTGAGAAATCACTGATAACACAAAAAAAGAAAAGAGCAGTATAAGAATTAAAGGACTTTGAGGAGAGGAACAAGGCACGCTGAATGTTCAATTTTATGAAATGCAAATGTTTTTATTAAGAGGTTAGTATAAAGGGGACATACAAACAGTAACATCCTCAACAGGAAATAACTGAAGTAGAGATGGATTTGCATGTATTGATTAGCCAAGGACGAGTGTAAGCTACCAGAATAAAGTAGTAATGAGAAAAGCAAATACCATGCTAGAATGCATCAGGTGAGGTTTCACTGTTAGTGATAGGTGTGTATTCACAGCCACAACCAAGGCTCCTCAGTTTTTCTGAAGGATGACTTCCTCAGACAGTGTCTTCAAGCACATGATGAGAATCTTGGGGCTTTGCTGTGGAGGCCCAGGAGTGGACATCAATGATCCCTGTGCTTCCCATCCAACTCAGGATGATTCCATGATTCCTACAGCAGATAACTTCCAAGAAATTTAAGCACACAAGAAAATAAAGGAAATATTCCTTGCCTTTTCTCAAGGTGCAAAGAGTATAATTCACTATGATTTTACAAAATTACACAAATATAATTAATATATATCTAATGTCCTACTTAGCTTTTGGAAGACAGGAAAAAAATTACTTCCCTGTGTCAGAGGTAGCAGGGACATGCTTTAGGTCAAGCAAAAACCCACAGGCAGAGTTTTGCAGACACATTTCTCTTATCTGCCCTCCTTTAACCTTTTAGCTGTGTTCTGCTGCAGTGATTTGTCACTATTTTTGTCACAGTGTAAATAAAATTCAAAAATGCTACAGCTGCATGAGAGCCTTGCTTTGTGATGCAAATGAAGAGCTTCTGAAAAAAACCTATGTTATAAAACATTACATGGTTCAAAGACACATCACAATTTTTTCTCAGAGAAAACGCTTTTCAGCCATGTCATTTCAGTGTAAAATTCCTATTTAGAGAGCCAAGTTTTGAATAGTTTCAAGGCTTACTTATCACCTTGAAACCTTAACTAGAAGTGCTCTTTCTACTCTTGATCATAATCCATTTTCTATATTCAGGCTTGGAACATTTGTTATCTGCTCCTGAAGTCTTATAAGCTTTATAAACTTAATAAACAAGGATGCCCTCTACTTCATAATGTCACAGCTAATTTCAGATCCTGGATTAAAATATATGGTCCCACTTAAGATTATTAAAAATTGCATATAATCTGATATTACACTAGAGACAACATGTCTCTACACCATCTTTTTGCACTCTTGTCTGCAATTCTAAATTCAGCATATGTGCAATGGCACACAGCATAAAAATTACATACATTATTCAAGCAATTAGTGACCTTAAACAGCTTTTCACAGCAGAAAATATTGTCCTTCATTTTACTTCAGAAGAGACAAAAAGGAAAAAAATTAATAAAGCCTTAAAAAATCAGCACTTCACATCTGTATATAGAAAGGACCAGGATGTTCTTCTGGGCACTTCTACACTAGCATAAGAGATCCTTTTCAAATTAAATAAATATTTCTCTGTGTCATACAAATGAGAAATGTTCTAAGAACAGATACATATACAGTTTCTCACACATGTAACATTTTTTAAGCCATTACTACATACACCATGAGGTATTTGATGTACAAATGTTAAAAATCATAAAAGCAGAAAAAGTATTTTCAGCAGAAGCCTAGTCCTATGACTTTTAACAGATCACATACAATTACTATTCATTAATAGAAGTAGAACATAATAAAATGTTTGCAGGAGCACCATTAGATATTTTAGGACAGCCCTGAGACACCTCATGAGTAAGTGGAAAATGTGAAGTACCAAGAAAATAAAGAAAAATTTAAAAAGAAAAAGGAAGTATAAACAATAAGTTGCATTAAGATTTTCAAGTGGTTGATTGAACCTAAATATTTTCCTACAAAATACATTAAAACATCCTTCAGCTGCAGTCAAAAGGACAACCTGCTCAAAAGCAGTGCTCTCTTTTATGAGAAAACTGGAAGAAATTATTTCTACTTTTCATATTTCAAAAGAAAAATGCATTATATCAGCAACAAAACTCTGAAAACTGCCTTCCACACATTTTTAAGAAAGCTCTCTCAGCAAGCATCCAGGAAGCAGAAAGGCTATTAACTTACAGCTTAATATGCAAGATCTTGGTTTAGCAAGGTGTTCTGCAGAAAAGAGAAGCTGCCAAATAGTAGAGTTTGTATTGAACAAGCCAGCATCACTAATAACTTGACATTTTTTTCCTTTCTGGTTTTGGACAGCTGAATAAATTTTGCTTCTTATAGATGCTGAGCTGGCAGCCTAAACATCAAATCCATGTCAGAGGTGTCAAATACTGCAGGCACCGATGACTTCAGACTTTCCCATGCTTAGATTTAGAGGGTATAAAAGCCATGGGGCTCCTTTGTTTGGGGCCCTCCTCACACAGCTTGAGTTGTTATTTTGTTATTGCTCCAAGATTTAATTATTTTAAGGATCAGGACGTCTGAGACTGATAAGGGAAGCCTGAGGTCAGCCAGTGAGGACACCTGCTCTGACAGTGTGGGATGTGTAGCTGTGAAGGGGTCTCAGTCCCAGCTTAGGATGTGCAAGAGTGGCTCCTGGATGGTCAGACAGGGAAGTTTCCTTAACTGTGGGAAAGTGGCAGTACTGACACTACTAAAACTTCAGTAGCATCCAGATACATACTCAGATTGGTAAGACCATAGTTGTAATAAAAAGCTTCGCTGTCACCAGGTCAGTCACTGATCTGTCTTGCAGCACCATACCACTGAGGCTTTAGTAATCTTAGGGAAACTTTCCTGACTGACCATTTGGGGGCCATTCTTGGAGTCCCACTTGCCCCATCCCAGACTTACTGCTGGAACCAAAGCACCTTCACAGCAGCTCCAGTGAGCAGCTCCAGTGCCCTGCTTGGTTCCCACTACATACAGTCAGACAAATTTCCCTCACTGGTTCAGTTCCAGATTTCCTCTAGCAGAGTCACAGAGGTCTGGTTCCTTTCAGGAATTCAACTGTGGTGCAGCAACACAATTACAAGTCAGGCTGGATGCCTCCAGGCTTTTGTACCCTTACAGCCTGAGCACACATTCCTCACAGACACTTCATGCCTCTTAAATGTCCTTAAGTTTAGAGCCTGGGATCTTCTCCTTGGTGTTTTTTAGGTTCTACAGAGTCACTGGGTGGCTGGCCTTCCAGCCTCACATGTCCCTGTACCATTTGTTAGACAAAGGGTCTGTGCCAGGTCACAGCCCATTGCTGGGGGCTCCAGCCTTTTCCCCCCATCCAGGGCACAGCAACCTGCAGCTTGCACTGCAGCATTAAGCTGCCTGCACTGGGCATATTCCAGAAGTGAGTTCTAGAGATACTAGGTCCACGACATTTTTAAGTCTGAAACACAACACAGCTATTTTATCAGAGCATGATACAAAGCCTATCTTCTTCAACACAACCTTTCCTCACATTTTCTGTTTGTCGTCCGCAGCTCTATCACTTTTTTTAATTGATCCTGAAATTTGGTCTAAGTCTTTCAAGGACTATTCATAAATTCAGATTATGTGCATGATGCTGAAGTTGTAGTCTACCTTTAATATTCTCCATCCAGTATCATCTGTAATTTTGCAGCCTAATTAAAATGATTCATGGTTCAAATATTCCTCACTAATTGTTTAATTCTCTAGATATTTCAATAAACACACTATTTGTGATGCTAATGCACAGTTTCATATATGATATTTAAACAGCATAAATTTAAAGCACTGTTATAGTACTTCCATGGTAATAAGACCAGAATTCTATAAGAATGACAAATATAGTAAAATAGATAATTTGTGGAGCCTCAGAATTAATTTAATGGTTCTTGAATGCTAGTCTGTTTGTTGGGGTTTTTTAACCATGAGTTTTGTATAATAAGGGATATTGCCTCTCTCCACAGTTTGTTCTTACACCAGTGAATCATGACTCAGAACTCCAACATAAAATTTTATTGTTTAAATACTCTTACAATTGCATAAAACCACCTGTGTTTCAAAGAGATCTAGTTTAAGCAGCATTGGGTCCTGAAGCTTCTCAAACCGTCATTGCACTGACCTAATTAAACTCCTCTGCATTATCTGAGACTCAAAGCCTAAGCATTGGGAAATCTAGTCCAGGTCCAATCTTCTACTTACATAACACCAATCTTCTACTTACATAACAAGAAATTTCATTGCTTCCAAGCAGGAAGACATGCATCAACTTCTGATAAACAAAAGAACATTCTTTATTCCAGAGTAAATTATTTTATCCAAATCCAATGTATGTGAAAAGGGAATTTTTTCACCCCCTTAAAAAATTCAGAGTCCTGTCAAAATCATGCTCACTGGTTGAAAGCCAAGGGTCTCTCACTGTCTGTCATTATAAGTGTATATAAAATAAATACTAACATTTAAAATTGAAGATTTTGTTATTACTTCTATGAATGTTAGTACAACTAGAAAAAGTAGGAGCAATGAGGACTTTCAAACCATATCTGACTTACACATTACATGTTTCTGAAAATACTTCATTCATCTGCTTAGTTATGATTAAGAGCAAATTACTCACTTTACTAAATGAAAGCCACCTGCAGTTCCTCCTAGTAACCCCAAGCAATGGGCAGCAGTTTCTTACATTCCCCAAGTTTAATTCTCTTCTGCATCATTAAAGCTATTTCAGCCCCTTTGCTACCAGAATACCACAATTCAATAAGCAAGAACAGACAAATTTTCTGTGTTTAAAGATTGGGAAAATTTTATATTAAATAATTTTAAAATCATCTAAGGTAACTATTTTCATAATTTGAAGTACAGACACGAAAAATTGACTGTGCAGTTTTAATGGAAGCCTGCCTCTCTCCTGAAAACTAACATTTTCCAGCAAGTCTTTTACAACATCACAGAAAATTCATGACAGAGTGAATGACACTAAGTTTAGAATAACACTGTAAAACAAGGGCACTTAGTTCTCCAAGAGGATGTATCCAAAAAGAACATTGAGTTACACTCAAAAGTACATAATCCATCAGCTGCCAGAACGAGCTGCAAAGCTCCAGCCTTTTGTAATTGAACAACCATTTTTCTCAGAAACTGTCTTTACCATTGACCTAGGAAAGTAACTTTTTTTTCTCTCCCATTGCTGAATTCACCAAGAAAACCACTGAAATTCTTTGCCATTTCTTGGGACAGAAGTCAAAGGTCAACAAAAATAATTTACTCATAGATATGAGCAAAAGACATTTTACCTCCAGGAAACTATGCTAGCAAGCTGTGAGATAGAGCCAGATGAGAGCATTAAAAATTTCTTATGATGGGATTAATTAATGATTCCTCATGCATCCCCACTGCATGATACAATATAGAAGAGTTCAGCTACTCTTGTGTTGGCAAGTTTATCAGAGGCTTAGCGATTTCAGAGCACTTATCAATGCTCCTCCAGCTGCATAGAGAAAAGGAAATTATCAGGACAATCATATCACAGGTGCACTCTCTGTCCTCCCAGCAGTAAGATGTCTCAGATATTGCAGTGTGTAGATCTGGTGTTTTTCTGCAGTCACAGCTCACAAGCACCAGGACTGAGCAATGATGTCAAAAATACCATAAAAGTTGCAAACTAGTGCTGGGACATTCCATCAGAGAAGGGCAAATATATACCCAAGAGGTTCAAAGAAACACGTGCAGACCTCTGAAATTTCCAATCAGAAACAGGCTCATCAAGTATTTTCTAGTTGTTTAACAGGCTTGGCGAAAATTGCTGACAATAATAATAGGCTATCAAGAAAAAAGGAATGGCACTATGTAGTGTGTTTGCCATCCAAAAAATAAAAGAGAAGTTCAACAGTCAGTTCTGGAACAGTCAGAACATTTGTACTAGCTAAAGATTTCATTCTGTCCATTCTTTTTAATTTTCTCTACTTCACCATCCCCACCTGCCATCTGTCTGGATCTGATCTGGCACTTCTCTGCTCACACTGCAATTACCATCATTTAGCAATCAGCAGTGCTCAAGATGTTCCCTTTATTTCACATCACCAGCTGGCCACTTTACATCTCCTCCAGTAGAAAGCCTATTGTCCTGGTTCCAGCCAGGACAGGGTTAATTTTTGCAGTAGGGAGGAGGCAGCATGGCTAGGACCCAGAGGTTATTTTGTACCACCTCATGTCATCACCAGGGGCAGGAGAAGGGGTCCCTTCTGGATTTCGGTCCCAGTCCCATAGTGGAAGAAGGAGCCATCCAATATTGTCTATTGTCTATTGTCAATTCCACATGAATTGCTCCTTTCTTGTACCATCTGCCATTAGCACTGTTGTTATTTCTGCCTTCTTATCTCATTGCTGTTTCCAGTAAATTGTTCTCATCCCAATCCATGATCTTGGTCTTTCGTGCCTCCAGTTGCCCTCTCCAGCTGCCACAGAGGGGAGGGGGGCCAAGCAGCACGTGGTTTTAGTGGCAGCATTAAATTGGAGATTACCATTCCTAAATCACATCACCTATGAATTGTGGGGGTTTTTTCCACACATTTTTACCTCATGGTAACAATGGGCCAGTACCACTTTAGAGGAGGACTGTGCAAGAAAGGCAAGAAGGTCTGGGTCCTGCTCATGGACTAGCTCAGCCACAGGAAATGCTGGGAAGCCAGCTCCAGGTAGCTCTGAAAAGAGAAGGGGCAAACACTTGTGAACCTGCAGGTTCCAGATTTTCTAATCCTGATTCATCAGAATCCAAAGCATGAGTGCCAGGGTGTAGGAACTCCTAGTCAGCACAGGCTGGTTGCCCATGCAGAGGACACACAAATGAAGCCCCAATGTTTGAAGACATGCTGTCTGCATGAAGCCTTGTGCCAGTAGACCGAAAGAGCAAGTCCTTATGCCTCTTAATGACAAAGTTTGAGTGAGCCCACACAGAGATGTTGAAACAACAGGCCAGCCTAGCTCTTACCTCATTGCAAAGACAAAAATACCCAGTCCAAAGCAGCAAGAAAAAACATAAAAGACTTCTAACAGCAGTGGAGCAATTGTTATTGATTTTGAAATCGATTATTGTATTTTAGCATAAATACTTTTCCATTGTTTTGTTGCCTTCTTTCTTTATTTAAACAGTCTTCATCCACTTCACGTGCTCACTGCAAATTAACACAAGTAGATACACTGGAGACTGGAGAGTTTAGCTAATTTTTCCAGCTCTCATGGATTGGAATTTGATTTTTAGTGGCTTCTGAAATTTACAGCCGAGCCTTTCATCTACCTGGAAGTAGAGTTCCATAAATGGAAGTCTGAATGTGAGAATTCAGGCTTAGTGTGGAGGTTGATTTTTTTTTTAATAAGTCTTAAAAAGAAAAAAATCCTGGTTTTATGTAATGTATTAAAATACAAATATACCTTTCTTCCCCATTAAGAAATATGAGGGCTACCAGGGAGTCTTTTCTTCCTTTTAGTCCATAGCTAATATTTCTCACTTTTTCTTAATCACAGGTATTTCTATAGTAGAAATGCTGCCTGTGTAGTGTTACATTCAACTGTCTTTCATAGATAATGCTCAATACATTTAGATACGTTATGTTGCAAGCAAATTTTTACTCTCCATTAATATTAATTGGTTTTGGTATGTGTGAAGTTAGTTAGAGATTACACTTCTCTTACCATGATTAGTAAGCTCTATGATATTTCAGCCACCTGTTCCATCACTGCCTCTGACTTCACCAAAATTTCAAGCAAACAAGTTAACAGCCAGTAATAGAATAAATAGAAAAGTATCTTGAAAACATTTTTAATATTTTCATTGACTTGTGCTTTGAAAAAAATGCCATTCCCTTTTTTGTTAAAAAATAGCAATTTTAATGTTCAGGCAGGAAACTCACTGAAATACCTTCTTTTCTGCACAAAATCTATGTGGTTGAATATACATTTCCCAATATCATCATCTGCATGAAAAGAAAAAATTTTTCTACATATTTTTGTAGAGCCCAGTTTAATTTGGATGACCAAGGAGGAGGAGGATGGAATCGTAGTC
Source organism: Cichladusa arquata (assembly GCA_026413545.1). Classification (NCBI taxonomy): domain Eukaryota; kingdom Metazoa; phylum Chordata; class Aves; order Passeriformes; family Muscicapidae; genus Cichladusa; species Cichladusa arquata. The sequence goes on from JAOTQP010001286.1 coordinate 56,037,858, forward strand.
CCAATTCCATTTTACTAATATAGAGAAACCAGCTAGTATTATGACTATTTTACTGTTTCTGTCTTTAAGACCCTAACCAGTGTTTTATTGCAGCATTACAGCTCCTTCTGTGCTAAGCATGCTTCCTTCAGGCTGTAACAGAAGAATCCAGAAAGTTTGTTTTGTTTCCTTCATTTTGGAACAGCTTTTGGCAGTAGCTTTAGTTATTGAAACAGCTGTATTTCAAGTGTACAAAAGCACTAGCTCATCAATGTGCATGTCTTCAACCATGTTTTGAAAACTAACAATCAGTGAATGTTTTGAGTAATAGACATCCTGCAGTTGTATAAGAAAATTTAAGTAACAATACTTACATCATTATACAGCCTATGCCATCTATGACTTATGTTGCTCAAGCATTTGCTATAAACAGAATCCCAAAGTGAACATTTTTACCAGTCTTTCTAAGCTCAGAACATACATAGGGATTACCCTTGGGGCAATTGCATGAAGTGGATTTCTTCTGCCTCCATTATTTTCATGTCTATAACATAATGTTAATCAGTGTTTGACAGGAAGCCATTTCTGTTGTCAGAAAAACAGCATTTTGAATCTCTCCCTTTCCAACAGTGAAACTTAAAATCTTTTCAATTTTTTTTTAAACAAAAGGAAAAGACAACAAATAAAAGAACTAATACAATTGAGGTGTTTTCACACACATATGGAGTGCTTCTTCATGCCATGGCTAATAGACTCATGGAGCACCTTGCCAAAGAACATGATAGATGGAAATGTTTATGTGAGCTCAAAAGAGATCAGACAAGTTCTCTATGGAGAAACATCTTCAAAAGCTACTAATAACAAATAAACAACATTCATCTTAGGAAATCACTGGACCTGAAATTGTATTGTATCATCAGCATCTGCCTGTTTCATTATTTCTCCAGGTATCTACCATTGTCAGACAAAATGCAGCACTGGTTCTGGTCTCACAAAAGCACTGTGCTCTGAAAATGACAGAGGAAGGAACTATGGCATTCATATAAGGCTGGGATTGCAGCGCCCAAACCCTGTGCTTCAAGCTAGTTTTTCCACATCTGCAGTAAATGAGTACAAGAGTGCTGTCAATTCTGGGACAAGTCTCACTCTTCTCCTTGACTTAGGAAAATTACCCTGAGGCTAAGAAGCCACCAATTAGCTAAGCAGAATTAATTTCCCACATAATGTTCCAGTTTCATTGAAAAGTTCCTGTTCAAGTCTAGTGACAGCACAACACTAAAGTGTAGTGCATGATGCATGGGTTTGTACAGCAATTAGAGGGTCCATTTAAAGTTTATTCTGTTTGTATTTCTTTTCATCCTCATATAATTTATAAATAATTTACATTTTCATTCGATTGAGTTTGAGTTAGGGTATTTTGAGTATTACCAATGCCTTGGTAATGCTTGGTTTAAGAATCCTCTGACAAGTCAGTCTAAAAAATTTGCTTTGTTTCAGGCAACTCCTTATTTCTACTTCAAATGAAGTTAAAATAAAAAAGTAGTTAAAAAATCAACAGCTTCCTAAAGTGTAAGACTTATTAAATGTTCAGACAGAAGATTCTCACTGGGTATGTGCCTCATTATTAAAAACAAACAAACAAACAAAACCCTGAAAAAAACAACAACAGCAATAGAAAGATTTTAAACCAAAAGAAGTCCTGTTTACACTGACTGCTAGTGAGAACTGAAGCCATATTTGTTCTTTTTATTTATGCTTTTTTAAGTGGTTAAGGTAGGATGATTTATTATTGTTTTATTATTTCCATATTACAGGAAATACTATTGTTTGCATCCTGGTGTTGATTTGTTCCATCCCAGTTTGACTTCATTCAAACTGAAAATGAGCTTGTTCTTGAGTCATGTCACTTTGCTATATAAAGGCAAAAACATTTTTAAAAGTTATACAAAATGTGGGCTGCTTGAGAATTAACCTATACTGTTGTGGGAAAATAAAGCCTTAAGGTGATATCTCACCACTTACTATCACCTCAGGTTTGAAATGGGTAAGAATTGCTCTGCACATATTCTAAAGATAAGTGAGAGAAGATGAAAGAACAGGACCTTTCTCCCTAGCAGATGAAAAAAATGTTCAGGACTTAGCTCATGACAAGCATTATCTTAGGTCAAGTGTCTGCAAAATGTCAATCACAGCAAAGATTCACTCAATCCATTGTATGGGCTGAATAATGTAGTTGAACACTTTGGGATCCACTGTTTTAATGTTGCATTTGAGTACTCCTCACTCCTATTTTGTTTGAGTTATTTTAAATGCATCTATTAAGATGGTTTTTTCTAGCTCCCTTTGACACACTGAGTCTTACACTGCATAACACTGGAAATCTCAGTTATGGAACATTCTTCAGATTTTTAATGTCTGCAGGAAAAATTTAAATTACCAAAATTTGGAGTGATTGCCAGGCAGAAATTGGTAATAAACTGTAGCCTGTATAGAAATGCACTCCTCAAAAGAAGGTGGAGGAAATGTGATGAAGAGCACTTGGTTTTGATTTTGGTACTTTTATTTTGTGCACAACACTGTTAAAATCCATTATGAAAACCAGATGAGACTGTTAGTAAAAGGAGGAGAAGCATTCCTTCCCCTGTGTATGCGGGTGAGACAACAAGTCCAGAGATACAGTACAGATCTGGAAGCTGCAGCTCATGCAGAGAAAGGAACAATCTGTTGAATTGGCAGGAAGGTCCCAGCCACACCTTCAAAAGGTCCAAAGAATAATTTTTTGGGTAACTAAGGGTAACTAAGTCTAAGACACTGAATTGGCAGGAATTAAATTCTTTCTTGCAACAAAGTCTGCATGGAGTGTCCCAGCTCTCACTTGATAAATTTGGCTTTCAGAAGTTTATAAATCTTTTCTTTGGTACGTCAATATAACGGTTCAGGCAAAGGGCACTTAAGAGATCAGACCAGCTTTCAGAAGGTACATCTTGGGTTTCTTTAACATGCAGTTTATTCCAGGCCACAAACAAATCCTTCAAGCTTGGCTTTGATCGCAGACTAGTTGTTTTAAGCCTCAGCTTGGAGTCAGACTGCATATCTGCTGGAGCAGGAAAGCACAAGAGTCCTGCATGCTTACATGCTATCTCTGCTCCTTCTGACAGAGTCACAACATGCTGTTGACTGTAGTCCAAGGGATCAGAGTCCAATGGAGTAGGAAGAGTACTGTGGAGGTTGATGCCAGGACGCACTTGAACAAAACTACTCCAATTGTTTCATATTAATATTAATATTTAATATTTTTTAAAAATTAATATTTTAAAAATTTAATGTTTCATATTAATATTAATTTTTCATATTAATATGAAATTAAATCCCTTCTCCATCCCCAGGCAGTTGAAGATGAACTCTAGAAGAAAAATAAAATGGTATTTGGGATGGGAAATTATGGTTTCCTCAGGACTGAATTTAAAAATAAAAGCAGTGAGTAATACGATGCTTCGGCACTGTTTATCTAGAATATATACTGATGATGGGCATGAACATTGTGGCTAAGAGTTTGAGTGTTCACAAGTGCTTCACAGACAATGATCAAGAGGGTCATGATTCCTTTGCTCAAGAGCTATCTTCAGGCAAAATAAACAAGGCATCTAACCTTGTCTCCAACAAAGATATCTGCTGTGTCCTTGGGAAATGTGGTGTGTGTCACTTGTTCTTTTACTTGTGTACTCATACATGCTAGTGGGCTTAATTCCCACTTTTTAAGAAAGTGATGAAAAGCTGTGTTTTAAGAGACACAATCTCCCCAAAAAGCAAGTTATTACTACCCAGTACTAAAAATCTCAGCGACATCCACATGCATTTTAAGAACAATTTGGGGTAACTTTGGTACTCAGTTTATAATACATCAGATTACTCACAGGTTTTAGGATGACCCAGCAGAGAAAACAAGTCACCTTAGAAGAAGAAGGGCTTGCAAATCAAGATATTTATTCATTCATTTATGTTTGTCTCATCACAGCAAATAAATTACTTCATTCAGCAAGTAATTCAGAACACGAAACTTTCCTTCTGCAACTTAAAAATACATCTTTCACCAAAAACTCTCAAAATTTCAACTGAACCAATGAAGTTCATAAATTATCCCTATAAACAGGAACGCCAAGAAGTCTCACTTCTTAGAGACTTAAGTTGATGTCTTAGTTTTTCTACCCAAACCCTTAGTAGTAAATGCCCGTTTTGGATCAAATGCACCAAAGCATAAACATAACTATTTTCTTTTAAAGAGGAAGACAGAATATCAATAAAATTATATCATGATGCAATACATTAAAATAAAAACTACATAATGAAGTGTTTTAAGTGCAGAAAACAATTAATTTAAGTCTATCTGAAATACAGCTGAATTGTACAACTTAAGGCACCACAGAACATGTACAGTGGAACTGAATCGCAAAGTTCATAGAATCATAGGATGCCTTAGCAAGGAAAGCAGTTTGCATACTTTTAAAAATTCATTATAGTCTTAATTATAGTCTTTATTATAATCTTATTCATTTTAATATTTTATGAAAAAAGTTCATTATGCTGTTATTATTTTAACTTACAGAAAATAAGAATTTTAACTCAGATGCCAATAGCTGGAAATGAATAATTAAAATCTTCAAAGTTTTTCCTTGGCACCTCTAAAAATGTTCGAATGGTTCCTTGGATCACCCTAAAGAGAACACAAGCCAACAGCAATATTTTGCTTTTCTTATCTATTTTTCAAAAGAAATTGTTCATCCATGTGTAGTTGGGTATCAGCAAGTCAATGGTCAAAGATATTTATTAAAGTAAAAAGAAATAAAAAGTTCCCTTCTGAGAAGCAGAGTTAAATCCTGGCAATGGTAAGGTTGGGGTGGGATGAGCAATTTTTTACAGCCAGTAGTCAAAACTCTTGCATTTTGGAGCAGTATCTATGTGGAACTTACAAGAGAAATGCCAAGTGATTCATCCCCATGCCTATGTTTAACTACAGGTAACATAACAAATGACATTTAAAAATTCAATACAAATACTTTATTTTTTTATTTTCTCTAAACCTCTCACCAAAGAATGAAAAGGCAGGAATGTCAATCATCCAGTGTAATTAAAAAAAAAAATCAGAAGAAAAGGAAAACTACAAACCAGAGTGACAAGACAATTCTAGAAGAGTTCTGTTTGGACTTGTCCCCTTGTAATAAAACAAATGGGTACATAACCAAATACACAAACCACAACAGTCATTAGTGTCATGATTACTAATTTGAGAAGGAATCTGGGTCAGGTAAAATCATTACACCTCTGACTAGGAAGTTGTAGTGTGATGTTTTTACACATAAAACACACACAAAAGATTAACTTGCTAATTTTAAGTAAGTGTATTAACAAATTTCTTGCAAAAGCAGACCTCAGAGTGTTACAATGACTGAAGTATCCAGACATTTCTAAGCTGCATTTTGCTGTCTCATGATAACACTGGTATAGCAAACTACTATAACACACTGATATCTGTATTATAGCCCTTTATATGGGAGGCTACATGAAATTAAGTATGGCATGCTACACTTGAATGCTTCAGAAACTCCCCTGTCAAAAAATCCTTGGTCTCATTTATTTAAAAACTAATCCACTGACTTGACAACTGTTTACAACTTCAAGTTAGCCTACCTCTATGCAACACTACAAACAAATAGGTTGTGTGTGTGTATGTTTAGTCCCAATAAACTGGGAATTTCTGAAGTGTACAAGTCTGCAATATAACTAGATGAAATACTCCTCCTTGCTAAGAAGAAAACAATACCTTGTTTTTTCCTACCAGATTTAAATATATACTGTGTATTTACAGCCTGTTTCTGGCTGACTAAGACTTACACCAAAAAGTGATTTAAGAGATAAGGACACATAGATTAGACTCCACAAGTAAATTCATCTTTCTTCCCTCTTTAAATACATTCATACACATTTTATTTTTCCAGCTTAGCTGGAGCCTCAGAGGAATGTTTTCAGTCTGTCAGGGAGATACATCAACAAATCACTAGAGTACTGCAAAAAAAAAATTTCTGTCTACGCCTGCCTTTAGGTGTAAGGCACTGAAATATCAGCTGTGATGCTATAGCACTTGCTCTGAATGATAACTCTGTAAGATACAGCTTCCTCATGGGCTGTAAAAAGCACAAAGGAAATATGTCACTCGTTATTGGTGTGTATCCATTGTAGAAACAAAGAGCAACTACTATTACCATAATAATGGTAGCATCTCTATGCAATATCCAGCTTTTCACAGGGGAATTGAAATGCAAAAACACGTTAGAAGAATACCATGGACAAATATTGCTGAAGAGCCACCTCCATTCAGGAAGTCACAGCATGCTGCTCAAACAAGTTACAAGAACAGCCTCCTATCTCTTTTATGCCTTTACAGGGCATTAGCTCTTCTCAAATAAATGTCTGTGAAACAGCAGTTTTGTTCAATTCAGTCACCAGGGAGTGCTGCTCCCACCACTGAGGGCACATGCATAGCACAGTCCCTTCCAATTCCTAAACTTAACAGAAACAAATATCTCACCAGGTACAAAATTCACATCACCAAAAAGTACCCCGTGGGATTTCACACCAGCAACAGGACAGGGAAAATCTCCTCAGATTTAAAAAATGCCCTGAAGGAGCAGTGGTGTTTCCAAGCACTCCTAACCTCCCGTGGATGGGGGTGCTTCAGCCATCACAGATAACAAAACAACCCAGAGGACGAGCTTTCATTCACCTGACAAGGTGCTTGGCTCTTCCCAACATTATTAATTTTACTTCAGCTGTACCAGGTTTCTTCCTCAAGCATTCTTGTTTCCATGTGGTTACTAAACATCTATAAGTGGTGTTTTCCAATTTTTGGAAATGAATAGAAACAAGAGATTAAAATCACCAGAGGAAAAAAAAACTGCGGATCTCTCTCTACTGCTCCCCTATCGAAGTTAAGCCTTTCTAAATAAACTCTATGAAATAACAACACTCTTAGTCAAAGGGACGAGCAAAACCTCTGCATAAAGATAGGTTAGCTTTTAAATTTTTTAGTAAATACACATTATGGACAGATTTCATTTTGAATTTCTCATAGTCTGTTTCATTATTCCTTTATTTACTGAAAGACAGCAAAGAGAAAAGAGATTCCAGGAATCATGTGTAAATTTTAAGCCTAAAGTTTTATTTCCTCTATCTTAAACTTCACTTAAATTATCATCAATGGCACCTAAAAGACTTATAAACGTCTTCATAAAGAAATATTTCTCCCATGGCACAGCTGTCATATAACTGCTCCATACTGCTACGTACAGCTGTTCCATACAATAGTTACACTTGGGATATAAGTAGTTTTCGTTCTTAATTTTATAGTGATTACAGCCCAACAGTTTGGAGAGTTTGGAGACTTGACTTAAGAACTTTATTAGAAATATTTTCTGGATGAAGCTTGGGAAGCACAGATGCAGGTGACACACTGAAGATCAGTAGCTTGAATATAGGATGTCACAAAAAAGGGAACTTGGAGCTTGTAATATTCAATTGATCAAACAAGACAGGCTGCTAAATATAAAGAAAATTAGTGATGATGTTACAAAGAAAGATATGCTGTGAAGAAGAGCTTGACTTCCTATCCCATGTGAAAAACATTCCTAGAGGCAGATCTCACTGTGTTCTTCTAGGCTTGTGTATAAAAATCTTACTCTTTCCACTTAGCATTTATATGCTTTTCACATGGATAGATTGGGCTATTTTCATCCATTCCCAGCAGGCTAGCTAATTTGTTAACATGGCAGGAGGGATGGAGAAAAAATAAATAAAACCAGAAAACCAGAAGCATTTTTTAAAATAAACAATATTTATTTGTCCTAATAATGCCAGTGTAGCTGCAATAAAATGCATTAAATTAACTACAGCAAACAGAAGAATAGATAACATAATATTCTTCTTCTCATTTTTCTCACTGTGAATATTTTCAGCTAGATTCTGTTCCATGTTTTATCTGATTGTCAACTCTCTTCAAGTTAACAGCTGAGTGAGGAACCACATGTAACTACTCTCAGCCCAGACCTATGAAACAAGCAAACCATGGTTATATTCATCTGCTTTTCCTCCTCTCAGTCCTGGGACCAACTATTCTAAAAAAGACAGAAGTTGCAGAATCAAGAGGAGAAACCCCATCCTCATCCTCCCTGATAGGGGAGCATCCACAGTGGTCAGCAGCCAGTGCACCTGCAGAATAACATCCAAGAGAGGCTGGGAAACAGGAGATGCCAGTGTCATCCTGCTCATGGGCTCTGTGCTGCTGGGAAGGTTGACTAGAGCAGGGCTCTTTGAAGACGATTTCTTGTGAAATTTTTCATCATCTTGAAGTTGCTTCTGTTTTAGAGGATTGAAACTGAGTCTTCTTCCTCCATCACCACAATATTGTTTTTTTATTTAGGGAAATTAAAAGGTTGGATGTTTGTTTTATTAGGAGAGCAATAGTAATAGTTATCAAAACAAAGCTTTTTCTAGGAAGAGGAAATTGTTCCAAAAAAAACCCCAACATCTTCTCCACCAAGAAACAAACTACTGCTAAAATGAGTCAAGTGACCATCACTGAGGCAGAGAACCACAGAGCTGCATGTGCCCCCCTTCCCCACCATCACAATTGCTTCTGAAACCACCAATCTCCTACCTTCAGCAGAAGAAAAAACTCAGCCTTAAATTCTCACATCACATCACCATAAACATGAACTTTGCTGTTAGTGGCATAATGCAGATCAAATGCAGGCAGTGTACAGACTGCTTCTCAATAAATCAAGGCAAGTCTCTTGAGAATGGAGCTGTGCAGGAGAGGCTTGCACTACTCATTGTTTTGATTTGCATGGAGAATGGACAGCCATAGCAACCAAACTTGGAAAAAATGCCACTTTCAAACATCCTTTCCCCCATCTGAACCTCTATTTTGTGCTCTCACATCATCAAAGATCAGGGTTTTTGGTGGAATTCCACCTGCTCTTGAAGTTACTTAACCATAGTCTATGCTATCAAAAATCAGCTGTCAATTTTCACAGGCTACACAGCAGCTGCACAGTGATGAGATTCACACCATATTCCTGACAAAGCCAGTATTTTTTAACCAGCAGCCTAGTTAGTTTTCTGAAATTTTTGTCTGCAAATACACATTCCTTAACACAGTACAAGAATAGCATAACACTGGCTTCTCAGGATAACTGCAAAGAAAAGAATTCCAGCTGATGAATTTGAGGATCTCTATTTTCATGGGGTGAGAAAAGTCAGGGGTAAAGCATTCAAAATAGATGGCAAAATCAGTTATTGAATAAATTAAATAATTGCTATTGAGTGGTGGCCTCAACTGATGGGAGGAAGAAAAAATAGAAAATTTTGACAAAAAGCTGACACATAAGAAATTTTGATCCCAGATCTGAAATCTAACTGTGGTTCTTTTCGGATACAGCTCTATTTCTGAAGTGAAATATGCTCCTTGCAATCAGTGTCAAGGACTTACTGATGAACTCAAACTGGCCACCAAGCCTTGTGGATTCTGAAGGTGCCTCAGGCTGTTGAAAAGGGACAATACAGGAAAAGAGCTGCAGGAAGTGTATGAGTCTTGCCCAAGAGCTGCAAACTCTAAAAATCCTACCCACAGGGCAGATGAGACATTAGGACCAAAGTTCAGCTGTAAATCCCAGACCTAAGCAGTCCCATGTGAGAGAAAAATGCTTTTGGATTCTGTACTAAATCGAAAATTTTCAGTGCTACAAAATTTCCATGACAGATCTTCCCCAGCTGCCCAGCTCTCAAAGCAGGAAGGACTAAAGCAAGCTAAGAGGCCAGCTCCCAAGGGAGCCTGGAAAATCTTTGCTCAGATACAGAGAAATTATACACATAATGCATATTCTGAACCTAGACTGTCTTTCATCAAACAAATCATAAAGATATAAAAGACTAAGAGTCCCTCAAAATTTTTGATATTGGATGGTGTACCTTTTAAATGTTTATAACCATCTTGGAAAAAGATTCCCAACATGCAACAAGTATAAAATACCTCTTGACTGAAACTAAAAGCTACAATAAACTCCTCCACCAAATTCAAAAGTCTAAGAAACTAAGTGGAGAGCATATACCAATTTTACCATTTAGGAAGAAAAGGAAGGCAGGCTCTGCAGAATATTTGGCTTTTTTCTTCTAAGAAAATAAGTAATGAAATAGTGCATAGAAATTACTTTGTATAGATTCAAGAGGGAATCTCTCACTGGGAGAAGAGGGCAGCTGACACTTAACTAAGCACAGATCAACATAGTTTCTATATGGAAAAGGAAGCTGCAATTTTTAAAAACAATCCTAGAAAAAACACTCCTTAAGGGTGAAACAGAAGAGCCAAAGCCTCCTATAGACTTTAGACTGCAGTGTAAAAAAACCACTCTTGCTCAGGAACACATGCAAAGGAGATCTCCAAGATACTTCTCACTGGCATAACTTGGACAGCTTGCTCCCAAACTTGTTGCAATAAGACGTGGGAAAACACAAGCCACAGACTATTTTCAGAACAAAAAAAGTCTGTAAAGAAAAATATGTGGTTGTAGCAGCAGAAAAATAACTCTTCATTTAAACAATAGTGTGAACTGTGCGAAGAAAGATTTTTCATAGATAGGGCTGCATGCTCATCAATGCTTCTCTCCAGCCTTACATGACAAACCTCTTCAGAAGATTTTTTGACAGAGATTAATCACAGCCATTATAATATCTTTATAAAAAATCATAATGAAAACAAAAAAAAAAAAAAAAAAGAAAAAAAAAAATCAGTTGTAGATTCCTAATCCTGAATGAACTGAAGACCATGTAGTCCATCATGTGCACTCTGCACTCTTCCTTGAAGAAGGACAAAGAACATTCTAAAAATACCTCAGGAGGTGAAAAAAATGCAATTTTTTTAGGAAAGCTGAAAGTCTCTTGGGTGTGTAATATTCATAAGTCAAAAGTTCTGTTCCTTGGTATACTGCACTGGTGCACTTTACATTTTCATCTGAATGATTGTGAGAGGTTGTCATATTGTGTGAAATATCAAAGGTCAGATTTTTCTCCTTGTGGTTTCCTGTGCACTCTTCATTAACTCCAAGATATTTTCCAAACCATGTTTTAAATTGGTAATATCTGATTAATTTAACCAAATACCAAAGTTTTGCTAAAGGCTTTTTCAAAGCAGAAAAAACTGGTATGGGTATTTCTTTTCTGGGAGGGAGAATTGTGCAGATCTGCAGTCCAGTATGTCTGAGTCTCACTCAAGCTGTGGGGCACTTGAGAACACACTCAAGAAATAACCACAAGCTTCTGATCAGCTGAGTTGGGGTACTGCTACTTGATTTCTGCTGACTTGCTTGTGTCCTTGTGCAACTGGAGATCCTTGCAGGGTGAAAGCTCCACACCCCAAGAGAAGCCCATCTCTCCCTCTCAAGGGACAAAATATAATTCAATGGCTAAGCAACCGGAATTTGGAAAAAAAGCAGGAGAGTAACCTTCTGCTCTGTGGAGGCTTTCTACAAAAACCTGTACAAGGAGATAGAAAAGAGATTTGCAGAGATGTTTATGGGAGAGATTCAGGTTGCCTATTCCCAGGCATACAGTGCTTTTTGGCACTGCTCTGAGCATGCCAGACACCCACATGGGCTGGCAAATGTGCGTGACACAAGACTTCCTGGCATCTGTATCCCTCTGGAGTGGCAGCCACAGGCCACACAGGCTGCTCCAGAGTGCCTGAGCTAGCATCAGGTATCTTAAACACTTGGGGTCTGAATTTTTGCAGCCTGGTGCTGACCTAGCCATTCTGGATTCCTGAGTGAGATGCAGATTCTGCCTTAAAAATGAAGAGAGGAGTATCTCAGAATAGCAATAACCTCATCTGAGTGGGAATCTTGCTAGAGCTAACCATAGAATCATAGAAACTTTTTGGTTGAGAAAGACCTCTAAGGTCTTTTGAGTCCAACCATTAACCTAACAATGCCAAGCCCACCACTAAACCATGTCCCTAAGTGCCAGACCTACACACTCCTTAAATATCTCCCAACTCCTTGCTCAGTTTGCTCCAGTGTGTCACAATGCTTTCAGTGAAGGAATGTTTCTTAATATGCAGCCCATGATGCAGCTTAGAGCCACTTCCTCCTGTCCTGACACTGGTTACCTGTTTATACTCTCTTTTCAGGCACTTGTAGAAAGCAATAAATTCCCCCAGAGCCTCCTTTTTCAAGGCTAAACACCTCCAGTTCCAGTTCCATCAACTGTTCCTCATCCAACTTGTGCTGCAGATCCTTCACCAGATTTGTTTTCCCTTCTCTGGACGTGCTTCTTGTAGTAAGGGGCAAAAACAGCACAGAATTCAAGATGCAGGCTCACCAGTGCTGAGTACAGGAGGAGAGAACATCCCCAGTCCTGCTAGCAGAGCCAAATGCATTGCATGACCATGTGTTTAATTTGGTCCTCTCCTGGCACCTATCTCTACCAATGCTATCACCTATCAATACTATTTAAGTGTGAGGGAATCTCTAGAGCTCTGCTAAAGATAAGTGCCCCTGGTTTCTGCCTTAAAAGTCGTATAGGTTCACCTAAAAATGCAGCTGGCTGAAAGGGGGTAATAGCAATGCTTCCCTTGGATAAAAACCCACTGTGGAACACAGCTACTATCAAACCAAAAAGGCTTTGGAAGAACTTACTCTCCCTTTATTCTCATGATCACTTACCCTCTGAAGCCTGACAAACCTTCACTCCTTTCCCAAGCAAAGCTGCAGCCCTGGGCAGAAGCTCCCCTGGCAGCCAGGTTTGGGTCTTGCTCCCCAGGCAAGCGTGAAGGTTACAGGGAGAGCTAAACCTGGGTCTCTCACATCCTTTAACTTGGGATGTTTGTTACAAAAATATGACCTTTACTTCCTCCCCTATTGTTTTGAAAAAAGAGAGTCGAGGGAGAAGAGGGAAGCACCTGCATCTTGTTCGGGGGGATGCTTTTTGCCTGTGTTCCTCAAGTGACGTTTGCCAAGGAACACCATTTCTAAATCCAGATCAGGCTTGGGCATGAACTAGGCAAGGAGCAGCTCCCTTTGGTCCCAAGCAGGCCTCAACACAAACCCAGAATTACAACTTCTCTTACAGAGAATTTCAAAGAGTCAACCCTGAAATAGAAACAGGATGCTTCTTGTAAGAAGGGGAGATTGCCACAATAGTATTTTGTGATTCAAATAGAACACAGATGCATAGATGGTTTCTGTGTGACTTTTACAGGAAGCTTTGAAAACAGGTAATTGGGGTAAGTGTCATGTAAATGACTCTAAAATTTATCAGACACCTATCTGCATCTTTCAGCAATTAAATTAATTATTCAGTCTGTCTTTATTCAAAGAGAAGAAGGAGTATGAACATTACTATGCATGCCTATATTACTGAGGTGATCCAAGGATAAATATATTAAAGATTTAAAAACCTATATAAATAATATGAATTGCAGGTGAAATTTATTTCCCTTTAGAGAATAATCACTCTATTAAGAAACAGGATTATTTAATAATAATAATTTTTGAAGCTCTGTTTTGATTGTTAGCACTTTCAACCAATAATTGGCTAAATAAGTCAAGGTTCATTAAATCTCTGATAGAAGTTTTGCCACTGAAAATGCCAACTAAGTTCTTACTGGAAATACTCTCCAAGTGTAACAAGAACTTTACACCATCAGAAATAAAATGAAACACTTAAGTCATAGATTTGAACCAGCAGTCAAAGAAAAAGCATGAAATGGGGAGGACTGCTATGATCACCCTTCAAAAAAGTGACATTTGTACTCACTGACTTCTCCTCCTGAATTTACAAGACTTTATTGTACAGGAGCACAAGCTGCTCCACCCAGGCATCCTTGCTGTCATCTTCATCTTCCAGTCAGTCCCTGGCTGGAAACTGCACAGACCTTGCTTTCCTACAAGCTCACTGGGCCCAGCTGAGCTAAACTAAATTTGACCAATATCAGTTTAATACTGCAGAATAATAATTTAAATACTGTTATCACTGTGGTCCAAGAAGCTTATGGAGAAAGCCTGACAGTTTGCAGCTCACTTGAGTGCATGGATTTTTTTTCTTTTGTGTGTTAAGCAGAGATCCAAAAAGTGAAATAATGCCTTTGCTCCATCTGAAAATAAACCTCTACTTTCTCTGAAAATAAATCTGCATCTTCTCAGGTATTGAACTAGAAAAGCAGACAGGGTGCTAAGAATTAGATAAGACAGACTAAGTGCATGTAAAGTGGAGAGAGTCAGATTTTAAGGGTTCTGGATGAAATGTATTTAGGTGAGAATCTGTAAATACTGCAGCTATTAAGAGCTAAATTTTGGCTGATGAAAACCTTATGTGCCCCCAAGGTGTAATGTAAGCCAAAATTCCCTCCCTCCCACCTCCATACTGTTCATTAGGACAGCATAATTGAACTAAAATGAATTTTTTAACAATTGAAATAAAAGAAAACCAAGCATTGTTTAGAGAACTGGAAAAATAATCTAGTACCATTGTTTTTTATTAATAAAACCACAAATGAGAAAACCAAATATGCTGGCAATTAATATCCTTCAAGTGTAGAACCAAATGCTTAACAGTACTGTAAGCAACAGAAGAAAAAAGACCTTATAAACAAATTAAATAGAACTGCAAAGAATCTGACCCTACAAATGATACTAATATGTTTTTAAGAATAAATACAGATAGAACACATCTCTTGATCAAATTGCAATACAAGTAGAAAAACATATATACCTTGAAAGACAAAATTTGCCAGTAAAAGGATAAAGATGTTCCTGTGCTGCTTGCAACACATTATTGAAAAATTAACTACAACTAATAATAGTATGTGATTTGTTACATGAACTGTAAAACCTGCAGAAGGCTCACCAAAGCTTCAAAGGATTGATAAATCAAACTCTGAGATGCAGATGAAAAATATACGCAAGGAGTCCTATCTTTTATTACCAGCACTTCTATATGCTATGTACATAGTCATAAGAAACAGCTCAAATGCACAGGTGGTGATTTACTTTTTGTCATGGACTAAGAAATAATGCAAAATGCCTTCAGATAGACCTACAAACAGGAAACAACATAAAAGTCAGTTTAGAAACCTTGTGTAGCTTAAAGAAACTGTACATGTGTGGATAGAAGATGTACCTATTTGGATAATTGTGATAGACATAGCAGTCTACCTCACTTAGGTACTATGAAGATAATGGGTGATCTGAGCATCTCAGCATAGAGAGCACAAGATGAGACTTAAAAGAACTTAGAATTCACTGAGCACCAAGTTCTCAACCATCTATTCACTACAGCAAGGACAAGATGGCCACTATTATGCTTTCTTGGTGTCCAGTACCTGTCCAGTACCTTGTACTGCAGTGTGTACATAACCTTAAACCCTACAGAACACCTCAGTTTTGAGGTCCAAGCTTTGGCACCTGTGACAGCTGATATCAGTGACAGAACACTGACAGAAGCTAACAGTGCCACTGGCCAACAGAGACTGGAGGGGCTGCCTCTGCCTCCTGCAGAGAAATGTGAGCCCAGACATACATAGGTTCTCTTTCTAGCCTGTTTCTAGAAGTTATTAATGAACAGAATCCCTTCCTTTCTTCAGCTGAAGCCTACATTTTCCCAGCTGCAGAGTGGGCAGAGAACCAGCAGTGAGCTCCTCCCTCAGCTGAAAAGCAGTAAACAACAGCTTGGGTCTGCCTAAGAAATGCAGCTTCTATCTCAGCCAGGATTTCTCCCTCTCAGTTTGATTCTGTTCAAACTGGACTTCTTTGTGAATAAGGATTCACTACTGAAGAGCTCCCAGGGTTACAGGCTCAGCTTAGGGTTCCACAGTCCTGCATCTGGGGTTTCACTGTGAGTAAACAGCAATTTAGGATCAAACCTGAGTTCTGACATACCACACAAAGAGTTTTCTCTCAGCTGTGAGTAATCCCTAAAGGACCACGAATAGCTGTAGTACAGCAGTACAGTTCCTTTGCAAGGGAGTGCAGGTAATCACTCCCCTGGCTCTTGGAGAGGGCTGCATTAGAGACCCCACCTTAAAGAGTCCTGCTGCAGAATCCAGAATCTCTTTGAGCCTACTCCTAAAGAGATGATTAAGGCACAAAAAATATAGGCCTTTATACTGCAGGGAATCTGGCATAAACCAATTTCAGAGGAAGGCAGGAGTCAGTGCATTATATCTCAATTCCCAACACAACTAAACACACTTTCTTTCCCATGGGTGCTAGGAAAGCAAAGAGTGTGGAAACAAAAAAAGCAAGAATTACAACTCACCAGGGACTATAAACAGAAAACAATATGCCCTGGGACAAGTCCTCCCCACGTAACTATAGGCATTGATTATTGTTTGCAATTCTGGGAACATCAATCCGGGAAACAAGTTTTTTAACAATTTGCTCCACAGAAGCCACAGTCACAAGAACTATGTAATTTAGAAATTTTTACACTACACTGTGTGGCACAAATGAGAAACCACTTAATGGGACAGAAGAAACATGCCAGCTCTTACTGAATCCTGTTATTTGGCTCCAATAAGGTTGCAGGGGAATCAGATGAAGGATAAACAGGAGCCTGAGGATGAGAAGTTCAGGACGTCTGTGGCACCCACAATTAAGGAAATACTGCAGCTTGCTCTTTGCACACCTGTAACAACACAGTTCTTTCTCTTGTCTGACCAAGGCCCAATTTCTGTCACGAGTATCCAAACTAAGCTATTCTTATTTCTCAAAGAGTAGAAGGGAATTCAGCAGAAAAGTGTGAAATATGTCCTTGTTATTTCCTTCTCTGCAGTATCAAAGACCTCTGCCTCCCTTCTACCCTTATTTACCCTCTTATTTCATTTATCTGCTGTGTGCTTCTTTGTTAGGTGGCTTTTTAAAAGTTTCTCTTTTCCTTCTTTCTACAGTTGCTTCTCACATCGCATTATTTGTGTCTCCTGAGGTCAAAAAAGAAAGACAATTCCCATGTTAGAAAATTCCATGATTTCAACCTTTGTTCTGTGTAATTACTATGATCTTTCCCAGTCTCCACATTTCTCAAAGTCTTGACATAGGGATCTATCATTTTGCATAGTATCCTATCCATGCCTATCACATTGCACAGACCTTTTCCAGCATGACTTCCCTTTTTGGGTCTTCTCATTATTAATGACTTACCTCAGGTGACCTGGGAAGGCCCTGATTCACCCTCTTATTGTTCTCTGATTATTCAGCTGCTCTCCACCCTACAGTTACCTCTGTACCACTGATTTAAAGCAAACTGTTAGTGTATCTTACACCCAGTACTCCAGTGGTTCATATTTTATGGCTTGACTCACTTTTCAAACTGTTCTGTGATGGTAATTTTCATTCTTTTATCTTCACTCTGTGGGTGTTCCCCAGAACTCTTTTGTCACTTCCCCAGTCTTTTTCTCTTCAGCTTTGGCAACCAGCATTTTTATCTCCATTCATAGTACATGTTATCATTTGTCAGATGAAAAACCATTGTATTCCTCTTGTCATTTTTTCTCCTTGTATATCTTTGATTATATCTTTGCTTTTTTTTCCCACCTCCTTGTTTCTACATGGATGAAAAAATGTCTACCATAATTTTAATTAACTTAAAGAATATATTTTAATAGCATA
>JAOTQP010001286.1:56055587-56085481 GCA_026413545.1 Cichladusa arquata
GTCTACCATAATTTTATTTACCTTACAGAATATATTTTCATAGCATATTGCCATATGGTTCAGAGAAACCTGATCTACCTCTGAACAGGGCAGCTCACGGAGAACACTAGATGTGTAAATGCAGCTATATTGCTTCTGATACCCAGTTTAGTTTATTAAGGGCGAGCTACAAGCCTACAAACTGTTGCATTATATACATACACACACACATATATATATATGAGATGTAAATGTAAGCTGTAGATACTTTGTTCAAGTTTCTCACATCCCTCATCTGGCTCATGTTTCATCACTGGTGACAGCTATAGGTTCCATATCTACCCAAACTGCTACTAAGGTGATTGATGTAGGGCAATGGAACAGAAATGACACTATTCCTGGATTAAATACTTCCTGTAGGCTCACACAGGTGATTTACTTGAGGGGACCCACCCTGTTGTGGTCCCTCGTTTTTAGTGAGAGATTCACATTAGCTAGAATGTTGGTAAGTGAGGATGAGACTGCTAACAGTTGGAACACCAGATTGCTGGGAAGATCCAGGTAAATTATTGCAGTCATTTCTAAGCTGAGATTTCTCAGCTTATCCCTATTCCACTTGGTAGTTATGGAGACCACACTTTTCAAGCTGGTTTCACGTTTTGTTACAGTGACTTGCTGTTTGTAAAGTCTGATCTCACATCTTCAGCTATGCCATACTAGCAACACCAGTTTCCTTTCAGCTTTGCTTTGTTCTTTTTTAACCATTGTCCTAAACATCTGTGTAATCTTTACAGTATAGTATTTTTACCTTCCTGTTTACCTTTTTCACACTTGTTCTCAGTCTGTTTGTAATGATTCATTATTCCTATGTTATTTGAAATAATTTCCCAAGGGCAAAAACTAGCTCAGAGAAACAGTAGGAGCTTCATCAGGAGCTTTTATTTTAAAAAATCCTAAAAATAATTGCCCAAATTTTTATGCTGTTTTTTTTTTAATAGACTACTCATAATTCAGCTAGTTCTCAAAAAAAAAAAAAATTAAATTGCCACAGATTATTATCTATTGTTATTTATAGACAAAATAGCATATGCAGAAATATCAATTACACCTAGAAGTCATTTAATACATTTATTATATACATTATTCACATGTATACATGTACAATTAATAGTACACTGACAGCTAACAGAGCTAATGACTCTGAGCATTAACTACCAGGTTTAATTGATATAGGTACAATATCCATTGGTAGAAACTCAGAATCAAAACTCAGATTTGTGTGATTGTGGAATACACAGTGCATGATGTTTTGCATAATGCTTTCAAGGAAGAAGCAACATTTTCTGAGATTCTTCACAATCCAGCTCTTTTGTGTATAAAATTTTCATTGCCCCATGGATTGAAACTGTATTTTCCTGCATTGAGAGGAGAAAAAACAAAAGCAGTGGAACAAAAGCAAAATCTACATGGATAAAAAGAAGATCATCCTTAAATATAATTTTAGTATAAAAGAGAGGTCTGACCAAAAAAAAAAAAAAAAAAAGTTAATTCCAAAAGCACATCTGTTTTTTTCAGGATGGTGAGACTGAACTAAATACAATACAGAGTTCTAGCTTTCCTGACATTAACTTTGCCTCATTGCTGGCCAATACATCCTTTCAGAGTCAGCCAACTTTCTCCCCATTCTTCCTCCACTGTTCTCTGTAAAATAGGTGTAATATTGATTACTTATATAATAGACCTAATAGGGGTGCTGACATGAATGCTTTGTGCTGACAATATTTTGGCCCAAGCACTGTGTTAAGTACTATAATCAGTACAACTGCCAATCTCTCCACTAAGAATTTTTCTGTGCCTTTCAAGAAAGATAGATGTCTGTCAGGTCATATACACAATGCATACGTCAGATGAAAGTTGTGTCAGGCTGGGAAAGTTTCCACTGACTTGAAAAGAGTAAATATAACACACAAACCCACATAAAGGAGGATCCAGAGCACTAAAGGCTGATCAGTCAGTGTAAGGCAAGACCATAGAGCAGATCTTCCTGGAAATTACTCTAAGGCACATGGGAAACAGGGGTTGGTGATGCCAACAAGCCTTTACTGAGGGCAAACCATGGCAGGCAAATTCTGTGACATTCTACAATGGGATTACAGTATTGGCGGATAAGGGGGAGTGACTGCTAAATCTACCTGGACTTGTGCAAAGCATTCAATACTGTCACATACAATATCTTTAGCTCTAAAATGGAGAGACAAGGATCTGACAGGTAGAGCACTCAGTGGATAAGGAGTTGCCTAGATCCTCACACTCAAGAATTCCTGTCAATGGCTCAGTGTCTGGGTGGAAGGCAGCAATGAGTGCTGTCCCTCGGGGTCTGTGCTGGGACCAGTATTGTTTAACATCTTTGTCAGGGACGTGGACAGTGGGATTGAGTGCACTCTCAGCAAGTTTGTTGGTGACACTAAGGCAAGCAGTCTGGTTGATACTCTAGAGAGAAGGGACACCATCCAGAAGGGCCTTGACAGGCTGGAGAGGTGGGCCTGTGAAACCCCAGGAAGTTCAGCAGGGTCAAGTGTATGGTCCTACATCTGTGCCAGGGCAATCCCAGGCTGGGCAATAAGAGAATTGAGAGGGCCCTGTGGAGGAGAGCTTGAGGGAGCAGGTGGATGAGAAATTGAACCTGAGCCAGCAATGTGCACTCACAACCCAAAAATCCAACTGCATTCTGGGCTGTGTTATAGCAGTGTGATCAGCAAGTTGAGGGACATGATTCTGCTCCTCTATCCTGCTTTTGTGAGAACCCACCCAGAGTGCTGCACCCAGCTCTGAGGTCCCCAGCACAGGAAAAACATGGACCTCTTGGGGCAAATCCAGAGAAAGGCTGGAGCCTCTCAGCTGTGAAGACAGGCTGAGAGACTTGGGCCGTTCATCCTGGGGAAGAGATGGCTCCTGGGAGACCTTACAACACTTTTCAGTACCTAAAAGGAACCTATAAGAAAAATGGGAAAGGACCCTTTATCAGGAAGTGTAGTGACAGAGCTAGGAGTAATGGCTTTGAAGTGGGAGAGGGTAGATTCAGATTAGATATTAGGAAGAAATTATTTAGAGTGAGGGTGAGGCACTGCACACATTGTCCAGAGAAGTTGTGGATATCCCATCCCTGTTAGTGTTCAAGGCCAGGTTGGATTGTGTGCTGAACAACATGGTCTAGTGTAAAGTGTGTCTGCCCTCAGCACTAGAAGTAGGTGACCATTGAAACTCTTCCAACCCAAACCACTTTATTATTCCATTCTATGTTTTCAAATACTCTAGAGGGGGAAAAGAGTCACTTAAATGTGCAAACAAAACAGATATTATGTTTACTGAAAATTATATGCTGCAGGCACATTGTCAGCTTCTACAGAGACATTGAAATATTTTTTAGAAAGTTGATTAATTTAGTTTTACTCTAGACTACTACTCTAAAGTACCATAGGCCTTTTTGTTAATGTTACAAAAGCGTTATGAGAAAGTGTTTTGACTTAATTTTCTTCTTAAGTGCTACAAGCCAAAGTCTGCTGGCCTGCAGCAGTTGGTCAAACATACTTGTTCCCTTTTTTAAGAGCTATAAGAGAACTATAAAGTTGTGAAACATTAAAAAGAGTAGAATTAATTTATTTTTTTTGGAGATTGCAAATGGGAGGACACTTTCCCATATTCAAAGAGAAGAAAGTAACATCTTCCATGCCCCACATACTACAGGAATGTCATCTGAAACCTGCCCCCCACTCTAGTCTTGAAGTCAGCAACTAAGGTACTCCTTCAGCATGCAAGTAAGAGGAAAAAGACAACAATTCCTAGAAAGGCAGCAGATTCTTAATTTAAAATTCTTTTTTAGAAACTTCAATCTATGTCAAGCAAACTGATTTATTTTAATGACTTTTTCCTTCTTCCTTCTTGAATTCTTGAATACTTTATTGCTGCAATATGTTCTTCACATGCATGTGGGAAAGAAGGGAGAGGGAATCAACTAAAGAAAATATCTTTTTTTTTTTATTTTTAAGGTTTTAAACGAATTTCAAAAGAAAGTAAATATACCACAAAACATTTGCTTATAACAAGCTAGATGGAAGCAGGCAATTGCTAACTAGCTTTATGATATTTTTCCACTCTGTGGAAAAACAGTGAGGATGTAGATATTTACCACCATGAAAGGAATGAGTAGTTATTTTTGCATTCAGATATCTAGGAACAGTGAGATAGACTCTGTAATATGTAGTGGCAAAGACAGCTTCCTTAATCTAGTATATCTTTTCAAATCAGATTATATTCTCCACAGCAAATTCCCTTGACTCCTTCAAAAACAGTACAGAAACATTAATGAGCCAAGATATTCAGAGATCTGGTTAATTAATTTGAAAGGGCTAATTTTGGAGACCTATTATCCATAAAATGTGATACTAAACAGATTTCATAAGTATACAAATGGATAATTGCAGGGATGATAGACTGCTGTTGTAAAGTCTTATTGTCAGAGAGATTTTTCTTCATTGTTTTACCCAATAGCTGAATCATTCTCTCCAGACTGAATATTTCAGAAGGAATATGTCAGGTGAGCAACACCAAGCCAGGCACCAGGTCTTTCAGCTGTGCCATTTGCCTTCTGATAGATGATCAGCAGCAGAACAAGATAGGGAATAAATGCACATTTGCATTGCTCAGCATACCTTGTGCTGATTTGGCTGCATATTTTAACTGGGCTTGCTCACTGCAGAGACTCTAGTCTCACAAATATCCATGGGACTCTGAGCAAAATAGAAATCAAATAAGTTATTGAAGGGAATTTTGCAAGTAATAGACAAAGATATAGCAATAAAAGCATTTCCACATAAAAATGAAACCTGAGAAAACAGCACCCTTCTCCACAACCTCTATTTCATTCTTTTATGTTTCCTCCCTCCTTAAACATTGACATTGTTTTTAATTCCAGTGGCCTAGTTTTTAACAATGCAAAGTGAATGGGATCCTGCTATTTTCTGGCAACCAGATACGTAACAAAGAGTATTTTTCTCGTTCCCAAGTTAAAAAAGTTGCAATAAACAACAGAACATTCAGTGATACTATATTCTGATACATACCAGATGAGTGCCATGGGTTATCTGACAGAAGTGTAGGCTCTGGCAATATGTCTTCATAGCTTCTGGTTTTAGTTCACCCAATAATCACTCATATGTGTCATAAAAGTTATTAGGAACGATTCATAGCATTATACAGAATCAAACCCTAATCCTAACTCTAATTTAACTCTAACCCTAATCCTAACCCTAACCCTGACCCTAACCCCATTACAAGCATGAAGTTGTAAGACTGTTTACACTTGTCTTTTTAAAAAATTCTTCTTCTTCAAGAGGAGGAGATGCTTCAGTCCCTTCATCATCTTTGTGGCCCTTTGCTGGACTCTCTCCATTGTGTCCATGTCTCCCTTGTTCTGGGGAGCCCAGAAATGGACACAGCACTCCACATGGCCTCACCCGTGCAGAGCAGAGGAGGAGGATGGTCTCCTTTGACCTGCAGGCAGCACCCATCTTAGTTCATCCCAGGACACTCTTGGCCTCTGCTGCTGCAAGAGTGCATTTCTGCATGGTGAGCTCATTAAACTACATTTAATTATGGCAATTCCACAATATCTTTATTCCATTGAAAGTTCCTGAGTGTTGCAGACTAATGCACTTCTGCTTACGAGCAAAAGCCTTTCTCAGAGTTGGCAGAGAGCCTGAAGTGTTATGGGGGCTGCCTGTGATGTGGAGCTTCTATACAAGATACGTGTACCACAAGGATATTATGATGCACAATAATCTGAATGTCACAAACACTTTGGACTTAAACCCCGTTTAGCAACATTTTAGCTTGGACTAAAAACATAATGAGTTGGTGCCTAATTTGTCCTTTACTTCATTTGTAAATGTTAGACTTTTAACATTTTTTAGACTTATTGAAATTTTAGACTTGTTGACTTTTTTACATTTAATTGTCAAATCCCACTCCAAAATAATTAGTTCTGTGAAATTTTAGTTTGCTCATTAACCTTATCTGAAGAATTTCTGCCATGTAAATAAAGAAAGAGGCTTATATATTTTTTTTTGGATTTTCAGTGTTGGATTACAGATAACCTTTATAAAATCATTGTGGCCATTTAGGAATATTGAGGACATTATTCATTCTGTAATATAGTTTAATAAGAAATTGCTACTTAATGGAAGCTCTAAATGCTCTTTGGTAACCTATTTTGATGACTCAGAAATAAACGACCTTTCGTGAAACATCTCTGGCGTAGTGTTCCATGGTCTGTAGTTATATCTAATGGTTTAGAGTCTAATGGAATGTGGTTCCAAAAATTTTTAGGTTGAAAATCTCAGGGAATCCCTACAAAGGAGGTGATGCAGAGGTTTTAAGTGCCCCGATCTATAATCTTCCTGTGAGTAGAATATATTTCTAGCTGGAATTTCCACTAGCTTTACTGGGAAAAAAAATTACAAAAATAAAAGTAAAAAAAGTAAAATTTTACTATTGTATAAACATTTATTTAGACATCTACCTACCACAGTTTGGAATGTCTAAAAAAAGAAAAAATTCCATTTTCTAAAGCAGCGAAATAAAGGCAATACAAAAAACTGAGTTCTGTTATTAGCTGAAAGAAATAATTTTATCTAGTGGTATTTCATTGATTCAGACCTTCTGGCCACCACTTTCTGCAGCAAACAGAAAACTTGCAATAGAGATAACCAGAGACTCGAGACCTTCTGGAAACATTTGCATACAAGACATGCCTTCTGGTACAATGGTGGAAGTACTCATTCAATATTTTATTTAATCTTTATTATACTGGATTGAATGGGTAAAGGCAACTACTGCAGCATTCTACAGCTACAGGAAAAAAAGATTAGCCATTGAATATATTGTTAGGATTGCTTTATTTTAAATTCTGAGTGTCTGCATATTTTGCTTGACTACTAAATTAATAATTAAATTAAATAAAATTAAACTACTAAAGCAATTAAAAGTAATTAAAATTACTAAGTAAATTTGCAAATTATTGTAGAGTAGGAGGGAGTTGTCAGCTCTGTCGAGGGAAAGGAGGCCCTGCAGAGAGGCATCAACAAAGTAAAGAGATGGGCAATCACCAGCTCTGTGATGTTCAAGGGGAAGTGCTGGATTCTGCACCCAGGATGGAGCAGAGACCCAAGGGAATGGTGGGAAGCAGAGGAGATTCAGGTGGGATGTCAGGAGAAAGTTTTCATCCAAAGGGTGGCTGGGCACTGGAACAGGCTCTCCAGAGAAGTGTCACAGCACCAAGCCTGACAGAGCTCAAGAGGCGTTTGGACAACACTTGATTCTTGGGGTGTCCTGTGAAGGGCCAGGAGCTGGACTCTGTGATCCTCATGGGTCTCTTACAACTCAAAATATTCTATGATTCTATGAAAATGAAAAATAATGGGATTTATTTTTGGTGGATTTGAATCATGAGTCTTTATGGACTAAAGCTAAAAAAAAATTAGCAAAGTTTGGTTCCAATGATAAAGTGCAGGTGGTACTGCAAACTTCTTGAAAGTCTGTGGGTTTAAGCATTTTTGGGCAGATAGCAACTCTACAAACCATTTTGTGCAACATTTTCCTTTAATTAAGTAGGGGGGTTGTTGCTAAAACTCTACCATTTTGCAAAAAAAAATGCATGACAACAGCTAATTTATGAAACAGTTTGGTTGTGTAACATAGTCTCATGGTGGATATCCAATAACATTACTAGAACAATAGAAGTTTTTGGCATAAAAACTTTATTCTTGTTTAGTACTGCTAGCAGTGAAGGCAACAATAGTGGAAAAGAAAATGTGCAGAGCCTTAGTCCCTACACAAAGTCATGCTGTGTGACACAACATAGCTGTCTCTCTCAGAGTCTTTCAGAGAACAGGCCCCTTTTGCAGATGCCCTGGAGGGGACTTATGCATAATGGGTTTTTTTAATTTACCAATAAAGGAGTTTACCTTAGGCCTGACAATGCTAATTATATTTTTGTGATTTGACATTTATTTACCACAACATTTTCCCTTTTATTTAAGCTAAGATCATCTGACTCAACAGTTCCTTATATATCAAGATCTCATTCTGTAAATTTATAGATAATAAACAAGCTGTGATCCTTGTTGAGAGTTTAGTTTATCCTAAATAAGCAGCTGGCACATGGCTTCATCAGATAAGAGAGTTTGGAATCTACCGCATACACAAGATAGGCGTTACTCAACCTGCTTTCCTGCAGCTCCTTATTTGCCCAGGCAACAGGACAGAGAAGATGAATCACATTCCTTACAGGCTTTGCCAGAAAACATCCTTCCTTTCCAGACAGAATATCTCACACAAAGCAGAACCTCTCTTTGTCGCAAGAAATCCATCCTGAGCAAATATTTACGTATTTAGCTTTTAAAGCAGTGTAAACAAAGGGGCTAATTGAGACTTAAGAACTTTATCTCCAGCAGAGAATGACATCAGTTAAAGCAGTGTTACTGTAGAGGCAGGTTCAAGTTTCACTTCTGCACCAAAGGGTTAATAACTTGGATTTTTTTTTTCACTATTGTTGCAACTTGGTACTACAACTCAAGAAAATAATTCATAAATAAATTGACAAGGAATTGTTACCAGTGCATGGTTTATAGACCTTCTGTGTTTAGAATGGTTTATTTTTATGACGGTTACATCCTGCACATGACCTAGGAGGATATCTGCAGAGGTCAGCCACAGTAGATGTTAGAGATAAAAATGGATCAGTATGCACAGTTCTGACACATGAACAAAAGGGAAAAAATCTGGGAACTTAGGGAGCTGTGAAGTTCAGACTGAAGTAGGCTGAGAGTAGGCTTTGTTTGGAATCACTGATATAGATCATCCTAAAACTCTAACAATTTAATTTATAATGCTTTCCTCCACATTATAGAGAATGGGGATCACTAGATCCAGGTGAGTGCAACAATGTCTTATGGTAATCCACCATCTGAACAACAAAATGAGGGAGGGGATTAGACATTCTGTGGCACAACTGACTTCTGCTTTTACCTGGTGGAAGATGCAAACAGCACACAACTCACAGAAAGCAAGGCTGGGATATATTAAGCACTGAATTGTTTTGGCAAAGGAAAATTTCCAGAGAAGATAGGTTTTTACTATTGTAGGTAAAAACTCAAGTCTATCTTGTAGCTGTGGCTATGCATTCTCAAGCACACAGTCTAGCATGAGATGGGAGATGTAAAGTTTCATAATCTTATGGTGATTTCAGTTGCATAGCATCCTTGAGAATTATTATTTTATTTTCTTCTCCTGCAAGACAACAATATATTCCCTGCACATAGACCACAAAGCGCTTTGGTCCTTGACACGTGTCACTTTTTCTGGGGTCTGACTACTGTGCTCTCTCCTGCTTTCAATAACTACTGAAATTTGTCCACCCTTGACTGAGTTGTTGTGGACACTGTTTGGGGATGGAGAGATAGAATTGAACTTTATAAGCTTTCTGTATTTAGAATGGTTTATTTTTAATGATACCTACATCCTGTATAAGAGGATAGATCAGAGATAAAAATGCATTATTATTTTCCACACAGATGATGGAAGTTAAACTGCATTGTTCCTACTCTTGTAATAATCTCATTTACAGCTGGAGAATATTAGATCAGTTTCTGTATGAACACCATATGGATTCCTAGTAATCATTACCTTCCTGAATTTTATATAGAATTAAAACTTGTTGACCAGCTTTCAAACAATAAACTAAAATTCATCTTTTCCTTTTTACTTTCTGAAATAGCCCTCCTTTCTACTTCTTGAAATATTCCTACACATTAGAAATGGAAAGATGTTACAAAGTGTACATTGAAATAATGAGAAATGTTGATAAATTTATCAAATTATGGCTGTAGTGTTTTCATACACTTTATCTTGTACTAAAACAGTGTTCTAGGGAATGTACCCATGAAAATGAATGATGGTGATTTGACTAGAAAAAGTCTTTTTTTGGTCACAAAATATCCAGCTTTTGACTAATGCATAATTTCCCTTTTCAACTTAGAGTGCACTGAGGGAAAAAAACCCCAAAGAACAACAACAACAAAATCCAAAAAGAAAAATAACAAAAAAACCTCCACCAAACAAAAATCCTCAACCAAAATAAGGTTTGTTTTCCCCTTTTATTTTGTGGACAAATAGACACATGCTTCTTAAATCCTTACACTGGATGCACACAGACATCCTTGGTTCATTTCACATGCCTTGCGCAAGCAAGGCAGCCAGAACCAAATCTTTGAATATAGGGATACAAGCAACAAGGCAGCATGTACATGTCTTCAAAGATTCTGCTCCTGAGTTGACCAGTGCCCCAGAGGTGGCAATAGCATCATCTGAAACATCCACAGCATAGGCTATTCAGCCACTCAAAACAGTGCTCTGTGCTGGCAGACAGCCCTCTTGGCACAATTACCCTTAAAACCACCTCTGCCAAGAGCAAGACTGAAGCCAAGAGCAGGTGTTAAATGGCTGATTTAGCGAAATTCTCCAGCTCAGAGTATCTGTGCTGAAACTACTAAATGTCTTTGATCATCTTTTCTACACCATGTCAAATTTAAGAGACGTGAGAGCGTACTGCAAATTAAACACGAGGAAGGTCCCAAATCTAAGCACTTCTCTTTCTGACAAGTATTTAGATCTAATGGTTTCTTTCTCAGGAACTCAGATGAATGCTGAAAGATATTCACATATTCATTCAAAATCTTATGTGCTAAAATATGATTTATTCTATTAGCTGAAGCTGCCAGAAGAAGAACATGCTGAGGAGAAGAGAAACGCCTTTCATTGCCTCCATCAGCCATCTGGCAACGTGAACATGCTCAGTCTGAGACAAAAGAAGAATTTGGGAGACCACTACCCAAATGCTTAACAACTCCCAGGGGCTGAGGAGTGTGGCCACATCTGTTCTGCTCATCTCCTTGGAATCTTGTCTCTGTACCACTGCTGAAACAGCAGGGAGGTGTTACAGAAATCAGATGTGCCTGAGCAAGAAAGACAAGTGATGAAGGGACTGAGGAGGGGGAGAGCAGCAGGACCTGTAATGGAGGAGGACTGAGAACCCAAAGAAGTCAACATGGTTTTGTGACAATGAATTGAATCAAAAGCCTTGTGCCACCCTAGCTTCAATCAAATCTTATGAGGCAGAAAATTAGCCCCCTGAGAAATCACCTCTTGTTGCTATTGACATTTCAGATGCAAAAGCCTTCCAGTGCTGAAGGTGGAGATGAGGTTCCCTCATGCTTCATTCTTGAAGCTTCTTCACCTGCCATTCTTCATTGTATAAACTTGAAATCACTAAATTAGATTGTTCCTTTTCTTTTGCTAATTATCCTTACTATCCTTTGTCTCCCTAATTAATGTTCCTGTGCTGAAATGGATGGTGGCATTCCTGAATAAATCAGCAAAAAATACCTCCCTGTTTCACAGCTGCATTTACATCACATCTCTGAGTTTATGAGAGTGGGTGACTTGGAGAACTATAAAGAAAAGTTTAATTGTTTTCAAATTTGAAAATAATGGGAACTTGAATCATCCCTTCCTAAACTGACTTTTTGCCACTTCTTTTTTTCCTAACAAATCTGCCAAGTTTTTCAATCTGTTTTTACAGCATTGAATTTGTTACAAAACATTAAAGTGGAATTAAATGACCATAAGCTTTTTTAGCAAAAAAATATCTTGCTCCAGAATTAAAGCTGTGGTGTTTGATTTGAACTGTAAATGTGCACTTGCACATCGTTTTGTGCCAAAACAAGCATGCATGCAGAATATCATGTGTTGCCAAGCAGAGCAACAGCATGGAAGCCTACCTCCTCTATCAAGAGAATCAAAATTTCAGTTTTCTTCCTTAAAAATTATATGTTGCATGAGGTATTGTTCAAAAAAACATGCAACGAACTCTGTAGTGGCCTGATTGAATAAGTGCCTCCACAGCCCTGGTGATGAACTCTGTATTTCTCCCACAAGTCATGCAGCTGGTTGGTGGGATCTGGGTGGAAAGCTGGATTCATTTTTATGCTCCTCTGTACCTTCAAGTCACCTTGGGAGGGCAGGAGAATCATGCTCCACGGTTGGGACAAGTAAAGATTATGCAAGGGAAAAATGTTCTCAGCAGGCAGCAGCTGGGAATATAAACCAGTGCTCCAACTGATCCTGTTACTGCAGGAGGAGAGTACACAGGCAGGACACAAAGCCAATGCAAAGAGAAAATAATAGTGTGTTTGAGTTGGCTAGAGTTTTGTTGAAGAGAGGGCTGCACTCTCATCCTCCGCTTGTTCTCTCATTTCTGAGACCGATTTAGGAAATTGTCCTTGGGTGAAAAGAGCACTCCCTTTGCTCTCAAAGAAACAAACACTGACCAAGTCTCTCTAATCAAAGTTTATAGCAAATTCTGAAACTTGATTTAATTCCAATTGCAAGCTCTGTTCACGAGGTTCTCTTGTTTTAAGTTATAAACCGCTTTAGAGAGATTTAAATGTCACTATCTTCCTTGCTCTTACTACAAGAACAATACAGAGGTGCTTTTATTACTATACTCTTAATTACTTAATGCAATTACTAAATAAGTGTTCCTTAGAACTTCAGTGAGTTTTTGTTTATGACTCCTGTGACAAAGTCAAGGCAAGAATAATTTTATAGAGGCAATCTGATATACTGAGATCAAGATTCACAAATGGAGAAAGGAGTATTGCAGACAGCCCTAACAACTTTGTAGCATAAGCAGGCTGTCTACTCAACAGCACCTCCTTAGAACAGATGTTCCTTGTACACAATTCAGAGAGGTCAGGTTTTTCTCATTACACACTTTCAAGGACAAGGAGGGGTCCTGGCTGCAGACCAAGCTGTAAGAACTCCAACTGCTTATCAGCTCTGGATGTGTTTTCTTTCATGTTGCAAGGCCCACTAGCCTCCAACTTCCACCCAGTATTTTCATGGCTATGCCATACAGCATTTCAAACACTTAGGATGCTTATGTGATGGGGGCACTCTCGAACAACCAAATAAGTGAGAGCCCTCTTGCCCTCCCTCCTGGATTTCCTTGCCACTTCTGAATTTCAGTCTTTGATTCCCTCTCGGTAGAGTCTGTGCCCCATTAAGACTGATATCCATGCTTTCTTTGGGGCTGAGCCTAAGGTAGCTGATTGTCCTGTTCTGTGAATTTAATTTGCAGCGTGATCATAGGATTTCTGAGAGATTTTTATGTATTGTTCCTTTCTCTTTTTCTTTCTCTCCTGTGCTTCACAACTCCTCCTGTTTTGCCTTTATTCTTTCCTCGTTTATCTTCAGGTTCTCATTTAAACCTTCACCCTGGATCATCTGCTGGTTACTTTGATTTTGTTTCTTTTTCAAACTTAATTGATGTTTACCCTACTCTAACACAATTCTTGATCCTGCTCCATCATGACAGGAGAATAAACACCTGACAGTACATGAAT
Organism: Cichladusa arquata; assembly: GCA_026413545.1. Lineage (NCBI taxonomy): Eukaryota > Metazoa > Chordata > Aves > Passeriformes > Muscicapidae > Cichladusa > Cichladusa arquata. The sequence goes on from JAOTQP010001286.1 coordinate 56,069,087, forward strand.
AAAAGGTAAAAGATTTATTTAGACAGAAGGTCCATTTCTCTGTCCCTTTTTCCTTCTCCGTGACTTTTGAAAAATTTCCTCATCTTCATGGCAACAAAAAACCTCTGTGAAATTGTTGCACTACATGTCAAGGTCAACATGACTGATGTCAGGAAACAGCTGTAAAATTAGCTCTTGTGTTTCCTAATACATCATCTATTAATAGACCTAATTATTTTTATGCCCAAATGTGTTCGTAAATCAAACAAATGACACTTATTAAAGCACTTTCATATTTCTGCCTTTTTAAGTCCTTTTATGTAGCATCTTAAATGCAAGTATTTCTAATTCTTTAAGGAATATGTGATTCAAATTGTTTGGCCAAACTCTGAGCCCTCGGCTCTTTCTAAATGACTCTTAACATCCCAGCTACTAAAGGTTATATGAAATACAAAATATCATAGCACAGCCCAATAAATTGTTCTCAAAGTGTTTGTTCTCTATGGGCTACCATTACTGACCCAATATAAACATACTCTGTATCTCCCTTGGCAGAAACTACATTTAAAGTCTCCTGTATATATGCTTTGATTTTGAGAACAAAAGAGAGTCCATGTAAATTCCTGTATTTGTTTAACCTATTTACATGCTAAACAGCCACACTGGTACATACAGAGTGAGGCAGAAAACAAGAAGACAAGAAATATCCAAACAAAGCTGCCTTATTTTTGAACCTGCATCCTTTTCTCTGTGGTCACAGTCACCAAAAAGCAAAACCCATAACCTGAGGACTTTACCCAGTGTTGTACACCACAAACTTCTTTGAACCACAAGTGCAAAAACCCTGTCCCTCTCTTGCAGAAAGAATTATGTGTGATTCCTGTACCTCACAAGGTACATATGATTCCAGATCAGAATAATCCCTGTAAAAATCTATAGAAGAGAAGGAAAATACAGAAATGGAAGTGACCTTTTACAATGACAAACCATCCATAAATGCTGATGTGGAAATCAATTCTTCATATTTCAGTGAAAAAGCACTTGCCTGTAATGTTTGAGACTGCATAAGAGCTAAATTTTGATTCCAAACCACAAAAGCTGGCATTCTCTTTCCCTACCCACTTCCCCAAGGCAAGGAAAATCCCTAATGGCTACAATTACCTTTTCTCACACCACAGAAAATTCAGATATTCTGTCATCTGGCACCTGCACAAACCAGAGTGGGAGATTTTCAGGCATTTAGACACCAAGCAGTTGCCACAGTTTATGACAGCCTATTACTCAGTGAGAGAACAGTTTACAGTGTCTGTTGGCTAAACTCTTTATGTTCTGAATTTCTTGAGCAAAGACTGACAGGTTTTAAAGATTAGTTACACATTTGCCTTCATGGTGGGGATTATCACCTTCCCTGATAGGTGAACTCACCCAATATTTGCCTTCACCACTCTAGTGAAACATCAGTGGCACAGTGTTATTGTAAGGATTCAGAGAACCAAGAAATTCAGTAGATGACACATTTTCTCTCCTGCAAGATATGTGTGGTTTAACAGGAGCAGATAACTCAGAATGAATGTTAGCAACTTTATCCACAAAATGTCAAGAGTGTCTGAAACAAGTGGAGCTAAGCCAATGCAAATTCATCATCATTCTATCCAAGTTTTCTGGTATTTTCAAATCGGTATTTGTTTTTCTGTATTACTGGAGCTTTGAATAAAGAATGCTTAGGTTAATATTTCATTCTCTACGTCTGAGTCTCATGTGGCCTGCATAATATATGTATATATTTATGTGTATTTTAAGAGTAGTGTACAATCACAAAAGAAAAATCAGTGAAAGACTTCATCCAAAGACATTGCAAAATTAGGAGTTTTGCAGTTTTTCTATCTGATATATATTTCTCTTTTAGAACCTATCCATCCAAAGTGACTCTTATTTGCCCTCTAAAATTAATGGTAACCCCCAAGTAACTGTCTCCTTGCTGTACACTATGAAAATTATTTTTCACTCACCTTACTGTGTTTTATTTTCATTTCTTAATTTTGAAGATGCTAAATATCATTAAGTACAGATGAAAAGTTCAGGCATCACACATCTGGCCTCTGTGGCATACTGAGAAGTCAGATCACTGTGGGAACTCTACCAAGACAGGCAAAAAAGTCAGTCCCTTGTGACCAAAGCCACGTGCAAAGCAAAAAGCTTCCCACAGTCAGAGTTCAAAGAAAACAAAAGAGTAAGGGTTCCTGGATAGTGGCACTGCTTCTGTTGACGTCTCTGCTGTACTATTTGACACTAGAAAACACCATGAGACTTCCCAGAGATAGATCATGGCTTAGTGACAGATCTGAGGGTCGCTTGTACCTGGCAATGTGACCTGGAGGTGGTGGGCTGAAGAGAAGCAGAAACTGTCGCAATTTTCAGGAAGGAAAGCACAAAAATTGCTTCCTTTGCAGATGAGACTTGGAGAATAAGGAGAGTTAGCAGGGGAGTTAACACTGAACTCTTCTGCCAGGCCCTGACTGCAATCCCACTGCTGCCAACGTAAATCAAGAACTATTGTGTTCTGACAGAACATTCATAACTGAGTTTAAAGGTTGGTGGCACCTGGTTTGCTCACCAGTGCTGTCAAACAGCAACAAAAATCTTCCCTCACATTGAAAAAATAGGGCTTTTTGTTTGAAAGTCCTTTTTGCCCATGTAATAGACCTCTTCCTTTAAGACCTCTGTCATGGCCAATGTCTCACATTGCACACCTTCACCTATCCTACTTTGAGCATGAAATTAACAACATAGTATCCCCTAATAATTAAAGAAGCTGACAAATCTGCTTCAGGATCTTCAAGTTTTCTGTAGAAAAATTCCAGACTGGTTGTATCGTTTAAATTTAAGCACCATAAAAAGGCATACACTGCAGATGCCTCTTAAAAATAAATATTTTTTTGCTGTAGTATAACAAAAAATATTCCAGATTTTGGAAAAAAAAATGAAGATTTCACTGTTTTCTTTATCTAGTTATACATAAAATCATAGGATCATAGAATGGCCTGGGTTGGAAAATATCTAGTTCCAACTCCCCTGCCAATTACAGGGACAACTTTCACTAAACCAGGTTGCTCAGAGCTCCATTAAGCCTAGCCTTGACCACCAGGGGCACATCCACAGCTTCTCTGAGCAACCTGTTCCAGTGCCTCAACACCTTCTTAGCAAAGAATTTCTATCTAATATTTAATCTAAACCTACTCTCTGTCAGTTTAGAGCCATTCCCCCTTGTCCTGCCGCTACATGCTCTCCTAAAAAGTCCCTCTATATTTTTCTTGTAGGCTCCCTCCAGGTACTGGATAGCAAGTGTTGGGGACCCAGAGCTGGATGCTGTGCTGCAGCTGGGATCTCACCAGAGGAAAGTGGGTGGATCGCCTCTCTTGCCCTTCTGCCCACACTGCTTTTAATGGAGCCCAGGATGTGATTGGCTTTCTGGGCTGTGAGCACACATCAATGGCTCATATTAAATTTCTCATCTGCCAGCAACCCATGTGCTTCTTGGCAGGGCTGCTCTTGCAGCTTTCTGCTCACCCTCCAGGCTGTACTTACAGCAGGAGTTGCCCCAATTCATGTGCAACACCTTGCATTTGGTCTTACAAAGCCTCATGAGGTTCCCATGGGCCCACTTCTCAGGTTTGTCCAGGTCCCTCACGATGGCATTGCATCCTTCAGGTCTGGCAACCACACTCCTCCACTTGGTCTCATCTTCAGACTTGCTGAAGGTGCAATCAATTCCTCCGTCTATACCATTGATGAAGATATTAAATAACACTGGTCCTAATTTGTATCCCAGAGGGACACCACTGATCACTGATGTCCGCTGGGACTCTGAGCCTCTGGATGTGGCCATACAACCACTTTCTTATCTGTCTAGAAGTCCACTCATCAAATCCATATCTCTCCAATTTAGAGAGAAGGGTATTGTAGAAAACCATGTCAAGGGCTTTACAGAAGTCCAGATAAATAACATCCACAGCCCTCCCTTTGCCCACTGATGTAGTCACTCCATCATAGAAGGCCACTAGGTTTGAGTTTCTTATGCATTGAAATTAAATTATAATATTACATAGGCAGTTTCAATGGAGGATCTTAGGTCAATTTAGAAATGTTAGGAGGTGATACAAGCTATTAATTTAATATCTGCAAAAAGGTAATTCATAGGCATAGTACTGCTGCTTCAAGTCCCTCACCATAGCTGCATATCACTCACATCTTTCCACTTCTCCAGCTGTTGCTATTTTCAGTTCTTATCCTCTCTGCACACCTGAAACTGGGTGGAAGATTGGTCATTGCACCTTAGGTCAGCTCAGCATACCATGCAAAATCCAGCCACGTTTACCTCTAGTGATGGGATTTTAATCCTGCTGCATCTTGCCCAGAGATAGGGAACAACCTGTTCCCTGTCACTTTATCATGACATTCCATTAATATCAACTGTAGAGACAAAGGTGTCCAGCCTTGCTAGAAACCACAGGTCTGTACACACTCTTCTACCTGAGCTTCAGGATTGCCATAGCTCAACATTAGCAAGAAACATTTTTATTAAATAATAGTCTGTCCTCTGCAGGCAAGCATTTCCAGAGGAAGGAGCTATTAATCTTTGCAACTAAAATCTTAACTTCTTTTGTCCTAGGATTAATTTCACCTTCTTTTTCTTCTAGCTTCTGTCTCCACGTTTCCTATTCCCTTAGAAATGGGTTATCATTGAAAGCTCATATACAACAATTCCATGAAGAACAAAGTAAAATAAGGTATCTTCCTCATCAGTCACTGTTAAAATGAAAATAAGTCAAAACTCAGGTAGCATAAAAATCAAGCAATTTACTGTTGTTCCCTTTCATCCTAATCTGTAAATAGTGTTAGGGTCAATTTGTTTCCCAAATTCGTAGTGAACTTTCATAGTAATTTCACAAATTATCATTTTGATGCATTATGTTGGATATCAATTTGATATCTTACTCAAGGAAAATGGTTTTTTGAATGCCAATTCCATTGAGCATGAAGAAATAGATATTCTAGCATCAGTATCAAGAAAAGTATTTAGCAGAACACAGATACCATAGCTAGTTGTTTTGTTCTTAATTTACAGCAACCTAAGGTAAAAGAGAGTCTACTTTAAGCTTATCTTTAAAATTTTCTTAGCTATTCCATTGCACTACTTAGAAGAAAAATTAAAAAGTTGAACAATCTCATGTTTAATTTCGTTTCCAGAGAAATTAAAACACATCTTTCAATCCCAGCAGAAGCAAAGCCAAATGGATTATTATACTGATTTCCTCTAAAATCAAAGAAAACTGTTACATTTACATCCTTACAAATGAAATGGAAGACCAGGAATTTTTACGAGGTCTTTTATTACACAAATGTGATTAAACACTAAACATCTGGCAAAACAATGATTATGTGAATAAATATGTGCCATTTATAGTTACATACTAGAGATTTTTGTCTGATTAAATTGTTTTTGTCATACTAGCAAAGAACAGAAGCAGTGCTGAGTTACATGACCAATCAACATAATATGGGACAGCTGGAGCAACTTAAACATGTCTGGAAAGTGTTTGTCTTGACTATTGATCAAACATGGCAAACAAATACAACAGTTCAGAAGTAGTTAATTGGCCATTAAGCAAAAACTGTAGCTGGACATACATTCCAGGTCAAGCTGAGCTGCACAGGATAGGACTTTTTCAGAAAAAGATATTCTCTCACATCAAGGCTGGCAGGCAGTCTTGAAAGGGCTCTAACTTGCATCCCACTGGATTACTGAAGATTAAAGTAGTGTTTCAGCCAAGTCTTCTCCCCTGATGCTACTCATTTAAAAGAGGTTAGGAACAGGAATGTATATACAGTTCAATCTATTCACCATTGGGTGCTAAGCGAATTCCTTTTATGCATAACCCATTTGGCTTTCTGGCACACAAGTGAAACAGAGGTGTTCTGAAACCTTCAATCAGCTCTGCTTTCTGCATCTCTTGCTCAAGAGGAGCAATCTCTTCTTATATTCCTGATTGTGCTTATATATATATATATATATGTATATATATATATATGTATATATATAAAAGATTTTCTCATGATATATGTATATTTGTAACTTCTGTGTATTTTCAGAAGCTAGGAATCAAATACTTTTCCCATATTTTATTTAAGAGGAAAAAAATTGTTTATCTCATAAAGCTCTGCAAAATAATCAAGAATGCAAGTCTTTGACATTATTGTTGGATAGCTCCTCTTATAGTTCCATTTCATGGCAGTCTAAAGGGTTTCGCTAAACTGGTTTAAGATTAAAATTTGCTCAGATGATGCTCCAATAATCAACCTAATTTGCTAAAGTGCTTTTCAATTTTAAATGCATTTCCAAGTATTGTGCAGAGAAAATTGCAGGATCTTGTTTATGCTCATTCATTCATCAGTAAACACTTTTCTCTAACTACTCTTCAATAATATCAATGTTTTGGGTTTTTTTTCTGAAGCACAGCATTTTAGAGTGAAGATTTCTTTCTTTACTATGAATAATCTTTTATCATTACCTGATCTTTTATATAGCAGCAAAATGCATATATTGAATTTGGCAGTTCTTTTTCCCTCCAAACGCTTTCCAAAGGGGAAAAATGTGTTACTTAACAGCAGCTGAAAGGTTCACTTTTTCACTTTAGACATCTTCTTCATCTCTTTAGTCATAACACAAACACTTTTTTTGTGCTATAATGTGCAGTAGCTACCAGGATCCTTTCAAATCCAAGTTGGACAGGAATCATTCCCAGCTGTGACAAGACCACAGGCCTTGCCCTCAGAAGGCCTGGTGGGAACACTGTTTTCTTGGGGACCACAAAGTCTCATACCAGCCCTATCTCCCAGCTAGCACAGCCACAAAGAAACAAGACAGCATCATTTCTCAGGTCTAACCTCCCATGTACATATTCAAAACAGACAGAAAGTCAGTGTGAGAATGGGTCTGCTCCTTGATTTCAGATCCCAGCCTGCTGCATTCAGTAAGGTGAACATCAGGGAGACTTTAGCTTTTCTCTAGGCATCTCTGCAAATCAACTTGCCCATAGGAAGGGTCTCCATCAAACAAATTGAGAATCAGAATATGTAGGCAATTTTTTATGCAGCAGTGTCAGATGCCTTCTTCTTGCACTTGTCCCTCTCCAGAAATACTTACGGGTTTCTCAGAAGCAGAAAGATGCCTCTTCACCTCTGGTGTTAAACATCTGGAATGTCTTTTCCAAAGTCTGTCTCTGAAAAGTGTGAATATTAACTTTTAGTTTAGTCTGAACAGCAAGCCACATTTGTTTATCCCTCTTCCCCTCCAAGGAGAAAGCAGCAAAAAGAAAGAAAGTTCACTCAGAGTTTTTTTTTCATGATGTTACTTTCTTGCTATCAGAGATTGTCTGAACTGTCATTTTAGAGGTGCTTTGGAGACACAACAAATACCAAATAAAGAACAAAGCTTGTGAAACAAACCAAAAAAGGTTTTTTATTACCTCATCTTCACTGGTGTTAGTAGTCATTATCACATCTTATGAGAACAGACTAGAAAAATAATGTTTTACTGCATGGTTCCTTGCCCGCTGCCCTCTATTGTCGCTATGTTTAACTGTATAAAATAAACACCGAAGCTTACCAATGCCTGAGCTGTCCATTCACTGATTTTTTTGAAGTGGTGAACTTGTTTTTTATTTCCATCTATTTAAACTTTCAGTGTAAGTGGATACTTCACTGACATTACTATAACAGAAAGAATAAATGTACCTGACAAGAGAAATTGCTAGTGCAGAATTGAGCCTGTTGAGCCAGAGTAGACTGATGCTTAGGAATTCATTCTCAACAACAGACATGTCAACAAAACCTAAGCACTTAAATAAGCAGAAGATGCAAAAAATATACAAAAGAGGAATGTAAGTTCATTTAAACAAAGGAATAAATATTGCTGGACTATTTTGCAACTGTTGCCTCTAGTCAACTTTCATCAGAGCTAACACGCAAAGGAGTAAAGTGATGAGAATAAATTATCAGTTGAACTCTGAACTGAGAAGTCTTTAGTGCTTGTCTTCACTTCAGAGCAAGATCATTGCACATATTTGGCAGATCTGCTAGACAAAATTATCACGTTCCCTGGACTTCCAGAAAGGTTATGAAAATCAGCCCGAAATAATAATAGGGAAAAACACACTCCTCACAGAAACTTCAAAGCAACAATAACAAAAGTTGTGATTTTTCACTACAAGAAAATCAGCCGTTGGAGTAATCCTCTCTAGAAGTGGTGGATTCTTCAACATTGGAATCTTTTAAAATTAAGCTGGACAAAGTAGTTCATCTTATCTAGACCATGGTTTTTGCAAGTAAAGTTGGACCAGATGATCCTTGAGATTTCCTTCCATCCTGGTATTCTGTGACTCTATGAAATAGGGTACGTGTACAAGCTGGAAAACATAAGCCAAAGAATAGTTAAACATGTTTTATAGGTGGCATTACATTTCAATATGTCAGTCTTGGGTAAGTTCTGACCTCAATCTGATTTTAACATTTTGGGACAAATCACATAATTAATTATTAAACAAACTGAAGCACAACATGCAACACTAGTCCTTTTTAAAGCCTTGCTTAATACTGCCCAGACCATATAGTTATTAAAATGATTTTATCTGGTTTTTACTTTTAACAATAATCAATTTTTTTTGCTATTTCCACTGCTGAGTACTAGTATAGTCAGTGAAATTGTCAGAAATCCTATTTGCAGGAGGAGAATATGACAGAATTTACTGTCAAATTTTCATATTCAGCTGCCAGAAATGAATTCAGAAAAGACAGTCATGACTTCTCCTAAAAATGAGAGTTAATTTTTTAATCCTTCTGTCTTACAATCTCTCCTGGTGTTTCTCTTCATGGATATATTGAAGTACACACCCCAGAAACTGCTTTGAAATGTCATTGTTCAGTTGGTGGCCATTAAACTGCTCTGAAACTTGTGTGAGGCCCTGCAGCAGGGGTCATCAGGGCTCCTTCTTAGTCACAGTGATCTCAAACTTCATGGACTTCACTCTTTTATTTTTTCTCTTTTAAGCCATTCCATAGGAGGAACTTTTGCTCAACAAAAGTTGAGCACAACTCCTGCCTGCCCTCCTTCCCCCTGCAGCAAACCCGTAGAGAAATAAAATTTCTTTCAGCCTGATGTCATACCATAGCAAGACAGGTCTGTGCTCTCTGCTTGCAGGAGTATAAATGTCTCTGTAAGTGTCAAAGAATATGTGCCTCTGATATACCTATATCAGCAATTAATGGGAAATATTTTTTCCCATTCTCCCCAATCACTTCACAATTCAAACATTTAAAAGTCTGTATTCTTTCAGCCTTTTAGCAGCTTGTGCTGGAAGAATAATCTTTGCAATATTTTATGGAGTTCTCATATTTTTTACATCTCTTAATACTGTAATATTCTACACTCTTACCTCTCAGATGTTTGAGAATGTTAATTCACAAGGCAAACAAAAAGAAAAAGACATAACAGAGACCTTCTCCTGGCACCACACCTGGTTAAGATATTTGCACTGGATTTATAAATCCAGATTTTGATAACATCAAGACAAGTGGCAATGCTTTCCAGAGAAGCATTTTCCAGAAATGACTATTACAATATGCAGTTAATGCTCTTCAGCCTCTTTATTTACCTAGGTATTCTCAGTGATCATTCTTACTCACATTCAACTGCCTCCAGGCAGTGAGAAGCATCATTTTGGAAGATGTTTTCAGTTAAATGAGAAATATGTGTTAACTGTCTTCATTTCCACTCCTGCTCAACACTGACCCAAAAAGATATCAGTAATAATTTGGCTAGTCATCCTCAGGACATGCAGAGTCACATTTGAAAAAGCCCTTCCTCATTAGTATGCACAACTCTGCTTTCCTTGGCACTCCTACCCAGCATTTGTGGATTACACCAATGTCATCTCTTCAGTATATGTTGAAAAAAGGATGGCTTAGACTCAACCACAAGGAAAAAGGTGTTATCTGTATTATCCTACACATTGCTCCTGAATTCTACTGGAAGAATAAAGCATAAATTACTGCATATTTAAAAGCATTTAGCCAAGAGTGAAGCAACTGAAGGTCAGCCAAAGGCTTTATTTTCATTTTCTTGCCTCTTCCCATAATGGACCCCACCAAGAGTTATAGGGAATCCCAGTTTCTCAGACTAGACTCACCAATGTGATAACCCTTCAAAGGAGAGGGTGCTCTGATCTTTTGGGCAAAGCACAGTAAAATATAATGTTAGGAATCAATGCCACCCTTGCTTGTTGTGATCCTGGTGTCCCTCTCTTTCTTCAGTGATTCCCACTGATTCAGGCACACAGAAGCCACAGCAAGGCCAACAAAAGCCTTTTTTTCACACTGTTCTGCTTCACCCTATAACAAAGCATGCTGCAACATATCCTCTCACTGCCCTGACAGCAAAGCATTTACAGAGAGGAGGTAGTAGCTGCAGTCACTCATCAGGTTGAGGAGATGATTTTATTTTGTGACAGAGGGCTATTTAAAATGTTTTGCAGTAAATGTAATTTGATGTCAAGGCTGTCGTTCACTTGGTGGTGATGGTGTCTCTCTACAACAGACAACAGGAATTATTCTTTGGGCAAATGGATGTGCAGTAAGAATTCCTGAATGCTACTGAGAACTCCAGAGTCAAATAAATTATTTCAAGATCTCCTTTCAGCCAAAACATATTGCACTAAGTAATTTCCCAAATTCCTAACCAGAGTTCTGTTTACAAAATTGTCTTGCTCAAGTATAGTTTTATCTTGTTTTTGCCCATCCAACCATTAAGCATTCTTCGAAGCAGTTCTGCAGGCACAAATGTTGAGAATTGTGAAGAAGTATGGGTTTGTCTGTGTGCTTTTAAGCTCACTGAAAGAAGACAGCAGAAGAGTAAAAGCTGTGAGACAGCTAAGGAGTTTTCATCTGTCACTGCTTGCCAGAGAGATACAGATAATCCATCCTAAAGGCTTGCGCTCTCATTCCTGGCAGTACAAGTGTACACTTCACTCTCCAGCATTAAACGTTTAGGGATTGGTGAGAGGAAACATCTTTAAAGAAATCCATTGCTAGTAACACTTGTAGTGTAATTTCCAGGTACTCTGCCACTGACATTACGTGGTAGGCTAGTCATGAGAATAAAAACCATCTTCATGAGGAAAAACAAAGACTTTCAGCATAAATCTATAAAAGGAAAGGGAAATATATTTAAACATGACTATAATTCATAGCCACATCCAAAAGCAGCCATAAAAATAAATTTGTCTTTTCATTGATTGAAAGACTTAGTGAGCACAATAAGCTGTGAAAGAAATCTAGAGGCTTTTTGTTGTGTGCCAAATGTTAATTCTGTTGAACTGAAAGAATAAACTTCCAAAAGAAGCAGAATTTGCTCCTAGGACTGTGTTTTCAGAGTAAATTCCAAACCACTGTCCTCATGACGCACTACTTCTTGTAGATAGGATGAACTAAGTTCCATTCTGATTTAGTGCTTTCTTGATGAAATGTGATTCTCCTTTTCTACAACTTAGTTTTTTAAATTTACTCTATCTCCTCTTTCAATTATTTCATGTATGCCTATTTTTGTCTGCATTGATATTCTTTTATTCTGCATTTTTGTGGACATAAATCAGCACAGATAAGAGAGTTAAGCCAGCATTATGAGTCAGTTAAAATGCATTTAGCCTGCCAGCAGTCTGATAAGATTTGTATTTGGTACCCAGTTTTGTCTTTTTGCTCAAGAAGGTCATTCAGAGCTTTAGGAGAATGATAAAACTGTTTATTCATTACAGTGTATCCCAGGCCAGCATCTGTTCCTGATATATGTACCAGTTTTATTGTTTAGGACAGCTATCCAAACACTGTACTGTAAAAATATAGTTAGAATTTATAGTTGAAATGTGTCATGGCAAGAACACTGATTTTTTTCTATTTCTGAGGGAGTATTATATAAATATTCTTAAATCAGTAAAGTTCACTCAAATGTAACCCAGAACAACACAGGCTTTAAATCCAATGAGACATTTGTAGTTTCACTTCCATTCTTATTGCCACTTGGTCTGACCTAGAGGCAACCTAGTGCTCTCAGACACGAGACTGTTCTGAATTTAGCCTTTCTGGGGCAAATCTACTTAACCATTACACAATCACTGCATGTGTTTGAAACAGTATGCATATATCTTGTAAATGTATATTTGAATGATGTAGGTGCTCTTGCATTTTCCTCAACACAGCAGGCAACTGCTCCATTTGATAACTGTTGGCATAACAAGGGCATGAATTTGTCTCAGCAACTTCCCCCTGCAGTGTGAAAGCCAACACTCACCAGCAGCAGTCCAACAAACAGGTCTGTGGGTATTAATCCACTGTCTTTTTGGTAATCCCCTTCCAAAGAGTCACTGTATGAAAGGGCCAAGTAACTCACATATCTGTCATGGTCTTTCTAACACATAACCAAGGGCAGAGGAAGTGTCTGCCACAGCTTTCAAAGTCCAAAATAAGGAGTCTGGCATTCAGACCTTAGTTTGGGACTCAAAACCTTCTGCAAGAAAGAAAAGTCCTTCCCAAAGGAAAAAGGGGAAGAACATGTAATGTTTACTTGTCACCCTAAGGAAATAAACCATGCTTGCAAAAGGTATAACAGTTATTGTCATCTTTAGAAAGGAAACAGAGCATAAAGAGATGGTTCTTCTGAAGATGAGAGCATATGAAAGCTCTGAAACTGAAAGAAACCTCATTGAGGTCAATAGTGTCTCTATTAATTGTCCCCCTTCAAAGATCAACAAACACCCTCTAACTCTGGTCTGAATAAAGTGGCAGATCCATACCTACCTCCAGGACCTATAATTTACAAAGGCAGCAGTTTTACTAATTAGGTGGAAGTAAAGGAAAAAAAAGAGAAAGAGTGGAGAGGTAGATGAGCACATCCTTACAAGGTAACATGACAAATTATACTTACCAAAAACAATTATTTTTGGTGATTTTTGAAATATTTACAGTCTGTTGTATTCTTTCTAAACACTGAGTAACCTCAATCTGCTTCGCAGTTTTCACACTACCATCCCACATCCCATTCAGTTACTGTAAATGTTTTTAAAACCCTCATTTTCAAAAAGAAAAATATAATAAATCTCTTTCCTTACAGCACCTCCTAAGGGCCATGATGTGTTGTCAGTTTATTTTGGTTGGTCTCCAAAGTGCAGGACAGAGAGAAACTTACTTCAGACTAAAAGTTTTGTTTGAATAGCTAAAGGTCTGGGCTGTCCTACAATGGATTTTGGGTAATGGAATGGAAATCTATTTCATCACAATACCCTTGAATGTGTTTTGTATTTGTTACAGTGATGGGCAAAATGGAGAAAACCCCAGCCTATGACTGAGAGGGAAAAATCTTATAAATCCTTAAGGTTACTAATCAAACTTTTTCTTGGTTTAGTGACATATTATTTCAATAAATCAAGTACAATTTCATAAAAGTATCTTCAATGCTAAATACGAATTTATAATTACTTTCCTAATTAAGCTATTTTTAAAATAATATATTCAGCATTGAATAGATTGCTGCCCACTTAGGAGCTTAGTAGACAGTGAGATTTGTTATAATATCTCAAAAAAACTACTAGATAATTTGTATTTCTTAATGAGCTTGAGAAATATTAACTGTATTCAAATACTTACTTAAAAACAAAGGTTTGTATTATATAATTTATTCAACAATCAGGAATTTCCATATCTTGTCAAACAATGATGAACCTAATAATGATCAGACACTTGTAGATTAACTTTCCTATTCTTCAGGCAGCTTCTTCTCTGACTAAGATCATGCAAATTTTTAAGGGCTTCCAAATCAGAGGACTACCAGCACATACAAAGATTCATTATTAAATTTCTCAACAGTCTTTGAGCTAAAGAAAATAAAGATATAAGTGAAATGACATCTTCAAACTTTTTTTTTATGATATTACATATCCAAGAAGAAGCTGCTATACTTCAAACAGAGCTTTACACAGGAGATTTTGCAAATTGAGAGTGGGAATCTATAAATATCTACATTTGCATATGTGTATTTGTATGTTTATTAAATATCTGTAGCTATAATACTGACATAGCACACATTTTTGTTCCAAACAAATACTGCTGTGAAAGTAAGCCTTCTCTATGAGTGGAAGCTATTTCTGTACCCCAAAAGCATTTTACTCTACATCTTTTCATCCTTGCAGTATGTAATGAATAGCAGTTTGCTAGCACACAGCAGAATATATTCTTTCTGAAACAGTTCCATGCTTGTAAAACAACTCTTTGCCTCTCAAACACCATTGATTCTAGAAATATAAAAGCCTAGTTACACATACATCCTCCTATTCCACTTTAATGACCCACAAAAGAAGCAACACTAAATACTAAAAGCTATAACCAAATTTTGTTAGATGGAAATTCAGTACCTGAATTCTAAAATGGCAAGGAGGATATGATACAGACACCTGTAGAAGAGTCAGATTTCATTCATACTGCTGTGTGTAAACACACAAAAACACATTACTGCAATTAGAAAAATATTCAGCATTATATTCAATGACAACTGACTTACAAGATATTGTAAGCTTAATAATAAGCCATATTTAGAGTTTCCTACAGGACAGACTGCTTCTTGCCCTGAGACAATATCTGGGCTATAGAGTGAACTAAGCTGTTTCTGCCAGTTGGTGATGTGTTTGATATATAGGACTGCAAAAACTAAGGAGATGGGTGATAGGAGTCAGAATAGTCTCATTTTAAAAGCAGCTCAGAAATGCTGTCCCCAGTTCCCAGCAAGCACCAAGCTAGCCACTTTCACAATGCCCTTCAAAGCTGGATCACTGGGTGATAACTCTTTATCCTCCAGATTTGTTATTTCTGGATTGCAGGAGCTCTGAGCTCTCACACCTGACAGTTCTGTAAAAGTCCCCCTCTAAAAATATGAGCATTGTGAGGCATTCAGAGTGGCCTGACCTGTCTTAAATTTTCAGCTTTCTCTCTATGTAAAGGGGGGTGGATGACCTATGGGTTGGACAAAGCATTTAATTTGCCATAAGATCTCACAGCAAAAACGGCAAAGAAATTATTAGGACGTGCAGTTCTTGGCTTCATTTCCACGTACTAACACTGTGATGACTCCAAAAATCTCCACCCTCTCTCAGATTACTCCATCTCTTTTTCTAATTACTTCTTATTTTCCACTTAGACTCTGATTCTTGTTCTTGTCACCTTATCACAGAGGCCCCTGCCCTGTCTTGTGATCTTATTAGCTTCTCTATCCTCAACACTTTCATCTCTGTTGTTCCTCCTCTGTGTTCTTATTTTTTCTCCAATTTTAAACTCTCCCATGTCTTCCTGAGATCCTCTAACCTCCTCTGGTAGTTCTTATCTCTGTCTATGAGTAACCCTGACAGCATGGAGAAGCAGTTCCACCATGTCAGGAGGTCCCCAAAAAGTGGAAAAAGGATTTAAAAGGAAAGTTCTACTCTGCTGCAGATTAAGTTATTGTGTTAAAGAGAAGATTTGCTCTATGATTGCTGCAGAAGAACCAGGGGAGGATGGAACATTTGTGCTGCACACATGAATAACACTGCACTTGTATTTCTGTCAATTTTTTAACAAACTGGTCAGATTTTTAACAGCTACACTAAGATTATATGATTTTTTTGCCTAAGTTCAAGTTCCTACTCTCGTGAATTTAGGCGCTAGAAATTATCAGAATTATTATCCCTTTCCACATTGCAAAACAAGGCTTGCTTTAGTCCAGTCTCAATTTAAGAAACAAGCAAGATAAATTCTTCTTGTCCCACTGTCAGGAGGAGGTAATTTGAGGCAGAGAGCTGCCGTGGAAGATATGGTGGTGGTACAAATGTTCCATGATCAGCAGAGCCTAAGCTGAGCAGCCACAGGTTGATGGTC
This sequence comes from Cichladusa arquata, assembly GCA_026413545.1. Classification (NCBI taxonomy): domain Eukaryota; kingdom Metazoa; phylum Chordata; class Aves; order Passeriformes; family Muscicapidae; genus Cichladusa; species Cichladusa arquata. Next base: position 56,085,071 of record JAOTQP010001286.1, read on the forward strand.
TGGCACTTTGGATGAGGAGCATAGGGCTGCATGCCTTTGAGAAGTGCAGAGAGATGCTTTTCATCCCTCCTGCCTCACACCAGCATCAGCTCTTCACACAGCAAGTATGAATCCAGTATTTTGTAACACATCAGCTTCTGGTTTTATGTAAGCACAGCCACTCAGAATATCTGCACTATGCTCTGCTCTCTGTGAAAGCTTGTTAGCCCAAATCTGGTGCTTCAGTGACCAATGTGTGTTCTGATTTGGAGGACAGGTGTCTGCCAATAAAGGCAGGAGCTTCTCTTTGAAATGGAAAATGTAAATCCTCTCCCTCCAATTTTAATTTTGAAAATAAGGGGCTCTCAGGCAAAGATACGGGAATTAGGAATAACAGTTCTTTACTAGGAAAATTAAAATAGAAATACAGTA
>JAOTQP010001286.1:56085581-56131539 GCA_026413545.1 Cichladusa arquata
TAAAATTATATAATATAATAATATACATTATTATATAATAATACAAAATATTATATAATTTATATAATTATTTCCTGCTGACATTGCCCTGCCTCAGGTGACAAGTGTGAGGGTTTACACAAGGGAGACTGGCACAGAATGGTGTGTTCCAGCTTTAGTTTAGAACAGGATTAACCAATTTACTGCTTATTTCATTAGCTGTGTTTTATCCATCTGGTTATTTCTGACCTCCTTTTTTAGAGGAAAACCAAGTTACTCCATTTGTTGCGACTTCAGAAATTCAACAACAACAATAACAATAATAATAAATATTAAGTAGATTTGCCTGTGCAACCAACTATCTGTGTAGGATGCTGCATTGCCTCCTTCAGAATTTAAAGTGTTGCTGGATCCAGTTTTAGGAAGTGTTTTTCCCACAAAGCTTTTGCTCTGAATGGTGAAAATGGTGAATTAGGCTCAGTATCTCTGTGTGTGGTCCCAGGCTGTATTTGCTGTGCATTATGGAGATTGCTCTGGAAATGGAATTAAATTCTTCAAAGGTTTTTCTGATGCCTTTCTTCTACAGATATTAGCACCCAACATCCCTCAGAGCCTGGAGAGTGGCAATGCCACCTTCTCCCAAATCCCTCTGGATGTCCTGGCCAAAGGACATCCTTGAGATAATCCCTGTCTGTAAAACTCAGGACAAAGGCTGATGTGGCTTCAGCACCTTCAGCAGCACTGGGCAATAACAAATGTGAAGCCAAAAGCATGAGCAGAAGGAGGGTGGCAGACTGAGATGCTCTCTCAGAATCTTTTCCAGCTTCTGGCAGTCTGCACATCCAGAATTTCCTGTGTCGAAGTATCTTTGTGTTTAATGGTCCCTTTGTGACTTTGTCTTCCATGCTTCCTATGAATACATGGATAATTCAGCATTCCTTGTGCCCTGCATTGAGAAGGGCTGCAAGTTTAACTACAGCCTCATTTATATTAAGTCTAAAATTTAATAAATTATCACCATTCCCCCTGATTATTCCATTTTAGAGATCAGAATAGTCTTCGCTCACTTGGAGGTCAGCCCTGTGTTCTCCTGCTGTCCCTTCTTCTCCTGGTGGGAATTGTGGAAGGTGTCCAGCCTATCTTACACAAGCTATTTTGGAAATCTGACACCTGTCCATGTCCAAGCAGGCAGTAACATCTGGCTCGTCCTTGCCCTGTGTGTGCAGTGACTCCTTCCACAGAAGTTGTGTTGACTCTTCCCCACTGTTCTGTATTTAACCTTTGCCCACCAATTCTACTCTGGTTTTAGAGTTTCTCTGAGCTTGTCCAGGACAGCTCATCCCTGGTTTGTGTCATTCATCAGATCTCTTGTAAATCTTGGAGATCTCTTTGCCACTTTTCTCAGTTCCACACAGGTTCCAGCAATACCTTTGCACGTTCTCCTTCCTGAGTCAGCACCTGGATGTGAGTCAGACACCCCTGGGCTACAGAAAACGTCACAGTCTTGGCTTTGCAGCCATCGAGGCTCTGCACTGAGCTCCTGCTGCTCCTGAGCCCCTGGGAAAGGGAAGGGCTCAGGGCTGGTCACACCTTTCCTTTGGAAAGGAAGGACATGATTGGTCTGAATAGTCAGTGAACTGCTGACTGAAATATCTGACAAGGAAGAAAGATGTTTTAGCTGGAATTTGGGCCACTAAAATGAGGATGGAGGCTGGCAAGAGGGGAGATGTTTTTGCTCTGGAGGGGATTTTGGGGAGGTAGGATGGCTGGCAGGGGTGGCAGCTCTGTTGGCACGTGGGCAGTCAGTAGTTCGGGAATGAAGTTTGGGAATGCTGCAGCTGTGCTTTCAAGCAGTGAGTGATTTGTGCTGTTACATCAGGCTGTTAAACTCTTCAGTGGCACCTCCCACTTCCTCATTTCCTCTCTCTGTGCCATGAACTTGGGAAACTTTGGTGCCTGGGAGCACAGACACAGCATGGCAAAGGCAGAGGAGCCACATTCCCACTCCACTTGCTGACAAGTGCATTTTTCTGGGGTGTCAGTGCTGGAATCCCAGTACCAGGCAAAGTCCAGGTTCTGGGAGAGGGTTTTATTCTGAAACACCTCTGCTGAGCACTGTCCCACTGAGTTGGGTTGTGTCTGAACATCCCTAATCAGACTTTTGCTGACCTCTGAGCCTGCCCCTGCCCATGCAAATGTTAGCACATCCTAATCTTGAGCTTCAGAGCCTGTGCCCAGTGTGTGCTTGTGCTCCCAGGGACACCCCACCCCTGTGAAGGTTGTTTCACCAATGTGTGTTGGGTTTCAAGCACCAGGGTGAGCCAGGCAAAGCCTAAGCTGGTTCATCCTGGGTTGGTCTCAGTGCCTTGGGTCAATCTCGTATCCCTCAGGGCACTTTCTCCAGCTCAGCTCTGCCTGGAGCAGCCTCTGGGCAGGGTTTGGGCCAGGCAAGGCTCTGACCCCTCAGTCTGAGCTGCTCTCTGAAGCTCATCAAGCCGTGTTAATTGGAGTTTCTTCAGCTGAGCCTGGCCCCAGTGCTCTTGCTCTGTTTCCAGCATTGCCTTTTTACTCGTTGGCTCACTGGGACCTCTCCTGTTTCTGTCCCCCAGTCCAGCAGTGACAATGGGAGGGAGAGACTCTTCTCACCCACTTGGTTTCTAAGGTTCAGTCCTTGTGTGATCCACAAGGGTTCCAGGGTTCTTGGGTAGTTTGCAGGTCTCTGGGTGAGTCCAGAGGTGTGTTAGTTAATTGTCTTTGTTCTTAATTACAGCTGTGTGAGCACATCTGGGGGTTTTATTGTCCTATGAGAATGGGTACAGGGTGCTGTGGGATCAGGTCAGCAGAGCTGTGCTCCCACTCCTGTGACCAGACAGGCTGGGCTGACTGCAGGGAGATCTAGAAAATATCTCAGGAGCAGCTCAGGAGCACACTTTGTGTATCTACAAAGTACAGGGGGAATCAAATCACAGCTGCAGTGCTTGGCTTGCATCCTCCATCATGAAGGAGAAGTGTCCAAAAATAAAGGCTCCAGAATATTTCCATTGATCTGTCTGGTTTGAGAATTTTTTGGGGCAGGGCTTGAGGCCCTCTGTGAGTCAGGGTTTGGGAAGCAGGTGGCAGACTCCTGGTCAGTGCTGTGCTGCACAACAACAACTGCTCCCAGTTTGCAGCCCCCAAATCCTGCATCAAAGTAAAATGATTTCTCTGTGATTTCAATAATCCTGAAGATATCAGGTAAGATGAGTTTTGCAAGAGAAAAATTGTCTTGCCATGGAAAGTGAAACCATTTGTCTCCAATATTTGTGACATTTTTCAGCTGAATTGCATTAACACATAAATGCATTGCTGTTGCATTTGGCAGGACATTTTTATTTGACCTTTCCTGTATTTTTTTTCAGCAAGGATATGTTTTACAGCAAAACTCATGTTTGTGGAGGAAGGTGGTCACTGGTAATGTCCTCCCACTGGTCTTTCCAAGCTGTGGGGTGTGGTAGCAGTGCACACAGAGCCTGGGCAGGAGCTCCTGCCTTTAGGAGTCTCACAGAGCTGTGGCACAGGGAGCAGCAGCCAGGGCTCTGTGTGTGACACTGGCTGTGCTGTGACCCATCAGTGGGTGCTGTCACATTCTCTCCTTGGAGCCAGGAGAACCTTCCATGGGGCTGCTGGTGACAGCACATCCTCCTGCCCATGGCATCAGTCTGGGACTTGGCCCTGGTGTGTGGTGGGAATGGGATACCAGATCTAATCAATCTGTATTGATTAATCTCTGAGCTTGATGTGGCTTCACCACCTTCACCAGCACTGGGTAATAACAAATAACCTCAAATAACAAATAACAAATGCCCTGACCTGCAGCTTCCTGAATATCCTCCCCTTCCTCACCTTTTCCATGATGGTGATCTTAGAATCATCACAGAACCGGTGTGGGTTGGGATGGACCTTTAGAGATCACCCAGTGCAGTCCTGTGCCATGGGCAGGGGTGGTGTTGGATACTGCCGGGAATCAGGGAAAAAGCAGCTTTGAAGCCTTGGCTTTCTCAGGCTGCTCAAGGACAAGGAATTACAACAATGATTAAACACCTGCTGGGGACCTGATGTTTTGCACAAAGCATGTTTTCAGAGAGGTGTTGCCTCCTTGGACCAATGAGCCTTTTCTATTTTGTATTGCATGAACTACTCTATATAAGTGTAGCGTTTCTTTAAACAAATCTCTCTTTTGCTCCTCCATCACACCAAGGACTTTGTTACACTATCCTTTCCGCCAAAATGCAACACGGGGACACCTCAGGGTGGCTCAGAGCTGCTCTCCAACCCCACCCTGAACCACCCCAGGGGTTTCTTCCTTCACTCACCCCTTCTCCTGCTTGTCTCCTTGCAGCCTGACCGGGAAGGAAGCTCTGAGCCATTTCCCAGCGCTGGGTGCGGCGGGGGGCCCGGGCAAGGGGCACCAGAAGCAGTGCGAGCTGCTGCAACTGTCGCGCAGGCAGCGGCGGCTGTGCCGGCGGGAGCCGGGGCTGGCGGAGACGCTGCGCGACGCCGTGCGCCTGGGCATCCTTGAGTGCCAGCTCCAGTTCCGCAGCGAGCGCTGGAACTGCAGCCTGGAGGGCCGGCCCAGCCTGCTCAAGAGAGGTACAAGGTAGTTGGGGTGCGGGGGAGCTCTGGGTGCAGCCCCTGGCGTGTCCCAAATTCAGTCTGGCCCGCAGCAGATGGGGAGTGCCCTGACTGTCCCTGTTTGCTGCGAGCGGCAATAACAGCAACGCGCTTCTTGGGTGGAAGGAAAAAAGCACTTTATTAAAACCTGACCTATTGTCCTGGTTTGAAGGACAGTTGTCTGCCAATAAAGGCAGGAGCTTCTCTTTGAAATGGAGAATGTAAATCCTCTGTCTCCAAATTATTATAAATTTTGAAATTAAGGGGCTTTCGAGCAAAGATATGGGAATTAGGAATAACAGTTCTTTACTAGGAAAATTAAAATAGAAATACAGCATTACAAAAAACAATCTCAATCGTGACAGAGCCAGAATCCAACCTGACACCCTGTCAGTCAGTCAGGGTGTTGGTAGCAGTTTGATCAACTGGTGGCTACAGTCCCCATGCAATTGCAAGTGTGGTTCAGCTGGAGCAGTGCTCCTGTAGAAGGGTGCAGCCTTCCTCTAAAAGTCCAGGGATGATGTAGAAAGGTCCGGCTTCTCCTCTGGAATCCAGTGGAAAGAAGGTAACTTGGTGTCCAAAATCTCAGTTTTTGTCTAGGTAGGAAAGGCTTGGCTCCTGCCCTGGCTGGAGCATCTCCCACTGGGATGATGTAATTTTATCAGTCATACAGTGGGACTCAATGGCCCAGCAGCAGATGATATCTTCCTGGAGGGAGGATGGGTTGTGGAGAGGATAAAAGTGATTGCCCCATCTTGTCTTAAAGATGGCCCATTAGCAGATAGTATGTGCCAGGAGATAAGGATCACTGCCCCACCCGGCTTCAAGGGATGGTGATAGAATACACATTTCTGGCCCCATCCTGTACTGCAACCCAAGACAGTGTGCCAGTAGGACCAGTGTGTCAGAAAGCACAGGCACTGAACAGGTTCTCTGGGTGCAACTCTTGGCAGCTGCACCTCAGCTAAATCCTGTTGGATCCATGTTAAATCCCTTCAGTGCCTGCAAGTACCTCTGCTTCATAGTAGCAGTATCACCACCCTCTCCTGTCCTTTCAGCAGTGCCAAAGTTACCCAAATTTTTCCCCTATTTTTTTTCCAACCTTTATACCCCAGCACTGAATAATCTGGCTTAGATTCTAAATCAATGCAACTAATTAAAATTTCATGTGATACAATCTAAGAAATCCACTTTACTTTTAAGAGAATGTTCTGATCATGCAGTCATTTGGGCTTTTTTGCCCACTAAAAGTAACACTTTGCTTTCAACTCTTCCACGAGGTAAAATGATAGTTGTATTTTACCTCATCCATTTCCCCTACTTGGTGGATTCTGAAAATACTTGGAGTTCACCCTAACTCATTACACCATACTACAAACATCAGGGCGCAATTTCTCCATTCAGCAAAGTTAATTTCTTCATGATATGAGCAAATGCAATTCCCTGCAGATTTAGTGAGACTGTCAAATCCATTACTGCCAAGTCTGGATAAATTCAGCTTTGGATAAAGAAGATAAAAGAAGAGTGAAAAAAAGAAAGTCATTGGGGGGCATATTTAAAGCAGAGATACTAAGATATTAACAATTACTAAACCATATGGACTGTCATGAATAGAGTGATTTTGTATTTGGTTCAATCATCATCTGTGATAAACAGTACACCTCTAGAATAAGTAGATCAGTTCAGCTTTTAAAGGGAGTGTGGTGGCAATGATGTTCAATGGAATTCAAGAGACTTGAAATGATTGACAGCCAAAGTTTCCACTGAAAGTTCAGAGAAAATTAAAATTTCCTCGAAGAAAGTTAAAGAAACATTCTCTGAAGTATCTGTAGCTCCAAATTATGTAAGGTTTTGTTCTGTTTTTCACATCTTCCTGTTACAAATCTTGAGAAACAGGGCACCTAGAGAAAAGAAAATCTGACACCTTGGAAGGAGGAGAAAACGAAGCCTGTTTGAGAACTAGTGGAAAATTTTTGTATGCTTGGTGAAATACATATAAATAAAGCTATTGGGGAAAGGGAGAGGAATCAGGAAGCATGAGTTAAATGTTTTGGTTGCAGTAGGCAGAAAGGACGGAAATTACTTTACTAAGGTACTGAGAAAAAGCCACAAGTCACTACAATAACTGTGGATTTAAAGAAGGAAAAGTGAAGGTAGTATAAAGTGGTAAGTGTCAGCTTTTCCTCAAAGAATGCTTCCCAAATTCAGCTAAAAATGAATGTATTAATATTACTTCTTTCTCTTTTGACAAGGGATGAGGACATGGAAGATGAGGAACTGAGATTGGCAACGGCTGCTAATTGCTTTGTGCAAGAAGTTGGGAGAGCTTCTGAACTTAGGGAGATGATAGATGATGGAAAAAAGAATAAGATGCAGCATTAGCATCCAGTCTTATAATCCTCAAGGCCAAACATCCTGACATGTTAGCAAGCCCTGGTATCACTGGGATAAAATACTGTGTTTCTTGAGTAACTCCGGAAAGAAAAGCATTCTGAAACCAAAGGGGTTTTTTTTCTCATTGTAATGAGTTATGGCTCTGGACAAATCTTCAAATTCAAGTTGCAAACTGCTCAGTCTACTTATCATCTTTGAAAGAATTCTTGATCCTTCTTTTCCTTTTAAGTATATAAATCGGCTGGGCTTAATTAATAAATGAAAATTATATTTCTTAAGCTTTTATTTGCAATATCCCCACCTCTTGGATTCCTGAACACTAAAAGCAGGCAGGTAGGTAATTATCCTGTCCAGTTCTTCACAGATGGGCCTGCATGCAGAGACTCAGATATGTTCTATATAGCACCAGCAACAGAAAACCAGGAAAACTGGTACCAGAGCTCTCTCTTTCACACCACACATATTCCAGAACAATATCTGGGGTTTGAATCTATCTCACTCCCCTCCTGGAGATTGATGGTCAGTGAATAAAAAGTCAGAACAAAGTCAGTCTAGAAAGCCAAAGGTTTTTTTGTTTGGTTTTTTTTTTTTTTTTTTTTTATTAGCAAACAAAACTTTTAAAATAACTCATTTCATGTGATTTTTAACAAAACATTTGTGAACCCTAACAACCCTTTTAACAAACACAGTTAAGTTTGTTAAGAAACCTAAAAGAGGCAAGTTTCACATGATTTTTAGCAGAAGTTTGGCTAAATCCCAAACACAACTTCACGATGCACATAGCAGCAGTGACAAAGGCATAAAACATCAGGGTTTCAAAATAGTCTTGTGGCTCTCCTCTACTGCTCAGTTTTCCCATTTTTACAAAATCAATAGCAAAATTTAAGTTCTAATCTTTCCTTGGTCTCCAACCTCATCTTCCTTTTATCTTCTTAGTTTCATCACAATATAAGATATTTATTCCTGAAAATCTCACAAGTCTTATACTTTGAGATTTCTAGACCAGAAGAAAAATTTCAACATTTTAGATCCCTTAGAGAAGCACCTTTATTGAAACTGAATAGACAGCAGGCGGCTCATGCACATTAGTTTTCATTAATGTGTTTTCCCATATTTCTTCTTACTGTTGAATCTGGGAATAATTCCCAGTCACATTTTAGGTACAATTCCAAACTAGAGGCTTAAAAGTTACCACTGAATCCAATTGTCCAAAATACATACATATATCTATTGTGCTACCAAAAATTCCATTTGCATTTGCAAGATATACACAAGTAGGTGATTCATATAGAAAGACTGGCAATTTTAATTTTAAAAGTTAATTTCTTACCATGATTTCTGTACCAGACCTTGAGAGTTTCTCATCATCTCTATGATGGAAAACTAAGTATAACTTAGGCCATAAGAAAGAAAGATGTTCATTTTGAAAAGACAGACTTTCTATCAATATTAATTTTATTCTTTAGAGTTAATTCTGAGGATTTGTTCACTTTTGTTGCTGAACATAGTGAGGTTTCTGACTTTTGAGTGAATGGTTTTTAATTTAAAAACATAATATCCTTCCACTGTTCAAATAGTTCTTTCAAGAAACTATTATTTCACTTCTATTTGAAGGATTACAATTCTCCAGTGATTCAATGTTGCATTTATGTCTCTATAAGCTGTACAAAAAATTATTACAGTGTAATAAATACTGGGCTGCTTTATGTCTGAAATGCATAAATATTTTTGTTATCCCAGTATTATAATAAATTGTTTTCAAGACTTTTGACCAATCATCAGCCTCACTGAAAACATCTGAAACTGTATGCCATTTTCAGACAATTTGACAGAGAGATAGTAGCTCTAAGAGTAAACTTCATGATGTCTATTTCCTCTGACCAGGCAATAAGCATGTTTATGCTTTTCCATTAATATTTAGGTTATATAGGGAATAGTATATAGGATAAAAGGTGAAGTTGGAAATTAATGTACTGTGAGATGAGGGAGAAACACTGCCTCCTTAAAATATAAATATACATATATTTCTGTCCCTTAGACATTGTTTGTTTCTTCAGTCACTCAGCACTGCTTCTTCAGTTATGGGTGATTGCAGACAGGGAGACTGCCCAGAGAGATGGCATAAAGGGGGCAAGGAATATGCATTTTTACAGAAAACAAAGGATGAGAGAAAACAGGTAATTGCTTAGATTATTCTAAACACTACTTATATGAGCTCAAATTACCAAGATAATCATGTTAGGAATTAGTGTTTATATCATAATTTCAAACTGAATCTTTCCCATTCTTTATCTATTACATGCATTTGTGTCTGGGCTCGTGATACATCTGATACCACTCAGGATCTGCAGCAGCACCACACTGGCTGAGTAGCTCATACCACACACTGAGAACTTCAGCAAACTGTAACCAAGTCATTTCCTTGAGATTCTGCACAAAGTCTTGCTCCCCAAGTCCCAAACTAAGAATTTTAATTGGGAAATAATCCACTTCATTAAGTTGTTCCATTTAAGTCCCTGGAGTTAAGTGGAATAATTTTGAGCCACTGTGAAAATGTCTCGTTTTAACACACATTTAAAACATTAGTGCATGTTAAAAAGAGAACAGCCAATCCCATGTTCATCCCATTTGTGGCAGCTAGACTGCACCTTTGGTCCATGCTCCCTGATCATGGGTCTTACTGCAGAGCCTATTGCACTGAGTGTACAAGTGAGATCCTAGAGAGAGCACTGGAGGGTTTTCTTGCTGTCCTAGTGAATGAGGAGGTCAGAACTTCAAATATTTCCTAATTAGATGTTGCATTTTGACTAGAATTTGTTTGAGTTTCACTATTATAACACATTAGCACAGGTTTACATTCCTCAGAATTGGCAAAACTTCAGGTAAAGACCAGAAAACATCCTGAGCAAAAGGTCAGTTAATACTTTGTAGGCATTTAAACTGAAGAAATGTTAACAAGCTACTGCCAAAAAAAATATGCAAGCATGTGGATTGCAGTTGAAGTCCAATCTTCTATACTTATAACAGTAGAAACAAGGGAGGGCCTCATGGAAAACTTCTAATAGTAGTGGGCTAATGGTATATCTAGGTTTTGCAGAGGTCTGAGTTAAAACACAGTCCTTGGGGCAACTACACATGGTAAAGAAGTATTTGCTGTGTTTTCCTATTGCTCTTATTTTTCCTTTCTTCTTAACCACCACCTCTTTGCAGTGTAGCATCATCTCTTTCCCACCTAGCATCTATCAGAGTCACATCAAATCAGTCATTCTTTAAAAATATTTTCTACCTCTCTTTCTGGACGTCACTTCCCCAATCTCTATAATTCTTCAAATATTTCTTCAGTTGTTTCGTCAGATAATTCTTCTGAATTCAATTAAGTGCCATGGTAGACCCTCAAGCCTTGAGAAAAGAAGTGATGCCCTGAAGTATTTTCTGCAAGATGAAAAGGAAAAATCTAGTAGCCTAACAAACTCTTGCAGTCACATAGGCAGGGAATGGGCAGTCTCTGGATATGGCTTCCTTTTGATCATCAAAACACAGATTTATTGTTTCACTTACCAATTTTAGGTGGTAGATTTGTTGAGAAAATGTACAGTCTTGTCACCTAGATTTGTTGATATTACTTTCTGATTCATAAAAATCTCACTGTCTTTGCCCTATAAAAGCAATCCGCATATTTCCTATGAAGTTCATTCTGAATTTTGAATTTTTCATCCACAAACTCTCCCAAGTCCTTTTCCTCAGCGCTGCTCTCAATTCATTATCCACCCAGCCTGTATTTGTGCTTGGGATTGCCCCAACCCAGGTGCTGGATCTGGCATTTTGTTTTGTTGAACTTCATGAGGTTTCACAGTGCCACCTCCCAAGCCTGCCAAGGTCCCTCTGGATGCCATCCCTTCCCTCCAGTGTGTCAGCTGCACCAGGTGCCTGGTTAGGTGGCTGTTGGTCAAAGCCCCTTCCATGGATGTTAATTTCTTCAGCTTTGTTCAGCTTGATCAGCCTTCTGTTATTTCAAATAACAATCAAATTGTGTGGCCCAACAGAGCCAACATGCAAATTCAAATGCTCAAATTATCAAACCCGTCTAAACCACTTTGTAGCTTCAGCAACTTCAAACATATAGAAACTGCTCATCCTAGTCACTGTGAAGAAGAAAATTAGCTACCCCAGAGCAAACTGGCACACTGGGAAAGCTGCAGACTGCCTACTGAAGGATCAGGAATGTGCCTGGGCTGCCGTGGTGCGTGGCAGAAACCAGCTCAGTGCAGATCTGCATCCCAGAGGGCAGCACCCTTAGACGCCAGCAGTGCCACTAAAGGCTAGCAGAGCCAGGCAGATCTCAGCAATTTGTACCCAGCACAAAATCTCCTCCTTGCACAGGAATGAGAGCAGAAGTTGTAGTGTGTAGAAGGGATGAGCTCTGATACCACAGCAGCCTGGTTTTGGAGGCGGGGGAGAAAATCAGTGCATCCCCCATCAGTTACTTCCCTGAGCATTCCAGCATCAAAAGGATGCTAGAGCACTTCTCTGTCACCTGCCCCATGGTGTACAGCTCCAACCTGAATGTGTGGCTGTAGGGTGGCTGCAGGAGCAGGAGCAGCTGGTAGAAGGTTCGATCCTCATGGACACTCTCATGGATTCACAGGTGTCATCCATCCCAGTGGCTGGGTGCATCTCTGGCATTAAACTGCTTCTGCAAAGCACTCAGCAGACACCAAGAAGGTCACACATCAGATGCTTCAGATCCTTACAGTTACAGGCAGTACCTGTATTGGCAATAGGATGGGCACAACAAAGGACCTGACACCACTGTGTGCTCCATTGAAGTTTTCCTCCTCATTGTTGTCCTCTCTGCTGCTGGAATTGTCCTGATCATGGCAGCTGTTAGAGGCAAGTTTCATTTTTCTGGTCCAACACACCCCATCCTTCCCAAACCACCCTCAAAGCCAACCCCTGGATCACACCCAAGCAGTGTTTCCCAAGGCCTCATCCCTGCAGGGCTACAGTGTCCCATGGAGCTTAATCTTAAACTAAGTTTTAAAAGAATGTTTTCACTTCCTTTTCAAATTATCAAAGTTACGGAGAATAATAGATTGTATGTGTTCAATACCAGATCTGCATGTTGTCTTCCTCAAGATGGAAGATGATTTTCTCACCTACAAATAGAAATTTTAGCATTTGAGACAGTGTTAAAGAGTTAATTTAGGCTAAACAGAAATAGTTAATTCTTAATAAAGAATAATGCATTTGTTCGTGATTTTTTTAACTTAGTAGAAGTTATATGAGGAACAAATTAGAGAGCTCCCCCGCCCCACAGATCCGAAACCAAAAATTTATCACAAAAAATACTCTGTTCCTAAACATCTGAAAGATGTCTTCAGTATCAGCCATTGAAAATTTTGGTATGTTTTTAAAATTGTCAAAGAAATATTGAATCACCCTCAGGTGGGTTCTTTTGTCTGCTTCAGGGGCTGTTGCTGACAGCTCTTACACAAGGTCTTACCTGTTCTTCATTTTCAGTGCTCTTTTTCTTAACAATAGTGATGTATCATGAAGAAATAATATGAATGGCAGATGTCAAGACCACTGAAATGGTCTGAAAATAGTGGTATGGTAACATTCCTGAGAAAGAGAAGCAAAGTAGCTGGAAAGTTTAAAATACAGCCATTTTTAATTTTAGCCTAGGCCTTCAAATTGACATCGATATTTAAGTCAATGCGATTTGAGTAAAGGACAGATTTTTTTCACAATTACTCAAAACAAAGTGGTACTTTACATCACCACTAAACCTCACTGATTATGTGACTGAGCATCAGTAGGAAAGAGTGACAGAAACCTTCAACAAGCAGCTTTCCACAAATTTTTTCGGACAGGTTTACTTATCCAGACACACAAATAACACAAAGCTAAAGCTAATATTAGATGCTTTTTCAGAGCAATATCCAGTACCATAGTTTTAATGTAAATATATTAATACAAACACTGATATTTAAAATATCTAGCAACTTTTTGTTTCTTTTTTTAATGTTTCAAAATCAAACAAAACCAGTGTCTGCTTTTTCACATTCTCAGACTTTGTGCTTTCAGAGATAAAGTATTATACAAAGCCTTATCCTTTTGCCAAACAATACAATGCTGTGATAACAACAAAGCTGGGAACTAATCCAGGCTTTCTGAGCCAGAGATATTGCCACCCATTACTAATTGTTGGGATGGTGCTGCCCATAGCCCTGAGAGAAAAATGTGAAAGCACTAATGATATTTTTTCCATAAGGATAGACAAAATTAGCAATTAGCACAGCTCTGAATTTTGTTGGTGGCACTAATAGGGCACTTTTACTATTCATGTTTAGGAATGGAAAAGCTCCAGGAAAAACTGGTAATGAGCACTCATCTCTGAAATATGAATATGGAGTGTTTCACAATGTCTAACATCTCCCTGCTCCCTTTAATGTCTTCCTGAACCACTTTACTTTCCATCTCACCACCCATCACTCATTTCTACATCCTAGCTCTTACCACCTCCATTTACTTTCTCCTTGACCATGTGTCCCTATCCTTCATTTTTTCTTCATTCCCCAACACTATCACCCCCCTTTCAACACCCCAGTATTTAGTCTTTCATTTCTCCTTTGTGAAGTTGCCATAATTCCTACATTTATAACATTTTAACATCTCTCTTTTTCTAACACCGATTACAGGGAATTTCAGGTTGGAAAGGTCTCATGTCCATCCTTTTACTCCCAGCACTGAGATCAGATTGGGTTGCTCCAGGCTCTGTCCACCTGTATCTGGAAAACCTCCAAAGATTATGCAGCTTCTCTGAACAACCTGTTCCACTGCCTGTTCCTCCTTGTGGGCAAAATTATTTCCTTATATCCACAGCAAAGCTCTCTTCTTTCAACTTATGCCTGCCATTTCACACTCTCCTGCCCTGCAGCACAGTGATCAGCCTGGCTGCCTCTACTCCATGACATCCCCACAGCCCCAGGGGGCTGCTGTCATATTCCATGAAGCTCTGTCTTCTCCAGGCTGCACCAGCCCAGGTCCCCCAGCCTCACCTGACAGGAGAATTCCTCTGCCCCTTCCAACCTCCAGACCAGGGTCTTTGCCACAGTGTAGCTCTCTAAACAGGCAGTCTTCAGAGAGAAAAGAGTCTGAAAGGTGTTCGTGCATACCAGGGGTAGGGCTTGCCATCTGTCACTGCCGACTTCCAAAATGCTCTTGTCAATCCACCCTCTGGCCTGTCCATATGCTGAGGTGGAAGGCATGGATAACAGAAGAAGCAAGAGAAGCAATGCAGAGCAGCCTGCCCAGGGCTGAGCCCCATAATCCAGCTCAGCGTTTGAGGTACAGAATGTACAGTGTGCCAAAACTTTTCTTGTACACCTCTAACAATCAAGGACAGAAACTCAAGAAACAAAGATGAAATACCACTGCTCAGAGTGATGAGATGGCAGCAGGGCTGCAGCATGCCCTGCAAGGCTTGTCAGCACTGAGCACTGTCCAGGTTCAGACCTAGTCAAACAGAACCAGACTGCCAAGGAACAGGGGAGTCGATCACTCTGCAGGAAATTTGCACATTCCCTAGGAAAATAAAGACCTGCAACCAGTTTAGATTTAGGGCCCAAAGTATGGCAGAGAAAAAGAGATGCTGGAAACATTCAAAGGTTCACACAGATATCCAAATTCTTATCTAATTTGAAATAGTAATCTGGAGAAAACCGGAAAATTGCAACTTCTGGAAACTGACATCAGTGCCCTGTTACCAATAAATTATTAGCTATGTGGGGAAAAGAAAAAAAAAAAAAAAAGCTATTTTTTCATGTGTGCAGTAAAAGCACCACTGGCGGGTTCTAGGGAGATATCTTGGAAGAAAGAAGGGATTCATTAGGCATTTAGAGCCAGAACTTGCATTAGCACAGCTGTCCTGATTGTGCTTTTCCTACGTATGCAGTCTCATCCCTTTCCAGATACAATAATGACTTGTTTGTACTTTATTTATTTTGTAATCACGGATTTCAAAACACCAGATAGATGAGCCAGTCATGTAAACATCCTAGAAGGCTCAAAACTGAAAACATAAATCAGAGATAGGATATAATCCTCCATGCCTTCAATAACAATTCCAAGCAAAATGGCATCTGTTCATGCCAAGATAAGGTTAAGATCTTGTGACGAATTTGATCAAAGTTTCATGGGCCAAAATATTTGCATGCATATTTTTATTTGCATTTATCCAATTTCTGCACTGTATTCATGGAATTGCATCTAGCTTTATTCAGTTATTAATTCACTAATTACTATTATTAATCTATCAGCCATTTAGTGAAGGAAATATTCTCAGAGAAAGTTGCTGTAAAGCTTCTCAAGTATTTCTGTAATTTAACAACCTAGATTTACATTTTCAGAGCCTACTTTGAAAATACTGTTAATCACCTAAACTCCACAACATATTTGAACTACTGCAATACTTCTGTTCTCAGAGCTCTTAGAAGTTTCTATACCATGATAAGGTTTTCAAAAGCCTTTTAAATGGTGAGAGATGCCCATAAAGCACCTAATGAGACTGGTACACAATTAAGTGGAACATGCACCCAGCATTCTTTCAAAATTCAACCCACAAGGTTATATTTTTATAAAAGATACAAAGACAGTTCTGCCTGCAAGTTGGCAGAAACTCACCCCTGAGCAAAGCAGGGTATTTCTGCCAGCTGCTGAGGCACTGTGGCTGTAGGCACTCTTGGATGGGAAGCACTATGCAAAACAATTACTAGTTTTACTCAGTAGGTCCAGGGGCTGTATTTACATGCAGGAGGCAGAAGAGAGAGTCTGCAGAACCTCTGCAGGAAACTTTTTAAATGGACCAAGAAGAATCTATGAAGTGCTCTATCAAGTGCAATAGCCATGATGAGCATTTTACAGTGTCATGCAGGCTCTATCCCCATGAGTTTTATTATCGTTGTTGTCATTATTATTTCGCTGTACTGGCCAGAAAAAAGAAATGAAGAGATAAAAGGGGACAGGAGGGGTGCAGGGAACCCTGATTCTGTCTCCCCTCAACAAAGCAAAGCACAGCAAGGACAGATCACGTTAAATTAACAGCATTAGGAGGGTCAGAGGTGGGGAGAGTGCTCCTTCCCCCGTGGGACTCAGATCCTGAGCAGCACTACTTAGCAGGCCATTAACAGCTGCTGGCACTTCTGTCCTCAGCTGCACTCTGAAGGCAGCAGTCCCTCAGACTGATCTGAAGCTCCCAACGCAATCTCTTGCCATCATCATGGTGTGAAGTTGTTTGGGAGCCTATTCATCTGTTTTCCATTGTTTTCTGTTAATGTGACAGCTAACGAGCGTGCAGCTTGCAAAGGCTCAAACGAGACTCAAAGCTCTTTTGGGAAGGCAGAAACTTCTCCTAAGGAAAGACCATGTTACTGTTTTATAAATTATTTTGCAATGGTGACAACTGCTCTCTGAAGACTGAGCTGAGTAGGGCCAACAGCAGAAGTGTTGGGGTTTCCTAAATGATTTCCTAGAGGAGTTTTCAGACTCCCCATCGACCACATAACATTCATATAGTTTATGGTCAGAGCTGGTTGCACACCTTGCAATCCAAGTCCTTGGGTTTCCCTATAAGCTGGAGATGGGAAGAACAGAAATTTCCCTACTGGCCTCTTGGCCCAATCGAGAAAATCAGAGCAGGGCAACTGAAAGAAAATAAGTGCTTCCTTGTCTATTTCCTAGTCATATGGGAAGTCAAGGAAGTCTTTAGGAAATTACAAAACATTTTTATATAATGTTCCATACCACATTTTCCTTGATGCTGCATAGATCATGTCTTACTGTTAGGTCTACTGGATGCTCAAGCCTGAAAATAAACAAATGCTGGAGATCCTGCTGGAATTGTTGAACAGACCTCAGTTTATGACAGAATACAGTCCAAAATATCTGCTGCACCACATTTTAATCCTCCAAGAGATTCTTTCCAGATAATGGACTACTCTGTTTGGGAGTAGGTTGCAACAGATGACATAAATCATTAATTAAAATAGAAAATACTTTCATTTCTTCACAAGTGAGGTTCCTGGGCCTCTGGGAAGAGGGTGTAGGTGGGGATCTCAGGCAAGGCTGGTCAGGGCCTTAGGACATGTCAAAGTCCTGATAGTTTTCTCACAATTTATGGTATTTTAATTTCAAGTTAATAGCAATGGTTTTTTCCACTTTCAATATATATAGTTATTATTATTTACTGCTATAATCAAGAAATTATGTAGATTTTCAGCACTAGCAAAAGGATCATTAATTCAGAATTTAAGTAAATCTAAAAAAAAAAGAGAAAATTGTCCTTAATTTCCTTCGAGATAAGAAAAAGGGGAAAAAATGACACTCCTGTGAGCTAGGGATTAGAACAGTGGTCTCTGAAGTGGGGTGAACACACATCCTAGAGTCTGTGCCAGAAAAGTCATTCAGGTCTGGGAAGTAAATATTCCTTGTACTGTTAATAAGTAAAATAAACTCAGATACATTTTTAAAATTGTGTTTATTTCATCCTTATCCACTTCAAATTTCCATTTTGGGTGTATTTTTTAAAGTGCAAAATAGGAACCAATTACCATTTTTTGTGATTTGTCTGACGACAATAACCATAGCAAGGCTGAAGTGATCACTGCAAAACCCTTCTAGAACTGATTCTTCTGCTCTTCTCTTCTCTTCTCTTCTCTTCTCTTCTCTTCTCTTCTCTTCTCTTCTCTTCTCTGAAATCGCAATTCAGGTTAGGATGAAAGTCCGGGACCTCTCAGTAGGGAGAAAAAGAAACAGTCTGGGAATGGATAGGATAGCATGTTGTATATGGATGTTCTGAGGCTTATGCAAATTTTTTAATAAGGAGCTATAACTTCAACACTAAGTATAGAAAGACAATCTTGGAAATACAATTTTTGGAAATGGTTGCCTGCATAATTTCTCTTAGTGGTCAGAGAGAAGCTTCCAGTAAAACATCACTGCTCCTGAGAACAAGTTACAAGAAAAATTTTTCTCCCAGTATTTCAACTGAGTCATGAAGTTAAATTCTTTCCATCACTTGCCACTGCATTTTTCCTCATAAGATGGCCTAGGTTATAAGCAGCTACATGTGAAAGACATTTATTGGTGTCTTTTTCAGATGAGTTTTCAGAAGGGTGGGGGTGTGTGGAGTGATGTGTTATGATTTGGAGACTACTCCAAGTTAATCCCCTGCATGAATACTGACAGGACTTTCTGTTCTTCCAGTTCAGGTTTTGTCTAAGAATCCAAAATCTACCATTTATTATATATTTTCCCTTTAAAATGGATTCCTGGACCATGACAGAAGAACTTCTGTTCTTGTCATGTCATGACATTGTTTTAGATTTTCTCCTTTACCTGGACTTCCTAAAGAAGCTTGAAAAGAGCATTTATTAAAGGCACATGCCATGAAGTTACTATAAATCAGATGTTACTTTTCTATCTGTACTTTTCTATCTGTATCCTAACAATCTAAGAAATGAAACTTCTATATAAAATCTTGCACTTTTTTTCTGCTAAAACCTGTGTGAACAGATGCCTAATCCAAAACTCAAATGAGTTCAAAGTCGGTCATCTGAGTTTGAGACCAGACAAAAAAAAAAACTTCCCTTAAGCTGCTAGGCTAAGATAAGAAGTTTTATGTCATAAAGACTCAGTAAGACTCATAACTTCAGTTGTTCCTCCTAGGGATCACTGATTTTATTGCTTTTGATCTTCTTGGTCATTTTTGCAGCTTTCTCTCTTGGAATAGAATGATCTTTCCCTCAGAGGTCAGATTATTTTGCATGCTCATTTTCACTTTTCTGTGCTGCATTTTTCAGAACATCTGATGCCTTGGTACTGCCAGGCAGCACCTGCTGAAAGTGATTACTTCAGTTGACACTGCACAAAGATCTGAGCTCTGACCTCCATATTTGCTTGAGAAGAGAGAAATATGGTGATCCATATTTCTTAAATTTGACTGCTTATTTGTATATTCCATTTTTTTCAGAAATCTGGATTAAATAAGCATCATTCAGGTGGCCAGAGATTCCCTGGAACTGTAAAAGAATTTCATCTCACTCTCCCCCTACCCAGTTCAGAGAGTAGAGGGTTTCTGTTTTCCACATCCTCGCTTAACAATTGTGACTCTTCAGACTTAGCTGGAGAGGTCTTCCCAAGTGAACTAGTCTGCACAATTCTGCTAACAATTTCAGGCAAATTAAGGGAGCTTTCCAAAAAGAAATCACTTTCAGCTGAAAGTGCCAACTATCTATCACCTCCGTTCATTTAACTTCTAGAATTTCTTAACTGTTCAACAGATACAATAGAACCAGCAACTTATGAAGTCTCTGGAAAGACTTTCCAAGTACATTGGGCTTCAGCAGTGTCAGCAAGGCAGTGCATAACACACCAATCCATCAGTGTGAAATGGAACGTTAAATTTGAAAAAAGGTCTTAACACCCATGAAAGGGCAGCTCCATTTCAACAGTGCCCTGAAAGATGAAAGCAGCTGAACAAGGGTTAGGAAAATGCAGTCAAGAAATTCAAAAATGTGAAGATTCTATTCTCTTTGACTGTTTACTGTCTCAAGGCAAAAGATTTCATGTGAAACTGTTAAAAACTAATAGTGACTTACTCTGTCTCACCAAGAAACATTAGCTTGATGATCAAACTGGTTTTAATTTCCTGATGCCATCCCATTCTTATTAATGACAAGTCCTCCAACTCCCCTCAGTCGTTTATTTGTGGTTTTACCCTTCTTACAAATAGTTTTATATCTCTACTTAATCATTAATAAGCAACAATATAAATTCATTGCTTTTAATATGCTTCATCAAATAATTGTAATCAGTGATTGCACAAGACTGGAAGAGGGAGAAAAAAACTGGTTTTCTGTCCCACAGGAATGTGAAAATCTTGTAGCCCTAATTTGGAATGGGAAGCCAAAATCTTGGCAGTGATTATACTAGCAATGAAATAGCTCTTAAGTGCTTTGCTGTGTTTCTACTTCACAAAAATAAGCAGTTAAACTAAGCCTGACTGTTTATACCAAAACTTCAGATAAAAGTTATCAGCATGGTCTTTTCCTGTATTTGAACAGTAAACAAACAGTTGTTGAAACTAGCCTTTTCCTACAGGAAATTGACTTCAGCAGCTCAGCAGTTTCATATGAAAAAATCTTTGTCCAAGCCTGTCTTGGATCAACATTTGCACTTTAAATGAAGCCTTTCTTGGAGGTATGCTGCTGTAGAGACATGAGCATGAAATGATATCAAGGGTCAGTGTCAGTGGATTCCAATTGTGTAGAGCAGACTTTGAGGTTTGAGCTGATAATTTTGGCAGATAAGCAAAATGCATTCAGAAATAATTGAAATTGAATTGGTCATAATATAAACAATGGAAATTTCCTCAAAGACTTCCAGCACAACTTCTAGCTAAACAGCTAACAAAAATAAACGCCCAAAAATCACTGTCACTCTGAATACGAAGACAGCAGAGTGCAATCACAGGAGTCAAATCAAGCTGGTGAAATATATTTAAAGCTCAGGAGAAGACTAGTGGTGTGTCCTGTGTCCTAGAAATACAACTCGGAGTTTTGCCAAACAATTCAGAGTATAAATTTACTTTCTCTCTTCACCTTCCTGTAGAATGGTTCCTTATGGTGAAAGATATTAAAAACAAAATTCTTTATATCACCTCATGGTGCTGATAGACCATCACACACCATCTTTATCAGTGAAGCTCTGTATCTCATACTAAATTTTGTGATCATCCTTTTATTTGGTTGCAAGAGTAACCCCTATTTCTCCTGCCAGACACAGCATATTCCCATCTTCTATGTTTTCTTCCTTCTCTTTTGGCAAGCTATGCTTCAGTGATGGTCAGGAATTGTGCTTCCTTGCATACCATTGTGCAGCTGGTCTAAACCCTCGTTCAGTGAGAGGTTTGAAGTACATTTTCAAATGTCAGTTGTGCAGTGAGCTTCACTTGTTTGAAATGTTAAAGCTGTGTCAGTACCCAGACGTGTTCATGCTTCAGTGATTCATGGAGGAGGTTCAGGGAGCTAGTTGGTGGCTAGCTTTACTTTTAAATAACACCAAATCTATAGGATAAACTAATATGATATACTGGTTTAATCTAGTTCCACAAAGCATACATTCTCGTATTTTAACAAATTCTTCTGATTTGTTGTTGCAAACAGAATAAAGTCCAAAGATGTATATATATATAAACTCTCTATGTGAAATGTATTTAAGCATATTTCAGGCTTTTAAAGGGCCAGTCACAGAAAACAGGAAAGAGCTGAGAGAATCAGCTAAGAGAGTTCAAATATTAAAATGGGAATAACCATAGACAACTATTTTAAATCATTTCTCTACACAAATAACCTGCAAATGAGAACTAGACCATATCACTTAAGAAACTTAGTTTTGCCTGAGTGTATCCAGAAAAATCGAGGAATTCTTGGTGCATTACTAGATGGAAATGTCAGAATTGAGAATTGCATTAAACAAAGGGTGGAGGTGTACATGAAATTAGTGTTCTGTGATCCAGACATAGCATACAATGTCACTCATATTCCAACAGTTCCAAATTTTACATGATTACTTTAAGGAGGCCTTCTTCAGTTAACCAGTCCAAGTATCTTTTATCTAAGAGCTTAAAAATGCTGACATATTCTCTGAATTACTGTTGTTGATTTTCAGGATTTGATCATCAGAGGAGATCAAGAGGCCTGGCAGGAAATAATATGCTGACATACAAAGGAAGTAAAAACTTAGAAAAGCTGATCCAGTTACTTGAGTTAAGTGATGTGACCTAGTGAATTCTGTACTGTGAGTATTGACCCTCTGCAATTTAATATTACAATTCATAACTGAGAAGAATATAGAAAATCATTACATAACTAATGATATAGAGGTTGTATGAGACAAAAACTGAAGAATGATTGCACATATGGAGGGAGCAGATGAGACAGTTGTACAGCCAGAGGACACTGGCCAGAAACTGAATGCAGTCAAGAGAAGAGTTCTTTTTCTGAAAAGGATATGTGAAATTTTATGTATATATAGGAAGAATAAAGGAAATTTTTTAGTTAAAAGGAGTCCTCTCAGCTGTAAAGAATATAAAAGATATTTTGAGTAATGTTTATTGATTTTCTAAATACAAATTGTAGGTGTGATATTGTTGCTAAAAGAGAAAAAAGTGATATTTGATACACACAGGGAAAATAATGAGTAGAGACAGAGAACTTCTGATCCTTTTACTACCTCTAAACAATAATTAGTACTGCAAAATCTTTTTTGAAACTGAAAATGTCTCTGAGCAAGGAGAAGAATGTTTATAGGTTAAGGAAACCTGCCTTGTAGAGAAAGACACAGAAACACACTAAGTGAAGAAAAAAAACACATGGAAGCCTAAATCCCAGCAAAAGGAACACAGATTTGACAGTGTGACACTGCAGCCCAGCACTAACAAAAGCCATGTGGGTGGATGCTTGACAAGTTCAGGATTTTTTTTTTTCATTTTTTTTTCCAGAAATCTAAAGACCGAGGAGAGCAACCTGCTGTGGTCTATTCTGTGTTGCTCATCACTCAACATTTTAAAATAAATGTTAGGCTTTTTTTCTAAAATATCTGCCATATATGCCACGGCTAAAAAAGGAATTAATGCCGTAATGATGCAATTACCTGCATCAAACCCCCTAATCCAAAATATCCTGCTCTTTTTCAATGAGAACACATTTCTGGGCAACCTTTTTATCGTTGTTTCCTGGATATATCTACAGAAAATGCAGTCTCTGCAGCCAGAGGGACATACACAAGGATCTTGTTCTCCTTCACACAACATATTTCTGCATCTTAACTGGGCTTTGTTCCAAATGACCCCAAATGCTCAGAGCAAAACTAAGTTTTAGGCTAATGAGGAGGAACTGGTCTTGTATTAGGAAGGTCTGTACTGCCACACGCTTTACTGAACACAAACTATCCTCCAAGATCCTAAATCTCCACCTTGATGAATCTGAAGGTAGATTTCTGAACCTATATGATTAATACCTGTCATTTCCATCACTGACATCAAAGTACTTGTTGATGAAACATTTTCCTACTAGATTATAGGATCACTCAACTGTATATAGAATATGGACAGCATATGTCAAGAGTTTAGGGGAGACGGGAACATGATTTTGCCTCTGAAATGTCTTGCTGTCTTCATTTTAAAACTTTTGTGCCATTCTTTCAGCTTAATTGAAAACTGAACAGTTTCTATAGCATGATCCTTTCTGATTAATCACTCAATCTTATTTTCCTCTTATGAATTGCAATAGCATGTCAGAGAGATTCATTCTAGCTTCATTTCCATCTTGAGGAATAGCTGTAATTAGTTTTGAAGTGTTTGTGCCTTTTTTGTGAACTTGCTCCGTTTTCTTGTTTTTCTTTTTTTTTTAATATCAACTCATTTAGCTCAAAAGTAATCAAATGAGCACTCACAATATTAATTGGACTTTAGAGGCATTATTCCTGGTAGCAATATTTTACCATTTTATTTTTCCCATTTAAAGAACAGTGGCAGCCTGCAGTACAATTATTGAGAGCTAGAATCTACAGAATCACTATTCCACGGGGTTTTTTGGTTATTTTTTTGTTGTTGCTGGTTTGTTTTTTTTTTTTTCTTTCTTTCTGCATACTGGAGAACACTGCCTTTGATTATGTTGAGGAATCACAGAATGACTGAGGTTGGAAGGGACCTCAGAGGTCACATAGTCCCAATACCCCTGATCAATCAGGGTCACCAAGACTTAACTGCATTGGACCATGACCAGATGGCTCTTTAATATCTCCAGGCAGGGACACTCTAACACCTCCCTCAGCAACCTGTGACAGTTTTTGGTTACCCTCAGAGTGAAAAAGTGTTTTTTGATGTTCAGATGGAACCTCCCATGTTTCAGTCTGTCCATTCCTCTGGTCCTGTCTCTGGGCACCACTGGAAAGAGCCTGGCTCTCTCTTCTTTGCACCCTCCATTCACGCATCCATAGTCATTGATCAGATCCCCCAGAACCTTCTCTTCTCCAGGCTGAACAGTCCCAGCTCTCTCAGCCTTTCCTCATCCAAGAGATACTCCTGTCCCTTTATCACCTTCATGCTCCTTCACTAGACTCTCTCCAGCATGTCCACATCTCTCTTGTACTTGAGACTTCAAAACTGGTCACAACACTCCAGGTGTGGTGTCACTGAGTGGAGGGGAAGGATCACTTCCCTAAACCTGCTGGAAATACTTTGCTCAATGCAGCCCAGGACACCAGCAGTCTTCATTGTGGCAAGGGCACATTTTTTGCACATGGTCAGCTTGGTCTTTGTGGGGCCCTGTTCTGCCACACTCCTTTCCAGATGGATGGGCCCCAGTGCTTGGGGTTATTGCTTTCATAGAGCAGGACCTTGCACTTCTCCTTGCTGAGCCTCATGAGGTTCTTGTCAGCCCATTCCTGTGGTGCACTGAGGTGACTCCAGAAGGCAGCATGACCCTCTGGTGTATCAGCCACCCCTCCCAGTCTTGTGGCAGCAGCAAGTTCCCTGGCTTACTTTTGTCACCTATGTACTTAGAGAAGCCCTTTCTGTTGTCTTCAATGTATCTCACCAGATTCACTGCCAGTAGGGATTTAGCTTTCCTAATCATCTCTCTGCATGCTTCTATGGTGTCTCTGTATTCCTTCCAGGTTACCTGTCCCAATTTTACCCTTTGTATGCTTCCTCCTTTTGTGTTTAAGGATCTTCTTGCTCATCCACATAGGCTTCCCAGCATTTGCACCTGACCTTCTACTCACTGGGATGGACTTCTCTTTGAGTTTGGAGAAGGTGATCCCTGAATATTAACCAGATATCTCAGGCCACTTTTCTCTCCAGAGTATCATCCCATGAGACTCTTTGAAGAAGTCAAAATCTGCTCTCCTGAAGTCTAACATTGTCACTTTGCTGTCTGCCCTATTCCCTGCCTACAGGATCCTGAGCTTCACCATTTCGTAGTGAGTGGTCTTATCATCCCCAACAAAACGCTCCTTGTTACAGAGGATAAGGTCCAGCAACACCCTCTCCTCATTTGTTCCTCTTTCACATGAGCCATCAATCCTTTCCAAGACCAATCACTTATGGCCCTCTGTGTTGTCCCCTCAACAGATATTGCAGTGTTTGAAATCCCTTGTAAGAAGAGAATGGGAAGCCGTGTCTGGTTCTCTGTTGCAGACTCCATCCACTTGTTCTCTCTGGCCAGGCAGATCATATCAGACATCCCCTATATCACCTGCACCGGTCTGTTCTTTCTCCCTTACTCATATGCTCTCAGGTGGGTCACCATCCAGTGCCAGGCAGAGCTCCATGTGCTCCAGTTTCTGTCTCACATGAAGGCCAATTCCTCTCCTTCACTTTCTCAGGCTGTCTTTCTAAACAGTCTCTATTGCCCCATGCAGGTATGGGAGTCTCTGGACAGCAGGAAGGAAGAGCTGAGCTGTTCTCTGCTCTCCACATACGGGGTATCCCAGAGGTAATGACACCTCTTGGCAAGACTGGGGAAAGCTGCAGAGCAGATGCTGGCTGTCAGGCATCTGTATCAAACCCCTTTTCTCTGAGGTTGGATGACTGATTTCAATAATCAGAGCTACCCAGGGACAGCAATCTCTGAAAAAGTAATGTTTTAATTCACTGCAAAACCTAATTTTGCTCCTTTGGTAGCTGAGGCCATCCTGGCCTTTCTGGTGACCAACACTGACCTTTGCCAGCTGAAGCTTTACCAGTCAGAACTTCGAATCAAATCTATAACTGATTGAGACCTCATGTTTCTGATCACATTATTCACTGTGTCATTTGTGTTCTTTTGTTCTCCTAATCCACTGATTAATAAAAACGTCCTTGAACAAGCTATAAAAAAGTTATTTAAGGTGTCCTTATGCCAGATACCATAACTGTCATTAGAGGAGGCTGGAAGCTATCTCCTAAAGTAAGTCAAAAAGGAAACCAAGACAAAACAATCAAAGAAAGCCAGCACAGTACAGCAGGGACTTCAGTGGAGAAAAAACAAAATTCTCACATAGAAGTGGCAGGACAGGAGATGAAAAGTGTGCAATTTCTTGTCACTGTAGAGAAACCATTTTATTTGGTAAGAGCTGAATAATCTCTACCAGTAATGCAATGAAAAAAAATCTGCAATTCGACATAAAAATATTAATTAGCAATATCACAATTTTGCTAAATAATTTTGCATACTTCCTATGTTTCCACATTACCTCAGAAGAAAAATTTTGAAAAAATCCAGATTTAGTCATGAGTAAACCAGTGAATGCAAGGCATAAATTTCTGCAGTTGTATGTGTTGTAAGAGCTTCCAGATGCTGTGCTTTCGTTTGGAAGTGAAGCTTTCCAAGAACCATGGAGAGATGTGGACTATTAGGTGTGATTGGATATACTCAAGTGGGCAGCAAAATTAAGTTTTGCTTAGTTTAATTAGAGTTAATTAGAAGGCAACACTGATGTGCATGTTGGTCTGCTCTTCCAGATCAGAGGGGATGTAAGAAAAGTCTATCAACATTATATTGCTGCTGTCACCAGGGTTCCAAATGTCCCCATCAAGACAATAGTTTTGTAAGGTATTGAATACACACTCAAAGCTGAGTAACTGAGGTCTGAAAGATTAATTTCAGATTGTCCAGGTATCTGTGGTGCAGCAGGATGTTTCTAACATTCCAGGTTACTGTTACAACTGAAGTTTTCCTTTTTTTCTGTAATTGCGTATTCCATCATTGCCACACAGATCAGCTCTCCAATCACCAACCTTTCATTTTGATACATGCTCAGAAGAAACATGCATGGTAGAATACTGCTGGATCCTTCTGAATGATGGAAATGTCATCCAAATACACTTAATAATAGCTAAAATGCTTCTTTTCACTTACAATAAAAAAGACCAGTTGCTCACAGCTGAAAGAGCAACAGAAAATAACAGTAGTCATACACCACAGACATTACAAGGTTATGTAAATTTTTCCACTCTCATCCCCTCCACAAATTTTTTTAGAAATTATCTAGAAAGGAAGCAGCTCTCAGATAAATTTTTTGTCCAACATCTTTTCAGGCAATTGCATAAATATATACAATAGAAACAAACCTATCATCTGCTATTTTTACATGATAATTTTAAGGAAAGTTTGTCACATGAAAGCAGAATATAAAGATCCTGTCTATAACTTCAAGTTCTTTTCCCTTATGCTCTCTCTCTTAAATTTTTCTGCTTTATGACTGCTTTGGCCGTGCTGTACTCTCCTGATGAAACCTGATCCACCCTCAAGCCTGTAGATAATTTGTGAAATTATTAGGTACTATGCAGAGTTATACTTTTTGGACATGTAGCAGGTCTGATTACATGCTCACTGGTCTGGAGTGGAACTAACATACAGATGATTCATGTAGATTATTGTTTCATTTCTAAGCCACCTAATAAGTCTGCCTCTGTAAGAAACAGTAAGAAAATATGCCACACCCTTTTAAAGGATCCCTTTTGGGAAACAAAGGTTTTCCCTGCTCAAGACAACCCTTTTAGTATGACTAGGTTCACACAATCCTAGTGGAAGTGTGTAACTAAGAAAACAGGCCAGTCAGTTCAGAAAATGTTATCAAACTGAAACCAGCAGAGTTCACCCTGTCTTTGGTCTTTCCTCATTTTGATTTAAAGAAGGGAGGCACAAGGGCAGTGCTTTAATTCCCAGAAGTTTCTAGGGAGCCAGGCAAATGAAAAGGGAAGTACACAATACAGCTTTTTGTTTGCTGTTTAACTTTTGATTTGTCAGGCACATCCCAAGAAGAAAAAGAAAATACTAATAAGATTTCCTGTTCACTTTTTTTGCCTATTGCTCCTTTTTTTTTCTTGACTGAATAACAGTCTTTATATAGGATTAATAACATTTTTTGATCTACATTCTAATCATTAAAAAGTTAATGCTGTTCTACTCAATTACCCACAGAAGCAGCTCTCAGTGTCTCTTTTGGAAAGGTATTGCAGAACTCTGCTGTATCACACACTTGTCTCAGGAGTATTACACATGTCCCCAAGGTGCCTGGAGTCAAACAGTCTACTGCAAATACCTTTTACAGTACCTTTCATTGGGCAGGATGCTGGGCCATCTTTTCTAGACCATGCTTTTGCCAAGAAAGGTTGGACCAGATGATTCTTGAGGTCCTCTTCCAATCTGGTATTCCATGAAATATTGTACAAACATCACTGCAATCGCATGATCTTGGCAGATACAAATGTCATCCGATATTTAAATCCTCCAGAGTGTGATACAGAGCTACTTCCTCCCAAAGCCTGTGACTGTTGTTAATGGCTCATCCTCACTTCTTGAGGAAAGAAATAAAATTTTAGTTGTCAATGGCATGTAACACAGGGATTTTACACTCTTCTTTACAAAGTAAATTGGTAGTGTCAGCTGAGATGTCTTCACACAGTCAGTGGTATCTTGCCACCTTTTCAGAACAAGGACTGATAACTATGTTGGGACTTTCTTGCCCATGGGTAACATGCCTTTCTAAACAGCATTCCTCTGTTTGTGTGTCTGTGTGTGTGTATAAAGAGTATCAGGTTCCCTGCATGGAAATGTGTTCAGGAAGCAGTGATGGATGTATTTCTGGAACACAGAAGAAAGTGGGGAAGGTCATTACACAGGCTAGAAGGGAGGTACCAAAGAAGCCTGTGAACTGGAGACAAAAAGAAGGATAACCTTAGGAGCTGTGGGAAGAACACAAAGTCAGGAACTGTAATTTAAGAAGGGACATAGAGAAAGTGATCTGACAGATTTTGAAATGAGAAAACTGAAAATCAAACAGCAATGCTCCTGCCCTGCTTCATATCTTCCCTTTCCAAACTACACAGTTTTGCATAGCATAGCTTTCTTGTTCCTTTCTATCCACTCCTTGCAGTTTTACCCCCAGTGCTTCCCACATATCTTTTCATTCTACCCCTCTTTTCCTTGCTTACCTGCTTCACTCCTCTTCATTTGCTTCCTACAAACATTAATCCTTTCAGATTTCCCAATGACCCTGCAGAATTGCATGACTGTGAAGTAACCTCGATTTGGGTGGCCTCACATCCTCTGGAGCAGATTGTCTGCAAGCAAGAGTAACCTTCCATGAGTCTGTCCTTGTTTAGATTGAGGTAGTGTTAATTTTGTTATTAGTAGCTGCTACAGGATTTGGATTCAATGTGAGACTGATGTTGATAACACACTCATGGCTCAGTTGTGGCTCTGCAGTGTTTACCCTGAGCCAGGGTTTTCAGGTTCCCATGCTCTGCCAGTGAGGAGCTGCACAAGGACCTGGGAGGGAGCATGGCCAGGACAGCTGACCCAAACTGGCCAAGGGGATATTCTGGACCACAGAACATCATGTGCAGTATTTAAACTGGGGGGAGTTGCCTCAGAGGGACTGATTACTACTGGGGGACAAGCTGAGTATTGTTTATGGGTAGTGAGCAGCTTGATTGTGCATCACTTATTTCTCTATGGTTTCATTTCTCTTTCTCTCTTCATTATTATTGTTATTACAATTAGTATTATTAGTGGTACTGTTATGTTTTATTTTGTTTCAATTATTTAACTGTTCTTACCTCAATCCATGAGGTACAGCCTTTTTCCCTTCAATTTTCCTTCCTGACAGGGTGGGGGAATGAGCATGTTTCTTCATGGTACTTGTCAACTGGAGTAATAAAATGACTGAGCCTTATGCAGTGAGCCATCTGCTTTTCTGCCCTGGCTTTTCCAAGCCATTCCCACAGGTTTCACTTATTAACATTTCTTAATTCATGGTTTCTATTTCCCCAGTTCCTTCTTCCTCCTTCCAGGAAATTTTTTTGTCAAATTTACACCAAAAAATAGCTTAAGACCTTTAACTCCTGGATGTTTTTGTGCTGCCAATGTTTCCTTATTGGACCTGCAGCTGAAAAGCAGGATTTACAGGCACACATGCAGCTTAGGTCTTATTACATGCAAGCCTCAGTGAGGCTGGTCTTACCATACTGACCCTACAGGGAGCTTTCTGTCACCTTCCTAAAACATGAGCATTGCACTCAAAGTCTGGCTGCCTGATTGTTTACCCACTACAATACAAGGTACCTTCTCCTTTCTGAAGTAAAAAGGCTTTCATTTGAAAGCATCTCACCTAAAGGGATTTCACCAGCTCTAAAAGAGCCTTTTCTAAAAGAAAGATTTCTATGCGACAGCAGCCCATTCAGTGCCTTATGAAAGCATTTGCAGTGTTGCAGACCTCAGGTTTTAAACTACCACCTGCAAAACTTAGAAGATGTGATTTAAAAATAGAGTTTAGCTGTCATTCTGTAGTCTCATTCACATTTGCCTGAATCTGTGCTCATAGGCTACAGTAAGACCAGACAAGGTTTTTCTGTGGAACAGGAGCAACTGGTAAAAATAGTTAGTTATTTAATTTCTAGGGACTATTAGGTTCTCTTACATTCATATAAGATCAGTAGATCTTTGATTTAGGTGTATGAAAAACAACAAAAACTGAGAATTCTACCCTTTACTCTTGCTGGGCATGCTTTTCATCTCTCCTCCTTTATGAAAGGAACCCAATAAACGAAGAGGTGACTTCCATCACACTAGGGAAGACATTATCTTAGGTATTTTTAATCAGCTTGAATGCACAAGGAATCCCCTCCCACCTTGAAGACCACAGTCTTACTCTGTCACTTTTCCCTCTAGTTCTCATCAAAGCAATCCCAGAGCCACCTTAAAATTTGTTTGTTTGCAAGCTGATTCTCAATATCTTTCTACTCCTTTCTTCCTTTTATCCCTGTCTGCCCTGCACTTCACAAAGGATGACCAGAACTTCTTGTTTTCAGCCAACTCTTTTTATAGTTATTTAAAAATAGCACCTCAGATGTGCTAATATGAAGTTTTAGAAACTGTAAGTCCTGGAATAATACTATAATCCTGAAAGATCTCAACTATGGGGTACCATTTTGAAAGTCTCATATGACACAACAACCAATTAGATCACCACACATATAGGCTCATTTCAAACAAAAACTTCTGCTTAGGAATTCATTTTCATTCTGGAGCAAGAAAATATGTTGAGAAATGCTCCCAGGAAAAAAAAATTGTTCATATGGCTAGAAATACCTGAATCATTCTATTCTCATTTTCCCTTATTTTACATGATATTGTAATCTGTAACAAAAGTGTGAAATTCATTTCAGTACAAAAAGAAAAATAAATTCTTTTGATATAGCTGAAAGGTGGGGGGTTTTTTCCCACTTTGATATGGAAAACTTATTTTAGAGGAACAGTAGAATAATTTGGAGAAAAACTGTCCATCAGAAATATTTTGACTGCTGTAGAGCTCAACCAAACAAGTGCACCCCTTGCCAGAGTCTCTGGGCAAGGCATCAAGTTAGGGACTGTATTGTCTGGCTCTTTTGGAACACAGGATGGAACCACCCATACTTTAACTAACAATTAAGAATTAAGAGCAGAAAAGCACTACATTTCTCCTCAGAGAAACTGCACAGAACTGAGGTAATTTCTCCAATTAAAAAAAAGCAGGAAGCAAATAATTGAATACAATAAAGGTGCCCAGAACACCACAGTATGTCAAGGATGGAAGCCTCCAGGAAAGAAATTACTCGAAGAAAAAACAAACATGCAAATGTTTGTTTTTTACAAAAACATGTCTATGTAGACTACAAAAGTTCTTAGTGAATTACACTCCTGATCTTTCAGATAAGTGTGTTCCAAATTTTACATGGAAATGCAGATTTTCAGGGATATAATTCAAATAAATTGATTTAACCACTTATTTAATTGCTTAGAGGACTAGAGCTGGAGTTTAGGATCTTTTGTGAGCCCAAGAGATTTGTTACCTCAAATTCTATTTACTGCTTTTTTATCTTTTAAGAAGCTCATACTAAATATATACTTGAATTATAACTCAAGTTCTTTTTGAACCTGAGCTCTAACTAGGAAGTGTGAGAGGCTGACGGTTCCCATGCTTTGTTGAAACCCCAAAATCAGATAGCTAACCTCTGTCTCCAGAAATGGCATGGTAATAATGGAAGAATCATTCTTCCCTGAGAGTTTTTCATTTGGGAACAAAACCAGGAAATGCAAAAGTGGAGGTTTGGAACAACTCAGAAGTGATGCCTGATTTGATCCCTTACTCTCTCCAAAAGCATCAAGTATTTGGTCACTTTATCTATGTTTGTCATCTGCCGTCACACCTAAATGCACCTCATCCATATGCAGGACAGTATCGTAGGTATCCATGCCATTTAACCATTTTCTTGATACAATCAATTACAAAAATTAGAGGACTTCTTGATCTGATTCTACAGTTTGGCAAATATCTGCTCAGCTGCCTCGTGCAGCTTTTCTCTGAAATTTAACAAAACCAAACTAAACCAAAGAAACCACCACCAATAACAAAAAACCTCCACCAGAAACAACAAGAAACCCCACATACCAGAAAAAAAACAAGAAGCCACAAACAAACAAAAAATCCCCCACCATCAGAGTAATCCTTAATTGTTTTCATTATGGTAACATTCCTGGCCCCAGCCTCCGGTCTCTCCTGCAATGGGTTTTTGCTGTAATTCCAGGAGGCATAATAGATCTCAGCTGAAACCTTAAACAAGTTCCTGTATGTCCAGCTATCTGCACCAGCCTATATCTATTTGAATCAATATTTAGATCAGCCAGAAAAACATTTTCATTAATGAGCCCCCACTGGATTTTCCTCTCTATCACTTGCACTGTGATAAAATTAATTTTACAAACCGTTCCATTTGGCAACCATACCATTTTAAACTATTTTATTACAATAACACAGAACACTTGAATACCTTCAAACTTTGCTTGTGAAAAATTTAATACAGCACACAGCATCTGGAAGAGAAATAGGGAGGCTACCAGGAGGTAGCAACACCTTTGTGCCAACCTTAGGTCTTCCAAGGGTACCCAGCCAGCACTTCAGGACACTAAAATAACACCAGTGCTGTTTGGGGGTATGTGGAAAAAAGGTGCTGGATTAGGCAAGCTTTTAGCTACATATACCAGAGCTGAGGGGTGGTACAGAAATATTTCTTTAATTTGTTTCTATCCTAGGTTGAAGCAAGTCATAAAGAATTGCTTAGGTAAATGACACTTTAATTGCATCTGCCCAGTTCTAACCGGGAAGAATCCAGAAGCAGCTAGAAAACTAAAGAAATACAAGAACTTTTCAAAGTCAGCTACAGCTATAAAGCAATTTAATGATGCATTTAAAGTGGGAGAACAGAACATGGTAGAAATCTCAAGTGACATTTCTGATTGACCTTGTACATGGAGAAAATCAAAGAAATCGTCCCAGAACTGTGTCGTTAGGGAGGTAATTTGCAGCCTGTGTCAACAGTACAGTATAGAAAGTAATAAATAGTGGGGACAGAAAACCCATGAGGAGGGGTGGGAAGAAGAGGAGAAACACACATGCATAGGTACCTGACATCATTTGAAAGGCTGAGTCCAAAGTGGAATTCCTACAGGGTCCATCCTGCCAACCAGAACTTTACCACATCAAGAGGTTTTAAGTCTTCTCTCTGCCTGGGTCAAAGCTGAATTGCATTAGAGGGGCAGGGGCTTGACTTCTGCAACTGAGTGACACTGTTGTACAACCAAAATCATTATTTGCTTGCAATACCCACACCTCAAGGAAACTTTCAATTTTATCATACTCGGTGTTAGTTCTTCTGTCTACTCCACCTACATTCCCTTCATTAACGTCTTCAAAGAGGAAAGTATCATTTTTTCCAGACTATGAGAAATAACAGGCTTAATGGTTAAGTCTGAAGGCCAACATCCTTTGACAAAGTAAACCCTTAGATCTAAAACATGCTTGTTAGGTGAAGCAGCTACTGATATTGTTGATAGAGCTAGCTAGAAAATGTCTTTTTGCCAGATGAACTTCAATACATACTTCCACCTGCTTTTACTTTTCTTCCAAAATACTTCTAAAATAGGCTGGGATGGAGAGTTAAGCAATTAATTTTCCATTCAGTTTTCTATCTTTTTAGAGTAAAAATGGCCAGGCAGTTCTGCCATCTGCCCCACTGGACAGTGCTGCTCAGGCATTGCCACCCAGGTGTGATGGTGCATGCACCTCATCTGGGAGGTCATGGCCCAAGGTGACTCAAACGTGCCAGGTCTTTGCTGCCTCCATTCAAACTGCATCATTACTGAGGCTCTGCAGCTTATTAACAAAACCTGCCCCACTATTAGGCAGGGAACCAAGTTTCCTAGGGAACTCAGGAACCATGAATCAGTTTATAACAGCCTTACCCATGTTTTAGATCTCTTTGTTCAGGTCCATATGTTTCCAGTGTTTTATTTTACATAGCTCAGTTGAGTTTGTCACACCCTCACCACACACACACACATGCTCACACCTCCCCCACAAAAAAGCAAACACTATTGGAGGAAAAAGAGGCTTTGTTTCCTTAATTTCATGGGAAACCCCACAGCTTCCAGTTCCCAAAACACAGTGAAGGCACGACACTGCCTTTGTTGTGTGTTAGTGTTCTTACTGGAGTGTAAATCCCAAGGGAGTGAATTCCCCTATTGCAGGGGAACCTGGAAGAGCAGCAGCAATTTCAGGTTTTTTCTCACTTCTTTCACAAGTCTGCCCATACTTTGGTGTTGTAGTAAAAATGGTGAAACTCTTTTGTCAGTATTAAGTACTCTCCCTTATGATGAGGGGATGATAAGACACCATCCTTTACAAACTCAAAAGGTAAGTCAGTGTTCTCAAACCTGTAAATTTGTCTTCTTATCCCTGTATCCAGGGAAACAAAATAAGTAGCTCTTGAGGTTGACTTTAAAGCAACAAATATTGCAGAGGATTTGTTTCCCGTTGTGACTGGTCCATACACGATGACAACATTCAACTTGAGTTGTCAAATCCAAGGAGAGGTTTTCTCAGTTAAAGCGGTTTTTCTTATTTTCTGGCTTTTCTGTTTGTAGTCTTTGCTGTAACTTTTGTTTATGATGTTCATTTTTTGGTGAAACCTGCATACAATTTTAAGGGATAGATGTAGGGATCACTTGGCTGTAATTTGCTCATTTGCATATCAAAATTTTGTAGGTGACTTGGCTTTACTTTTAGGTGAGATTGAGTTTCAAGAAGGCAGAGTTTCATTGTTAAGAATCTAAAAAAGGTCATAATACTGAATCTGTGGAAACAGCAATCACATAATATCATCAACTGGCAATATCAATAAAACATTTAATTTCAATTAAGTTCTCTTCCCCAAATTCTACAGCATTTAAAAAGACAAAAACAAATTCTCATTCTTTAGGCTCATGCTAAATACATGATTTTCAGGTAATTGAACTTATCATTTATCAGTTTAGAAAACGACTTTTCAGCCTGGGAATGATGATTTTCTAAATCAGACCACTAACATGATTAGCCAAACAACTTCTGTGTAAAAACATAGGAAGTTTACTCTTCCCAACAAGCACATACACCAAGATGATATTTATATGTTTTGAAATAGCTCTATTCAAGCCAGCAGAGTGATAGCAACATAAAATCAATGCAATTCAAAGCACTCAGACCTTTGTTGCATTACAAAAATTGACATGATATCCTCACCCTGCTCCTGCAACCTTTTATATGGATAGGTACAGTGTTTGTCACAGTGAGGCTACTGAGAACCTCACTCCCTGAGTGACTGACTGACACCATCTCAGTGGTAACTTTAGTTACACTTCCTAGTGCTGGGCCACCTGTCTGGAGAGAATGCTGGATGCTTTCTATCAGCTTGAACACATCTACCCAAACTCTTAGTCTTTGTAAGTTAAAAAAAAAATAATTGATTTGCACCACACATCTTCTAAGCCTTTTTAATAAAAACCTCTTTGGGATATTCCATTACTTCCTTTTGAAACCACAAAAGATTTACTTGTCTTTAATTTCTGGGTAGTTCTGCGTAGATGCTGACATAAAACTAATTCTAGTTCTCTGAAAATTCCCCAACATGTCTTCTGTGGAAAAGGCACAATTTAGTTCATCAGGAATTTCACTGATATTTAGATCTGTCCATATGCTGACTGCACTCAGGGCATCAGTCAAAGAGGTATAGGAATCATGTACCATTTACTCACCTAGAGCAATGAGATGCTTCTCTCCCCAGAAAGTCTCTCGTGAGGGGACCTACACTTTATGCAGATCTTCTGCTCAGATGTAAACCTCCAGCTACACCAGTAAGGATGAAAAGTGATTTTCCTGACACTACTTTGGAATTCTCTCTCAGATGGGAGTGTCACATAACTGCTTCCTTCTACCTGCAAAAGGGACCATTACTGGCTGCAGTGCAATAGCCTAGGTGTCAGCTAGTGTCTGTGCCAGCTTCAAAAAAAAGGTGGTGTCTGGCTGGAACAGCTTTGCAACTATACTCATATATTTTGTGGTAGAAAGAGAAAAGTCAGATACGTATAAGGAAAATGGTTAGAGGGCTAGAATGAACTTCACACGAGGAGAGACTAAAGACCCTAATAGAGATTACAGTTTAAGGATGAGATAAATAAGAACAGACAGAGCAGATATAATAGTCAGTATTAGGATGGTAAAGCATTCACTGAGAACCACTCCTTCTTATGCAGTTCAGAGCCAAGGCACATTTAGTAGAAGTCAACATGTAGGTACTGCACTCTACGTGTTTATTATTTGAAAATCATTGCCTCAAGATATCACTGTATCTACATTTTGGGAAAGCTTATGAAAAGAAATGAACATTCAGGTAATTCTTATTTAGGTAAATGATGTCAGCATTTGTACTTAGATTTATTAAAAAGCCAACAAACCTCTATATTCAAAGTCATAAATTAAGCTAACTTTCTCTGCTGGTTATTCCCTAAAACTGCATACTTCCCTCCAGCTAATGTGTTGTGTTAACATAATTTACTTCCGATTTCTATACACAGGAAAGCACTTCCACATTCCCAGAATTCGACCTAGTCAAACTATTTTTTTAAAAAATATTTATTTGAAGGTGCAATCATTTCTTGTCCCAATCCATTTGTGAGTAAAATTCTGTAATTGACTGTACAATCACAAACCTTAGTGTCATCTAGGAAGTCTTGTTTTACAGCCCAGTTTCATATGGCTTTCTGTGGTTATTCAGAGAGATATGCTAAGTTCTAACTAAATGGAATTGTTGATACCCAAAACTGACCCAGCATCAAATTTAGATTAGTTTTCTAGTTCTAAGTGTCTGCCTTTGCTCAATCATGAAGAGAATTCTTGGTTTTTTTCCCAGCTGTCTTGTATATAAGTAGTTTCAAACAGTTATAAACAGGTTTCTGCCTGGTTTTAGCACAGCTTGTTCAAAGCTTCCCAAAGCAATTAATTACTAGTCTTTGATATTTAAAAAGCTCCTCGTACAGGATGTGTCATTCCTCGCATCCATAATGTGCTTTCATCCAGGAGATATGATGGATTTTACAATATCTGTATCTTCATGCCAGAAGCTGGGAATTATTTTTAGCTTCCTTTTCCTCATATTTAATCTAGTTTTGAC
Source organism: Cichladusa arquata (assembly GCA_026413545.1). Classification (NCBI taxonomy): domain Eukaryota; kingdom Metazoa; phylum Chordata; class Aves; order Passeriformes; family Muscicapidae; genus Cichladusa; species Cichladusa arquata. The sequence goes on from JAOTQP010001286.1 coordinate 56,123,236, forward strand.
CAACATTTTACTAGAAAACAAAAGGAAATTTGGCAGACATTTTTCTTTCTACCACTCTGAGACATATAAATGGAATACATATAATGAATATAGATGCAAAAGAATAAAGGTATTGTAGGCAGCAAATTATACAATTAGTAGTCCACTTAGGCAACTTGTGAAACTGGGATTTCCAAATGCAAGTTTCTTTTAATTTGCCTGGCGTTGAGCCACAGAAGATGAACTATTTTTGAAAGTTCTTATGCAGGATCTACCAAACAAATGCAATATTCAGTGATACTACTTATTTTTGAAAATCCTAGGTGTTAATTGCTGCAGTGTTGATGTGATGATTTCAGTTTGCTCCAATGTCAGCTTTGAATATGTTTTTTTCATGATGACAGAGTCCTATTTTTGAATGACACATGTTTATTTGTTGGGGGATGGAGGATAATTTGCAACTTTTACTCTTCAAATCCATGCAAGGCCTGTGGATGGAGCATCAATATTATTACAAACTGTGGTTATAATTAAATTATTTTCAGTTGAGAATATGGAATAAAAACCAAAAGTTCAGAAATTAATAGCCAGTAATTTTCATCTGAGAGCAAGTAATTCAGTAAACTAAGTATCTGATATCCAAAGTAGGGAAAACACCACGATTAATGAATGCACCTGATAAAGCTATGTTTAAATTTTCCCATATGCCACAAATTTGGACTGTCACAGTAAGACAACATTGGTTCCATGTTGAACTGCTGATGCTTCCACTGTAATCCTCTATGATTCTAAAAGACATACAGAAGAAAAAGGTGGAGGAAAAGGAGTAACATCTATCACATTCTTGCTGAAATCCATATGAAGGGCTACACAAAACCTACTGGTGTAGGAGGTAGGTAGGAGATAAGTAAACTGTGGGTGAGGGTCTGTAGTGACATAAAGTCCCCAGGCAGGTGCAAAGAAGAGCCCCTTTATTGCAAAAACCAGGACTTTTTAAGCAGTTAGGCCTTTATCAGTTACATAGTTTTAAATCATAACAAGCATAATCCAGCCAAGCAGCATACACCATTCATGATGTGAACACACAGTGGTTATATAATAGTTATATTGCTTTTCTACCTCTAATTCAGCTGAGTCTCTTTCCCACCGTCCTTTTCTACTTAGCCAAAGTAAGAAGCCTCAGCCATGGTTTGCAAGGCCTTCCTTTTGTAAGGCTTTACCCATATGCAACCATAAACAATGAACCATACCATCATAAATAGCAGATTTTTTTATAAAGGAGAAGTTGTGGAGCAGAATAACTAGTACAGAACTGCTCAACCATGCAAAAAAATTGGCAATCTCTTGGCATTGAGGAATATATTATCATTAAGGTTTTATTCTTCATTGCAAAAATCACAAGCAAATTCTTTTGTAATCATCAGCTACTCATGTAGGTGGCATAGCTATAATTTTTCAGGATTCATAATGTTTTAATTTAGTCATTAACCCTACTGTTAGTACCTAACAAAAAAAAAGCAGTCATCAGATTTTTTATACTACTGAATTTAAAAATAAGCTAATCCCACACTGAACTTACACTGGCAAATAACAACCATGGTTATCAGCAAGTCTAAATTGCAGAAATCTTTACCTATTTACATAAAGAAAAAATACATAAATTAAATACAAGTGCAAGTGTATTAATAACTTATTCATGCCAAATGCCAACCCTTCCCATCCACTTAAAAAGTAACACAAAGATTAGGAAAGCTACATACCTCAAGGTTATAAAGAGTCAAAGAAGCAGAAGAATTGTACCATATATTGATGTTCTGAAACACAGATTGTCCAGACCACTGCATCACCAATAAATGATTGTGCATGTAAATAGATGAGAAAATAGTAATGGTGACAAAGAAAGGGCACAAGATACATATGCTGTTCTTGTCAGTTGCTGTACAGGCTTGACAAAAACGAAACTTAAAAGAAATGCCCAAAGGAGTAGCAGATTATTCTTCAAGAAAATTGTTACAGCAACTGTAGCAGTCACAACTTGTTTTGCTTATAGGAGATTTGGCACATTTTAAAGGACCACTTATACGAGTGTCACATTAAAGTAACTTCAAAAACGTGGGGCAGGGCACATTCTTCCACAGATGGCATATAGATTGTGTCCTAGAAAAATCTGAAGCCTGTATAGAGGAGCCACAGTATCACAGAATGATTTGGGTTGAAAGGGACCTTAAAGATCATCTCATTCCAGCCATGGGCAGGGACACCATGCACTAGACCAGGTTGCTCAGAGTCCCATCCAGCCTGGCCTTGAGCACTTCCAGAGATGGTCACCTGCAACACCTCTAGGCAACCTGTGCCTCACCATCCTCCCAATTAAACTTTTTTTCCTAATATCTAATCTAAACCTATTCCCTTTTAGCTTCAAGCCGTACTTTCCTGTCACTACATACTCTTGTAGTCTTTCTCCATTTTTCCTGTTGGCTCCCTTCAGGTACTGGAAGCCCACAGATTTTTTTATCACTTCTGTCCTTTCTTTTCTATTAGTACAAAATGTCAGAGGTGACCTGGTAGCTCAGTGAATCAGAGAACAGCACAGAGTACAAACTGTTCTGAAGAGTTACATAAAGAGTTGCAAAGGATATTTTTGGTCTCCATACATTCACTTCAGTGATTAAAATATTACCTACTGCAGACTGGAAGGAAAAAAAAAACATGAGAAATTATAACTCTTGGTTAAAGGATGAACTGATGAACTTTGCATGAAGGCAATGAAGAAGCATATGCAAATACACTAGCTAAGTCACCAACTGTGGAACTTGTTCCTTTCTGTCAGCCTCTAAGAATTTGATTTTATCAGATATGGAAAGTCTCCTCATCTTGCAAGTCTGGATCACAGGATCTAGTTTTTCAAATTCTGTTCAGTGAAAAAGTGACAGAAAGAGAGAGAATTTCCCTCTTTTGCTTTTTCAAACTCAGTTTATTATATGCATAGCTTTGAGTCAATATGATGTAAACACAGTCAGGTGAACAAAGAGAATCTTTCATATCCTGAGCAGGCAACAAAATGGAAACAGATGAAACAGGAAAGGCATAATAACATTGGAATGGTCCAAGACACTTGAGACCCACTAACGCCCTCAATCCCTAATCATTAGCAAATTACTCCTTATGAGCATTGCCTCCTAACATTACTGAGAAGAAAGAAACCTTCCTAAGGCTACGTTACAGAATAAAAAGAAGAGCTCCCATATATTCAACCAACAGACAGCACAAAAACACCAGGTTATTAATTTGTTAATCAGTTCAGCACTGATAACTGTAATGTGCTGCTATTTCCTTAGTGTATTTTCTTATACATCCATTATTCACTTCATAAGTATATAAGTATATAAGTATATAAAAGTATATAAGCATATAAGGCCTCATGTTAAACTGCTATTCTTTGTATAATGAGAATAATGAACATTGAGAACTTTTTTGGAAAGGAAGTCTGATGTTGCCGAAGGAAAGTCTTGCATCTTAACTAACAGATATATAATGTTTTCTCCTCAATGCACTCCAAAACAATTCTGAAACATGTCTGTAATGTGCAGTAGATATGAGGTAAAAGATCATGCTTTGCTTTGGGATTTGCTAGGCTTCATATTTTTGAGCTTGCGTTCTTACTATTGTCTGTGAATTGCTTGGAAGGAAGCATGGATTGAAAGTGTTTCAAATTACATAAAACCCAATATGCAAATACACAATTCCAGTATAACCTGAAGATTACAAAGATGTTCTCCAGTATGGTCTCTCTTGTTAAGATTGCTATCTCTTATACACCTAATTGACAAAAGTTTCATAAGAATATTTTTTAGCTTTTCATCTCTCAAGGTAAAAAAATCTAAGACACAGTGCTAGGTAAAAAAGGCACTAAATTCTACTGTAGACAGCTCAGCACACTCAGGCAAAGCACTAGCCAAAACAAGAGATATTCAAAACTGAGCATCACAATTTGGGACAGATCATCAGCAGCTGTAAATCCTTGGAAAAAATTTGCATCAGCTAAGAGCTGCATTGGAAACATTGTTCAGTTCATGTTTAAACCTTTCCCTCTGTCTCTGGTTATGAAACAAAGCACAAACTCTAAGAAGCAAAGCAAAATTGTGATCAGCAAAGTACCTGTTCTTCACATTGTCAGCTTCTTATCTCAATGGCTTCCACTGGTCTCCATCCAGAAATAAAACTCAGGATGTGTTCATGTAAGACGTATCCTCTCATTTGTCAGTTATGATTCCAATGCTCAGCTCTACTAGGAATGAAAGATGCCCAGTCTGTGGGCAGAAAGCTGAGAATTTGCATGTTGAAAGCTACATTTGAACATAGTTGTAGACTTAGAAATAAATCACGCTTTCTGAAAAAAGAAAAAAGATCCTCTTCATCTTAAGTTGCTTCATGTCTGTAGAGCAATTTGAGGGGATAAAACTGCAATACTTTGCAAAAAAAAAAAAGTTATTTATGTTTTCATCACTACTATGAATTTTCATTTACTTTCCTTCTGTGGCTATTTGTGTCCTTTAACTGTCTTTGCCTCTCACTGTTTTTGCCTACTTCAGATTGTAACATCTTCAAGACCAGTACTTAACACTATTCAGCTTCATTCCTTAACACTCTGTGGTCCTACCAGCTACCTACAATCTCCAAGGTTACAAATGTTCTAAAATGTCAAGACTAATTCTCCAAGCAGTTTCTGTTTGAAATAGATGCAAGGATTATTTTTCAACTAACGTAAAATTCTTTCTGGTATCTTTCTGGATACAGAAAAAAAATATTTTGCATTAATCTGTAAATGTAAAGCCCACATTTCACTTGATGTAAAGTATGCTTGATGAGTGCAGCTTGATGAGTACAGCTTGCATTTGTCTTAGGGTTCATATTCAGGTAAATTGCTCTTAAGTATAGCTAGACAGACAGATGATAGCTTCTATATGGTGGGAAAGATCAGAGCGTGGCTCTTCTTCTCATTTTGCCATTTAAAAACTCCAAAAGAACGCACATATTTAAGAGAGCAGGTACTTTGGATTTTAGTGCTTGCTACTCCAAGAGCAATGGTTACTTCTCCACACCAAATTTTTCTCCCCACAGTAGTGAGAACACTGCATTCTGTTCTTCAGGACGTTTGGACAGGTTTCCATTTCAGCTCTGGCCTTTCCCTTACCTGTAAAAAGGACAATCATGCCCCAGCCTCACAGCAGCTCAACAGTCTTCACTCTGAAATATTTGCCTTTGCTAGCACTGCAAATTTTTGCAAGCCTTTCAACTCCTTAGTTTTCTTCCACATTTGCTGTCATATCTCAACACCCAGAGGTGCAATGACTTACACTGGCACATCTGCAGGGACTGTCAGGTGCCTTTGAAATAAATCTCCCCATCCTTGAGGAGGACTTGTTGTCCTTGAGAGAACATGATTTTATGAGGATTCTAACTGTGAATAGCTCCTGAAAGCATTAAAATTGAAACAAGGTTTGCCTTTTATGTTTTGAAGTTTTAGCTTTTGGCAGTTTAAGTATTTGAACCAAGCCAGATGTTAAATATTCTCAAAGGGAAGTAACCACATTACCTTTGGATCTGGATTTTCTGAGAAAACATTTTACTGGACCAAGACCATAAAGAGGGAGTTAAAGCTGAACTTCAAATAAGAAATATGCAGTACAGATGTAAATGATGTTCTAATTCTCAGATGGACTTTGTAATTATGTTAATGATTTGACTCTGCTGTTCTAACAAGACAGATTCTGGGTTTGTGTGCAATTGCAGGGCATATTTCACTCAATTCTAACACTTCCTAGATAACAGGATATTATAGAAATTCAGACCTTTTTTAAATTGTGCCTTGAATAACATACACAGATGTGGCCCAGGAGGAAGCTATTAATGAAAAGTCTTCTTACTAGACGAAAGGAGGTAATTTCTAGAAATTAACAAAGGGGTCAAGCCACTAAAAAAATTGTCAGATGTAAAATATATCTATTTTAGAGGTAGGTAAAGGTATAATGTGACCACACTATATGTGGAATAGCTTCATAGGTATTGTAAGCCAACACAAATTTCTTCAATAATATTTAAGAGCTTTAAGTTTTCTTTTTCTAAATAACCCTTCCTTTCTACATTGTTGATGATTTCTCTTTTTTATAGCTCTATAAACAAAGCCTGAAAAATGTAATTAAAATTAAACAATTAATTTAATTCCAGATTTTTCCTAAAAAAATCTAATTAGGGGATAGCCATATCATTTGCATATATGTGAATTTAAGTGAAAGCATACAGTTGAAATGAGGAGTAGAATCAAAGAATCAGTGCATCACCCTGCTTGGATGGTACCTTTGGATATTCTCTGGTCCAAACTTCTAATTCAAAATTAATCAGCAGGTTACTGAGGACCAAGTACCTGATCATATTTTTTGATAGCTGTTGAGTTGTAGTTACTTGAAAGTCTTGGTTAACAAGAGACCAGAATTTATAGCTAAAAAGCTGAGTTTTTCTAAAAAGTAAAATACTGAAATTAAAACATGGATACTGAAAATAGGAATTTGTTTTTCTTTTAATAGACACCACATTTCTTACATGGAATACATGAATGTTCAAGAAGTACTAACTGGAAAGCACAAAGTAAGTAGTCAAGATTCCTTGCATTTTAAAATTGGGTTTCCATATTAAAATCAGCTTTTAATGTGGCCATGACTTTGTTTTACCAAACACGAGGCAAGCTTCAAGCCTCAAACAGGAGAGAATCCGTATTTATTTTTATTGCTAGATTATTATACCCTCACCCATGTATTTGCTGACAATCAGAGTAACAGGTAATCCTCACCATGGGCCAAATCAATCTATAAATCCATAAGATATTGCTCTTTGATTGGATCACATTTCTGCACATTTTCTATGTCAAAACCCAGAGACTGTGCTGTATTTTGCAGCAGGTATACCCAGGCTATGGCAATGGCAGGAGTGCTGTTCTTGTGCACAGAGCTGCCTCTAAGCACCCTCCATGCACTACTGAAAGAGCAACCATTAGTTACTGAGCAGCTGTTCAATACAGCCATGGAGGAGCAGGAAGACTGTTTCTAATTTTAAAGACTGGAAATTTGGAGCTATAAACAATAAATGCAACAAATCTGGCCAACTCCTTGATTAGGAGAGGCTATGTAATTTAGACAGAACATACACTTGGATCAGTTGCTACTCAGGAAAAGAGGAGTCATCCTATTCCAATTCAATTTCTGCACTAATCTTAAGTAATAACAGCCATCTAAGATGAGGATATACAGAAAGTCTTCCATTCTCTTCAGTGAACAATATATGTAGATTCTAAATAGTAAGCTTTCAAAATAGCCTTGTTTTGAATGTGTTATATGTTTTGATACAGGGACCTGACTTCATATGCTGCTAAAAGAAGGCTAATCTGACTTCTACCACAGTACTATAAAAAGCTATATCAGGAGCCACTACAGACTCTAATGATATCCTGGAACATCCACATTTACTGTAAAATCTTTTTTCACCTGCAGCAGAATAATTTTATGTTGTCACAGTTCTACCAGAAAAAGGAAAAAAATAAAAAGGACTGCAAATGCAGCCATATGAACTCATTTTACTTAGGAAAAAATAGGATGGCAACCTCTAGAGATGTAGCTGGAAGTGTAGAGGTTTACACTGTAAGAAAGTGAATTGAATTTTCTTATACAGCCTGCTTTTCATCTAACTTAGAATAAGTCAGCTTGTTCTGAGGGTCTGGGCCAAATTATCAAAATGCAGTTCAGACTTTTGCATGCTCTTCTCTGCTGATCGGCTCCTATAAATAAACTCAATAGAAAGGAAACACCCTCTTGCATACACATTTTCTTTCACTAGTTCTCCCATTCATATTTCACCTCCTGTTATGCAAGGAGATTTGTTGTGTATTTGAAGAAAAAGAGAGACACAGAATAAATATGTCTGGCATTGCTTTGCTCCCAGCAGTAAAAACAATAACTATAATTCTCTGTTACACATTACAACAGGAGTGTAGTCATTACATCATTTCACTATTCCATATCCAGTGATGTCTGATAAAGAATAATTTTACCCTGTCCATGATTCAAACATAGATTTAGTTCAGAAGAATTTGTTCTTGTTTACATGCTTGTTTAAACAGAACAACAGCATTGCTTATCTTTGCAACATTTGTTCAAGAGAACAATGGTCTTGTAGGCAATCCACTATCTATCTAACTTGGTTATACTGCAGGAAGCACTGAAAAAGAAAGTAGTTGTTTAAGTCTGATGAAGGAGATAATATCATATATTATAA
>JAOTQP010001286.1:56144164-56167618 GCA_026413545.1 Cichladusa arquata
GGGCTCAAAGGAATTTGAGCCCAACAGAAAGGATGCACTGCTCTGCCCTTACCACACTTCTCCCCGAAACTTCTCATCATGGAAATTGGAGTGATATTAATTGTCCAAAAAAGGACACCTTGTGTTTCCAGACAGAGAGCTGACCCTTTTTGTTACTCCCCTGAGAGCAAGGGAGTCCAACTCTGATTTCTTATCAAAAGTACATTGGCAGAAAATTAGCATGTTCATAATGCTCTATAAATACCATACAACTAGAGAATGCAAAACGGAGTTTGGACCTATACAACTGACCCACCTCTAAGCAAGTGAAACCAAAACTTTCACATTTTCCAGCCTAAACTGATAAAAAAACTGATGTGGGTTTTTCAAAGCAGAATTGACTGTGTTATGGTCTGTGGAATACATGTTACTTAAGTTGCACTGTTTTGTAAATTTTACTTAATTGGCTGTGTTTCTTCCCTTGAATTTAATGTTCTTAAGACTTCTGGAACCCAGGACAATTAATCATAGCATTGCACAGCAGAACAAAAACATTTGACAGACTCAAACCAAACACTGTGGACATTTGGGAAACTCCAGCAGCCAACACAGATCTAGGTCTTTGCTTTTCCAAGCATCCATCTAACTGTATTCCTGCTTATTACCAGGGTTTGGGTTTCATTTTTTTAATGAAAACCTCCACTGGCATCATAAACTATCGTATTGGATCCTTTCTGTAAGCAAATACTATAATGTTGATTTTTCCTCAGCAAAACCCTCCTGTTTCATCAGTATACTTTTGCAATATTAGAAGTATTGTGACCTATTGCTGCCCTTGATTTGTATTTCTAAACTGTTACTCTAGAGTATACACTGACAGTACTGCATTTTACACAAAACACCATATCTTTAAGTCTTATACTCTGCCAAAGTATGCAGCCAGTGTCAGAAGCATTTTCCTTCACTTTTTGCAACTACACAAAAATAATTTCATAATTATTTCAGATTATATACAGCATGCAGATGGAGAGCATCCAGTGATCAATCACCACATCTGAAGTACTGAAATCATGCTTACTGGTTTCTTCTCCTGAAAAGAGCATAAGAAAATCAAAGTGTATGTAGTAGATTTCTGAGAGCATTTTGTGTTCAGTATTAAGGCTTTAGTTATTAGAAGGGACTGCTAGTTCTGCTACTCTGCTCAAGAAAGTACTCATAAAACATGTTATTTTTGCTAGCAAAACCAAATTGTTGAAAGACAGAAAAAACCAGGTAGTCTGCAGATGTTCTGCCAGCATGATTGTCAAATACTGGTGTTTCTCCAAACGTTTTAAAAAGTAGTTTTAATGCCCAGATTAATGCCCAAAATGGGTAAAACTTACTGTCAGATCTCTTCACTTTAAAATAAACTGGGACAAATTAGGCAGTCCAAGAGAACTGGGATTCACTCCCTGCTGACAGGAAAATTTATTCCAACCACCTCATAAATGTTATACTCTAAGCAATCTCTCCTTAGAGACTCAAACTCGAGGGAATGTGCTCATTCAAAATCCCAGCATGGGAATCCCAGTGCACAGGTCTCTAGGATGCTGATGCTATAACACTTCTATAAACTGTAACCCCAATTACTAATAGTTGTCCTTAAAAATTATTCCCTTTGTCAAAACACTGCAAACTCAAGTCTTTTCAAGTGAGGCTTTTCAGACTGACCTTACAGAAAGTAATTTACTTTAATACAAAGTCAAAATTGCAAAATAAACCAGAGCAATAAAAAATAATTATTTTAATAAATTAGCAAAATTCTTGATACTTCATAAAATAATTTGATTTTTTTACTTACTCTTCTGTCTTCATTCCAGTTAAAATTCATGTAAAGGGCAGAAATTAACTTAAAAATCAAAGCATAACTTTGCATGCATTATTTTATCTAGAAGCAAAGATTTAGTTTAATTTGGTTTCTACGGCTCACTCAAATCCAAGTCTCATTTCAGTAACTTGAAATAAGAATGACTGAATGTGCTACTGCTTTCAAATTTAACTCCTATCCAAGTTCCTAACAAAACAACCTGTTTGTTCAATTCTCATAAAAGACATATCTTGCCTTTTACAACAATTGACCAGTATCATCTACCAAAATCTGAGTATTTTGGTGGTTCAGGAGTCTGATCAGACACAGGTACACTCCAAGACTGGTATCAGTTGATCTCCCCAGGTGCCTTGGTTTTAATGAAGCTTGGCTCTGTGCTCATATGTGCCTCCAATGGCTTCTCATGCACATAAACCTGTGGGATTTCCTCTTTGCAGTGACAGGCACCCACATAACATTTTCTGGTTTATATAGAATTTCTTTATGCATCAAAAGTTGAGCAGATACACCACTCACACTCAGTCATGGGGTCTCCATAATGCATAAAACAACTATTACCTGGAAAACAGCAGCACATTCCACTTGCAGTTATGTTACAGTCCTGTTGAAGAAAAGGGAGAAATAAGGTACATATTTATACATATAAGTAGGTTTCTCCAGCTGTTTTTGAATAACAACATAAGGTTGTTTTTATGAGGTGAGCAATTATATGTATCATAATTTCTTAGGATTTAAAGTGATTTGTGTCAGTGGGATTATCTGTGTTCCCACTCACTGTCTCTACACCTATGCAGTTCTCTGGTGTGCTCTCCAAGAATAGTTCAGTTAGTTTCCAAGTCACTCAACATATTTCACTTTTAAGCAGCTATGTGCTAAAAAGCTTCCATTGTTGTCATTCTGAATCTTTAATGGTTTTGAAACTGTCAGGCAAAAATTGCATTCTCCTGCGGTTCTGAGCAGCAGGAGAATGAAGATGACACAAGATCCATGTTAATATTAATCATAGGTGAGGAATATAATGGCATTTTTCAGAAGCTTAGGGCTCTGCTTCAACAGGCACAGGCTCCTTATTTCCCCCTTCTAGCCGATTAATTTTTAAAAAAAGAATAACTGCAAATAAAACAAGTAACAACAAAGAAAAACAATTAGCCAGGAAAATTCTCCCTGCATGTATTTCCTATTGGTGTTCTAATTGCTGTCATTTTGAATCATTAGACTGTTGTATGTTCTACAACTCAGTATTCTTTAAGTAACTTGTGATCATTCACTTCCTTATGCTCATAGCATCCTTTCAAGATTATTCCCTACTCAGACAGGGCACTGAAGAAGAGGTCTAAGGTACCTGGAGCACAATTAACATCCTCTATAATTTAAATGTCTACTACATTATAGCTGAGCCTACAGTGAAACTGTCACTAGGATCCATTTGATGGTTCTTTGAGAGCATTTCTGACCATTAATCTCACCAAAACCAAGAGTCTCCCTTATAATGTGGTGAAGTATGAGACCCTACTCTATGCAGATATCTACACCTTAGATATAAAAAACTTTAAAAGAAAAAATATCTTACCAGGAAGGATTTAGACAGAACTCAATTATATCTGAATGTCAAATCTTAAGGAGTAATTCCAGCTATGCTGCCATGCCTGCAAGTTCCAAGGGAAAAAAAAAACAGTAGCCTGGTAGTCTTGTCTGCATACACACACTCCAGCAAACTCTACAAAGGCACACCTATAAACTCATTTGAAGCTGTCTCCATTCCAGCAGTCAGGCCATCACATTAGTGATGGATTCTGCAGAAGGAGAAAAAGGCACATCCCTCAAAACTGAGCCAGGACCACGTTGATGTGTCTCCAGACACTTCTGAGCAGAGTCAGCTCTCACAGCAGCTGCAGGGTGGCACCTTTACACTGCCTGTGACCACCTGGGTCTGCCTCCACTCCTCAAGGGTTTCAGCACAGTTGGTGTTGACAGATTATGCCTATTATGCACCATTACTATTTGTGTCCTTTCAAATTGCTCTGCTGAGAGTTCAGCCAAAGACAAAGTAATAGCCTCAATGCTCCTCAGATTTCCTACTGTGCAGAAAAATTGCTTTTCTTATCAAATCCACAGAGTTATCTGAGGGTCTCAGATTCTTATTTCAAAATTCTGTGAGAGTGGCTGAAACACAGACTCTTTAACTAAAATTCAGTTGATTTTCTATGTCCCCTTCTGAGTATTAAGACACCATTGCATGTTCGTAGGTATTTCTGTCAAAGCACACAGAGAGCTCCATTCTTCTTGTATTCAGAAGCAATGACAGTCACTAATTGTCCTTATCCTTCCAAATCACCCATGAGCTAAGAAAACACGTTTTCTTTTTCTCAGATGGAACTCAGACACTGCAAATACAGCTTTTATAAAGCTTTTATACCCCATGGAAATACACACTTCCCCAGTTGTTACTGAAAGCAAAAATTCCCAAAACTCGCAGCAATCTCAGCTAGCTGTTACTTCTCTTTTGTCCTAAATTTTGCTGGGGATCAACCACTATTCCAGTTCTAGGAAGGATTTTGAACAAGTTATTTTCTTCTTTTTTGAATATTCTTATTCCTGAGACTCTGTTGGGACATAAAATTAATTTGCAATTAATAAGTGAGCCAGATTCTTGGTACCAGATGTGGTTTTCTTGCCAATGGAAACAGGCTTTGGGGGAGAGGTAGCAAGGCCCATGCAGCAGAAAATAACCACTAACTCCCATTAATACATAGTACAACCTTGTCAAAAGATTCAACAATTGTCATTCTGAGTCCCTATTAATGTACACAACTGTAAAGAACTAACTCCTGCAGCTGCTTTTCTGCTAAAAACACCATAAATAGTTCTCAGATTTAAACCACTGAGACTACATTAAATAATCAGTGTTGTTTCCCATGCACTGTTTCAACTTCTCTGCTCTTCTTCAGCTATATAAAAAGTAATGGAAGATCACACCTGGATGAGGAAGACACACAACAATGATTAAATTTTCACCTGCAAAGCACAGACTAGTGTCAGAATCCTCTACTCCTACTCCATGGCACATGAAGTAAAATCTACTATTTCTACTTATTTGGACCTTACATTTTTAAAGACTCTTTGAACTGGATATTTTAAACATGGCATTCTTTTTAAGATCACAGTACACATCTGGTGATATGAAGTCATCAAGCTTTCTTCTTCATTTAGTATGCAGGCCAATCTATTTTATAAATTATGCTTATGAATTAAGCTGACTGATATCTCTCAGGTGACCTGTTCATCAGGTGAACACAATTTCAAATGAGTCAAAAATGGTCCAGAATTTGCCCCAAACACGACAATTAGGTTGAAATGAATGCGGCTTTTCAAAAGTCAAAATTTTTGCTACGTGGTTTCCAAACCAATATTTTGAAACTTGCCTTGAAGCTTGCTGAAGTTTAAGTAAAATGAGGATTAAAACAAAACTCCATGCAGAATATAAGACTGATTGGTTTTGGCCACACAAAATGCTTAACTAAACAAAATTTTGGATAAAATGTACAGGTTGGGCTTTTTAAGTGACCACTAGTTTTGGTGGTGCAAAGCATTTTAATACAGAAAATAACAGATAAATATAAAATTTAACCAAAATCCTCAGTACATTATTTCACTCTTCTTTTTTACAAAGAGCAACTTCTGCTAGCATCTAGAGAATGAAGAAGAGTCTTTGGAAAACCACACAGGAAACACTTTTGAAATTGAATCATTCCAACATTAGCGTAATGAAAAAACAAGTTGCCTTCAACCCTTGTGAAAGGACATGAAAACAAATCAGTACAGCTTACAGGGGCTATTTATTTATCTGTATACAATGAATAAATAATCTAGTAAATTGAGCACTTCTAATTCGATTCAAGCATGGAAATGCCTTTCATACTCACAGACCTACGTATCAAGCACAGAGCCTGAATATTAAATCTAAAGAAAATCTAAAGTATATAAAATGCAATTGCCCTGCCATTCAACTGTATTTTATTTGTGTGCATAAGGTATGGAAAAATGAAAATTCACTTGTATCAGACACACTGTCATAGAAGAGCATTGGACTGAAAGGCATGCTGTGAAAGGAAGGTTTGCAACACAAAGTTCTTTTGTTTTGAGCATATGATCTTTATTTCAACTATTACATAACTTGATAGAATAAGATTTCTGAGTTGGATTTTTTTCTCTTTCCTTCTACTTCTATTCCAAGTTTTGATGTTCATACTTTAGTTCCCACACTCTCCACAGGACAAAGAATCGTTTATGTACAATACTCTGAAAGGCACCTCAATCAACATGACACCTTTATATTTATTTGTAGGATATCACTTGCACAAATTGAAGTGAGTGTGGGGAGTATACAGTGAACACAAGTCATCAAGAATAATAATTATAAAAGAGGAAAAATAAAGAGTCTGGCATACGAAAGTTTCTTCATTACTTCTCAGTATATTTATAATCAACCAATTTCCTCTCACATTTTCCAGCTCTGTAAAGTAAGACCTGTACATCCTCCCAGAGTTTGTTTGTAAGACATACAATTCCAAGCAGCCGTGCTTAAAGGAATTTTATAAACTGTTTTATAATGTGGCATGATAATTTCCCTGTGCAGATAGTCACTGGACACATAAATTGTTTCTTTGTCAGAACAATACTTCCCAGTTTTGATAATGATGATCTCGACTAGCTTCTAGGGAAAGCTGCCACCTGGTTACATCCAGGTTAATCAGTTCCTTTGCCAGTGACCTTACCAAGTCACAGACGAAAACTTCGAGTGTCCTGCACAAAACCTCAAGAGATGTAATTTCCCCCTACAGTCAGTATTATACACATACAGCTTTGCAAAACTTTACCAGCCAGCTTTACCCATAGAAAAGTAACTTTATCCCTTTTGCAGACAAGAGGTCCATTTGTCTTGTTTCTGGGAGCTGCCTGTGAATTCCACGCTGATGAGGCTCAATGGAAGTAAAGTTTTCCACCAGCAACACTCATGGTAAGACAGAAGCAGTGACTTGCAACAGCAGCAGGCAGCTCTTCTTTCACAGGAGCATCTCAGTATCTCACTGGTTCCATTACAGCAGATATGAAATCCTTATGCCAAGTTCCTCCTCTCTCAGTATTTAGGGAATAAAGAAATGAAGAAAAAGAAAGCCCAAAGGAAGAACTTACACCAGGATATCACTTCTCTTGCTGCACCACACTACCAGTGTTATCATGGCACATGTCAACATGACTGGGATCAAGATCAGTGTTATGAGAATTTCATCCGGTGGATCTTCCCAATGAACCTTCTCTGAAGTACAGTTTGAAAAGAATTGTTTATGAATTCCAGTGATAAAGCCTTCTGCAAGAGGGTTTGGCCAAAAGCAACTTGCATTGTTGGCTTCACGTTCTGTGCACTGGGTAAAGTTGTCATAATACCTGGGAGAAGAAGAAAATAAAGAGAAGTTGAAATAGAATGTACATGCACATTACACTTGGAGAAAGCTACGGAGGGCACAATACCAAATCTCTAAGAGTGTGTCTATCGTGGAGATACTCTGCTGAAGGACCTCTAATGGAAGCTGTGGCTACTCACTACACAGTGAGGCAGAAGGAGACCTGACTTCACATGTGAAGTTCTGAGACCCCAGATGGACAATAGTCAAAGCCCAACTACAGCCAGGACCTCCTAATGCCACTTCAGCGAAAACAGAACTCCCTCACTAGAGACATCTACAGATTCTTCAAAAAACATGCACACAAATGTGCCAAGAACAGGACATTTTGAATGAAGTATGGATATTTCATGCCTCAACAGCCACTGGACATGATGTTGTGGTGAAAATTATCATGTTGCCACAGGACGGAACCACAACATGCAGCACTGTGTAAAAATTTTGGTTCTGTTGCACTCTCATGCAGCCAGAAAATAATGGGAAAATAAACATGCAGAAATTTAGATTTTGACAAAATTCCTCTTCTTTCCAACTCCAGCAAATGCCCAGCAGGGAATAAATAAATAAACAATTTCTAATTACATGTTTGCTTATGAAAGGCTGGGAATTCCTTGTAATACCTGACATGTGATTTCAATGCTGCATGTGCTAAAATTTACCTGTTCAGGAATAACTTATATTTACGAGAATTTGCTACCCCTCAGGGAAAAAAAGGAAACAATAAGCCTAAATGAGTAATCATATGGGCTTTGTGGTGTTATTATAAGCCAAAGAAATTCAGGAAGTGAATGGATATGGGGGAGGAGATCGGAAATTAGGAAGACGAAGAGTGTCTGGTCAGTGCATGAATAGGGCAAAAAACAAGGAAGCTGAATTATTGTCTGTCTCATTTATTTTAGTCCTGCATGACTCAACAAACTCACTTCAAAGGGGAGTTAAAAATAGAAAGGAGGGAGCAAAAATCCACATGACACCTCCAAGGACAGCATCCTTTCATAGCATCTGAAGACCCTACTCTCCCTATAGAGAGTCCATATAAATATGGTAACTCCTGAGGATTGACTCCTTCTGACATTAAGTCCTACAGGGGACTAATGTTGACTCAATGCTTTTCTGTAAAGTAAAGAAGAGACATTCAGTGTTTGGGCCAAGACTGAAGTCTGCTGTGTGTCTGTCAGGAGATATGTCTGCCCACTCATGCTACAAACACACAGGTTGGGAACACAGCCTGCTGAGCATCTCAATTCTCAGGGCTGTGTTCACAGAAAAACGAAAAGCCTCATAGAAAGGGCCTTCTGCAAGATCCTTGCAGTTCTCATTCTCAAAGAGTTTGAGCCAATACTGCCTCATTCTTAAGCAAACACACTGGACAATCTAACACCAAACTCCAGGTGAATATGCATATACACACAATGTATGTATATTTTAAGCAAATCTACTAGAAAGGAAGCTTTTGTGACATCAGCAACCATAGGAAAACAACAGGAAATAAGCTAAAAATAAAATACAAGTATCAGCTGTTTGCTATTTTAATAGTTTTATTCTTCTGTGTGACCTCATGGCATCCATTCTTTGTGTCCTTGGACTAAATTAGAAGCTGGAGATGTCTAATTGAATGGGGAGATACAGCCCCAGAGGACCTGAAGAGCAACAGGTCTGAAGGCAAGGCCACGGGGTTCAGCAGGCTGCAATGCAGAGATGGAGGAGCATCCAGCTGCCCAGACAGGTCAGTGCTCCATCTGGCACAGGCACCAGGCAGCACCCCAAAATGCTGGACTCTGCTCCAGCCTGCTCTGGGCCATGCTCTCATGGCACCCTTGTGCCAGCAATTGCTGCTGTTACAGACAGCTCAGTAAGAAAACCAGCAATAAATACATTTTTTCTGCATAAAAGTACCCTAAGCTCAAAGATTTGATGATATAATTTTTTTCCTCTGTGTTTAAAATCCTACAGAAAATTCAGTGTTATATCAAGAATTCTGTAGATTTTTTTTCTTAAATGTTAGGTGTTGTGAAAAAAAAAATATTTCCCATTGATTTTTGATTGCAAATACAACATAGTTAGAAAAAGCTGGTTTAAGTGCTGCCAAAAGGCTAAATAAAAATAATTTGTGACATACACTGTATTTGAAATACTGAATCCCTAAGAGCCAAAGTAGAATAAAAATGTTATCGTAATAGTTGGAAATCCTTACAATTTTTCCTTATAACCTTCTCTCATGAAAAAAAGGAGAATAAAGCTACCTGCACTATAACTCTCAGTTCACACAGTTGTGAGAAGGTACATAAACTAAAATCTCAGTTGCTGGAGAACTGCATGTCTGCCAGTAAAGCTGAATTCACTTAAATATTTATGTAGTTTAGTAATTTAGAGTTTATGCACTGCAACAGAAAGTTCATATTTAAAAAAAAAGATCCTCTACGTGGAACTGTGGATCAGCTGCCTCAGAAGGGAGCAACTGCATCCTCATTACTAAGCAAGGATGTTTTTGTAGCTGACCAATTGGTTTGCAAGTTGTTGGGCTTTTTAAGAGGGAGATGGGGGTTAATAGGTATTTAATTCCAGTTCAATTCTCCTACACTTAGTTTTTTTATGCCTTATGTAATTCTTTATATTCAGATGGTAAAGGCTGGAACAGGAAACCTTTTCACTCTGTATAATAAAATGGCTGTGACAAAGATGTCCTGGCCTCTGACTGGAGACACTTCAAGAGGAGAGCATTGAAGTCACACAATTTGTGAAAGGAAAGAACAAGAAATGGTAGTTTCTACTTATTCCCAGAATTAATAACTGGAGAGCACATTGGAGCTCAAGCTCCTTCACCTCTCAGTTTATAAGAGAGTGTGGGAACATTCTTATTCTTTGTGCTAAGACACATTTTCATCTCTTTCAGGCTAGCCACATGGGACCTAGGTAGTACTCAGGAAAGGGATATTCACTGGGAGCCAGGTCACAAGCTTTGTGACAAATGGGCCAAAAAACAACTCAGCTAAGTAGTCCAATAAAAAAAAAACCAAAATCTAAGCATAGTCTGAGCAGCAAAATTCATATAAAGATGTGCTTTACTCTGATACACTCAGGACAACTGTAGTTGCTATTGAGGAACCAACTCTTTGGTCATACTGCACATTATTGAAAATATTTTCAGAGAACACAAAAAATAATTCCTTTCAGAGCAATCTCTGAGCTATAACACATTTTTCATGAAAGGCAATTTTCAATACTCTAGAACAATACTTCATTTTCAGAGCACACACACTTCTTCTCCTGTACTCTATCTTTCCACTAAACCAGATAATAACATTTGTGTCACTGGTTTGGGGGTTTTTTTGGTTGAAACTGTAGAAGATTTTATTTTGTGAGTATTTTAGCCATGAGAAAACATATTTTTATGTATTACCTATAACCAAGGACCTGGATAGTAGGCAGTTATTATGAGGAATGGTGGTGGACACATTTGCCTTAATGGGACAGTGTTTCATGTCTATTTAAAAACATGAATACTATTTAAATAGACAACAGGATTTATTACATCCCATCTATCTCAGGGTACACAGTTGGCTCTCACTCAGGGAACTTCTCAATCTAAGTGGGGCTTAAATCTCATCCGTAGTTTCCCACATCTCTAGGGAGGAATCTTGTAAATTCTTGCTCTTTCTTCCTCAATATCCCTGCACAGGAAAACTGCAGAAATTATTGGTTTATAAAAGCACAAAACCAACAACCATTTCCTCCACATTTTCGTGACACTAAGAAAACAAATAGATTGTTTAACTGGGAGTTTTAACAAACAAGCATTTTCCAATGCAAAGTTGTTATTTGAAAGAATCCCAAACAATTCTCAAGAAGCCAAATACCACATATATGCTACTTAAACATTTGAGACCATTTTCTGGCTGCAGCCAGTAGAGCCACTGTCAGTTCCAATAGGAGAATCTTTCCATCTCTCCAGCACTCATGGATAGACCACCACCGAGATATTCAGCACAAAAGCAGCCAGCAATGTTATGCAGTTGTTTAATGAGGAGGGCCAGGAATTAAAAACCAAAACACCACACTTTCTCTACCCCACTTTAAATAAATCAGTTTCATGATTACTGATATAATTATAGTAGGGTAGTACAAGATACATTTAATACATTGTGAGTAATTTTTGTTATTTGGAGTCAACTAAGTGCTCAGAATACAATGAAAAATCTTTCTAGTATAATTGAGTCTTGATGCAAACTAGGTAATAGACACACCAGGGACACTCACTCCTGTTACTCTACAATCCCAGACAGCAATCTAGAGGCACTGCTCCAGGACACTACAAGTCATGTGGTGTATTCTAATAAAGATGCTTTAAAACTATTTGCTTTCCCCTGGATTACTCAATCAAAAATTTCTTTATACACAGTCACATATTAAATTGAATTATCACCCTTGTAACCTCTTCCCAGACTGGAATATGAAATGCCGAAATGTAAAAATATTAACAAGAAATATCATATTATGAGAAAGGCTTTTCTTTCAGCATTTCCAGGTAAAGTGGAGGCAGGAAGTAGCAAAAACTTCACAAAAATAAAAAGCCTATTCTCATGTGAGATGCAGCCAGACTGTATAGAACTTCAGGGTGCAACAGCCTGGATGAACTTCAAATAAGGATCTGAACCTTAAAATGATAATTTCCTGAGGTATCACCACCATGTTAAAAGGACAACTTTAATTTTATAGTGAGTTAGGAGCCTATAAATATGATGGATATTTTTGAGATTTTCTCACTCAACATCTCTCAAATAGATTTGTGTCTGTGTCTCACCATTCCTTTAATCACATATCTTCTGCCAAGATGAGTATTCTCACAGTCACATTTTTACCTCTTCAATCAGATCAGATCTACTGTTGTGCAGCTCCAATACAGAATTCAGCCTCAAGAAAATAAAGTGCTACAAAAACATAAGGAAGGAAATGAATGGGGGAGGGGGAAAACTTGTTTAATGACAAAATTATAAAGCATAGTTTACTCTTATGTCACTAAAGAATGAACATTGTGACAGATTTGCTCACTTGGGTCAAAAATAATAGACAGATTCTGGTATCCTTTGAAGTAATTACAGATCTTCACCCTTAATTTCACATCAACAGCTATCTAGAAAATGCAAAATGGTTGAATAAACCTAATTAAAGACCCAAAAATGCACAACTATTACTACATTTTTGTTAACTCCCTAAAGATCCAGCCAGAAAATGTAAATATAAAGAGCAACTGTAGATGTAAACAGTTATTTTATATACCTGATAGTCATCTCTAATGAGCAGCAGAAACCACTACATTACACAAATGTAGAACCCGTAGCCTGATATCAGGTACTGTGTGAATAAAATCAAATGTTTAGTAGCACCAGAATTCTACCCAGCTAGAAACTTCTACTGGCAAGCAGGACCTTCCACCCCTTCTGACCTAGATTTTAATGATTACTAAATTGTACACTCAGCCCATTTTTGGAGGACACCCAATAAGAGGGGAAGCAGCCTCTGAAGCCATCAACTGCATCATGTTTCCAGAAGCCAGTCCCATAACTCTCTTGAATTAGACAAAAATCAAAAGAGTAAGTGAAGGCAAATCCTAATCCCACAAACACTTAATCCCACTTAACACTTACATATCCAACTTCTTATAAGCACAGTATCTCTTAAGTAGCCATCACTGATGATGTATGGAAGATGTCCTTAACAGCATGAATACAATCATTATATACCTACCCCTCACACTCAAGGACATCAGGCTTGTGATTCTGTTACAATTTTAAATTTTAAATCAATTTTAAAACTTCTTCATATGGATCAAGTTGCAGAGTTTTTATCAAGTTGGTCAACTAGGGAAAGCTCTTCATTTTCTTAGGCTTCTCCAAAGGAGACAGCACGTTTCTGGGGGCAAACATTGAAACACATCACACGTTTTTGTGCACATCAATTTTTGAAATTTTACAACTATACTACAGTTTTGCACTATAACATGTGAAGGGAAGCAGGAAGCTTCAAAAATTCAGATACAAATTATAAGACTGTCTTTTGATCTCCAGTAAACACTTCTCAGTGCTAAAAAAAGGCAGATGCATGTCTGCTACCTCATTTGCTTTTTCTCTATTATAGTCAATTATTTCTCTATTCAATTCAGATTGCTTCACAGTGATAGGGCAAAGGCAATACCTGACTAAGATCTGGATTTTTTTCTTTCCCATCAGCTGTGCATCTCCCCTCAGTGTCATTAAAAAGCCATTAGCATTTTCTGGTGCATATCCTCCTTCAAAGGCCAAGCACGACAGAGTTGAGAGCCCTGAAAAGCCAATAACATCATTGGAAAGCACATTCCTATGGTCATGTTCCATTTTAAATCAAAATTCTGCATGCTTAGAAACTGTCAGTGGAGATACCAGAATAATTGTAGGGCATGATGCACAAAACAGCTTCCTTTAAAACTTCCCTGCCAAGGAAGGGAGTCCAGGACAATTTGTACAGATGAGTCCCACACCTGTTCTGCTTAGCAAAAATAAAGCCTCACAAAAAAAAAGAAGCTAGTAGAGCATTGCACTCAAATCTGCCACTAGTGATGGAGAGACATGCAAGCAGTACACTATCCTTGTATCTATCTCAGCTCAACTCCTTCCCCAAAACATTTCCACCTGAGTCACCACGGATATGCATAATCATCCAAACCTGGGGAGGAGCCAGAGTCAGGAGGGAAGCTGCTAGCCCAGAGCTGCTCTGAGCTCATGCCATATTTCAGGAGCTCAAGGCTTTTCTTTCCATCTAGAGGAACCAAGCTGACAAGTGAACAGAGGAAAATGTAGCTTGAACTCAGAATGGTGCTGCACAGCTGGGCCTCCAGACAGCCACTCAAAACAAGCAACCACGAACATAATCATTTTTCTGACCAACAGACAAAAACTCACAGGAAAAGAAATAACAGAAAGGCCTTTCTTCAGTCTACATCTACAAACAACTGCTTCATCTTCCATTTTTATGAGGATATCAGAGAGTATTAAAGTGTCACCTGCTGAGTGGAAGCTGTTATTAGATTCCACTTAGTCCAAAGTAGCACAAGCCTTTTATAATACCACAGCACTGTTTCTTCAAGTGGAAAGAGGAGAGAAAAATATCTGGTAATATGCAGCTGTGAAATAGAAATCATCAGTTAATCAGCCTTACACTTTGAGAAACATCCACTGTAGCATCTCCACAGACTGAAAAATTAAAAAAACCCAAACCCACAATTAATCTGCTTCTAAGTTGAACTTTCCATCATCATTTTCATAACCCTCTTCACATAATTTTTATGAGCATTTAAAGATGCACACTTTTACTGATTATTTATGGAAAATTTGTTTTACATAAACTTAAAAATTCCTGTAAAAAGCCACTTGCTCTGAGAGGAGAGTAGCTGCAAGCAGAGCACAAAAAATGGGAGTCAAAAATCAGTCGACTAATTACAGATCTTAAGCTTCAGATTATGTCAGTTACTGGACTAGTTAAAGAATAAATCCTTTTTGCAGTCTTGCATAATAAATGAATTATGTGAAATTGCAATCTAGGCACAGACAGTTCACAACTAGACCAAAATTGATGAAAAATTAACCATAAAATCAGGGGAACAGTAACAACATTAGAAATTGATTTAAAATGAAGCACACAGACCATTAGGGAAGAACCCTATTATATAAAATTCTGCTTATCTACTATTCAAGTACATTATTATGTTAATATAGAACCATCTAAAGATCATTGTGCTTCTTAAGGCACCTTCCTGCATATAAAAATTGGACTCAGCACCTCACTGGTAACTCCCAGTCCCACAGGCGGACATAGAATGCAATTCTAGATGCCAGAATGCTCATTTTAACATTTCTATGTTTATTTTATAATGATACCTTAATATGAAATTTAGGAGTCAGTGAAATGCATGAAAGGTATTTGTATATCTGAGAGAAAGGCAAAACATCAATTTCTTGAATGCTACAAAGAACTGTGCTCACAATTGTTCATCAATGCACTATGCTTTGACAACCTTTGAATTCCACTCCTTTTATATTCAGCACTTATCTTAGAGAAAACTTTTAATTTTACAAAGCTGCCAAATCTCTGTTACTTTTTATAAGAACTACAGGAATCTGTAGTTCAAATACATTGCCTTCAGGTTTGTCAACGCACCAGCAAGGTGTCTGCCTTTGGCAGATTACACAACAGGCTGAAGAAGGTGATTTATCTGCTTTAGAGTGCAGAAAACTGCATTTCTTGTCTTGGAACCACTTTCCAACCCTGAATTATATACTATTCTGTAAAGATAAATAGAAATCCCAGAGCCTTGGCAATTAACCATATAAAATAGTTTTTTTTTTTATAAAGTATTATTACATAATAAACTTCTGTAATTGAAACAAGACCCTGAATACAAAACATATTAGTATTAATTCATACCTATTGTGTTTTCAACAGTTAACCACATGAACAATACCACATGTAGCCTGGAGTAGGAAAATCTATTTTTTTGTCTCTGCTGAGTTAATCTCCATTATTGTATGTTTGTGGTTGATCCATTTAGAAAACAAGAATGTAGAAACTGTTTTGCAAACCAGAAGTACCATAAAAGTTGCCTTAACTTTTCCTTTTCATAATACATTTATATTTTTATTTTCACTGCCTCTTAAAATATACTGTCCATTATATATGCATTACATAATTCATACCAATCTATCAAGTTATACCATATTATTTTACCACCAAGCAACATTACACAGAAATCTTAAGCAATTTTTTTTAAATACAGCCTTTAATAATAAGCTCCATGAAGACGGTTTTAAATTATTGATCTTACCACAATAAAATTCAAAAAGGTCATGAAAGGTGTTGAAAGCCATATCAACTGCCAGTCCTGAGATTTAACAGCAGACTGCTTTCTAACATCACCTCTAAATTATTATATTATTATATTTTTACCTATTTGTTAGTTGACTTGGAAATATGAGCACTGACATACTGATGCCACTTTGTGAGTGTAAGCTATTACCATTAGTCCAAGACAAGAAGTCCAAGACTTCTACAGAAGTACACATCAATTTGACTCACAGCACCCTTGCTAAAATATTGCTACTGGGGTCTTCAGGTGACATCAACTTCACCAGAGTTGAAAACTCTTCCAAAACTTTAAGAAAATATTCATATTGACTGGCCACTTGGCAAATGCCAGATTTGACTCCCTTTTTGGGAAAAAAAAAAAAAAAAAAAAAAAAGAAAAAAAAAGACACAGGACAAATAAATGTAATAAGTGTTTAAAACTTGCTGAAAAAAAAACACTTGAAAAACTGAAATCTGACATGAAAAACTGAAAAGTTTTCAGCTCTTGATAATGAAAAGGTAATTCTCTTCCTTCTTAGCAGCAGGCTCAGAAGATCCTTCTCTTTTTTCATACTAACAGAACTTTCACAAAGATTTGCAAAATTATTGATAAACTGAAGAACAGAAGAAGTTGAGCTCTTAAAAATCTTGAAAAGATGGATAATAGGTTGAAAAAGCACATTATTCTGGCATGATATATCTCCCGTGGTTTAACAAAGAAACAAAGTTATCCGTGATGAATAACAAATTCCAGTCATTCTCTCCCTATTCCACAGCACTGGTATCCCTGAATGGTGGCTTTTGTAGACTGTGGTTACAATATATATTGTGATATAAAAAACAAATACATAGTTTTAGTTCACCAAGTCTGAGTTATTGATAGTTAGTGTATATAATTCAGCAGCCTCTCAAGATATTGGCAAATTTCTCCTAATCTTCTACAATAAACTCATTTACCGGTTTCACGTGAGCTCTTCAAAGCAAGGTTTTGTTTGCAAAAAGCAAGATTTTTCAGTGTCTAAAATGAAAACCCAAGAAATCTCATCAGATGAAAAACTGATAAGGCTTTGGTAGTTGGTAACATAGCTGTGTCTGTAATATGCTGCAGAACAAACTGATGGCTTCGCATTTATAAGCAAAGTGGTCTGCAGGTCATCACAGAATTTAGAAATGCCAGTATTCTTAACATAGCATTACAATTCAGAAGTCAGAGTAATTCACTAAAAATTCAACATTCATGAATGTTTTCCACCACCCTTCTGCACCATGTAAGATGGCCACAGCAAACACAGTTTTAGAAATGCATTGCTGTAATTCTGCACTAAAGAGAGAAAAAGTATTAGAAATGAGTATCCAAACATCTCTTATCAAATATAGACCTTCTTTTCACAGCCATGTATTGTACAAAATGTCTGTGCCTCTCCCTTCTAGTAAAGGTGATATTTATAACTGCACTGAAGAACCGTATTTCAGCCTCTGTATCCACCAGAAAGAAAGCAGTTATAAGGGAATGAAGTATTCCTGCCTCATGTCAAATTCTGGTGTCTGAATTCAAACTAACCCCTTTATTTATATTCATCAGGACTATTCAATATAAAATAAAGCCAATAAATTTCATATGGAAGTATGATCTGAAATACAGATCCTATGGAAGATATTCTACTATAGCCCCATTAAGGGACCCTCTGTGCCTTTGCATTAACTTCATAGCAACTAGGATGGCTGATCAATCCCAAAACAGCACACGATTGCACACATTCTCAGCACAGCCCTGAAGTTGGCTACTCTGTGAGATTTTATAGAATTTAGGTTTCTTTCATTCCCAGTGTTTCAAATAATAGAGGGCAAGCAGTATTTCTGCCATGGAAAATTGCTACCAGCATGATGGCAACACAAGTGCTCAAATATGAACATTCTTTTCCATTGTTTTACTTCCTCACACCTAATTGATTTATAAGCTGCTTTGCTTTTGAAAAGAAAGGCATGAGTCACAGAAGGAAAACAGTATGTTCTTGGGGTAACAATTACCAGCCTGGTCTTGCCACTGCTGACATGACCTGTAGGAGTTTTTAGATGACTTTTTAAGTACAAAACTACTGTAAGTTTTGATAAGCAAAGAGGTGGAAGAAATATACAGGTAAAAAAGATTAAATATCAGCATCATCTTCGTTTCACTGAGAGCTCAAAAAAAAAGCACCAACTGTATCTGTATGAGAAACTCACAGGAAGAGAATGCTACCAAAGATGACCAAATGCTGGCATCTACCACACCAGTCCTTTTCCTGTACCCCACTGAACACTGAATGGTAAATCAGCTACACTGACCTGAGGCCACACAAAGTCCAGGTTTACTCAACCTTCCTTGACAGAAACACTGAGCTGACAAAGAATACTTCCTTCTATAAAATCTGCACTAACAAAACTGGGAGGACTTACAGCTGGCTAAATAAGGGTTTTCGGTCCCCCTTCTCAGCTAGATCTCCAGGGGAAAAGAAGATATTACTCTTCAGACACATCCAGAACTTTAGGCAACAACATTGCAGAAAATTACCCAGAGACCAGGCAGTAAGATGGCCTTTTGTTTGTGATTTGCAGCATGTTTATCATGACTTTGCCCAAGTAAACTATAACCGATGTACTTGTCTGTCTATAGGGATATGAATCCCACCATACATCCCAAAATACAGACAGCCCCCGCCTAACATGACACAAATGAGGAAGGGTAGGACTCCCTTCAATCAGTGCTGTTCTGGATCTGAAATTGTATGTCACCCAAACATCCAGTTTCCAGCAGCCCCACGTTGCTTTTCACATGAGAAAATCACATGCAAAAATCCAGAAGCAAGACTTTCCTGAAAATATTTAAAAGAATGAACCAAAGGTGTCAGTTTTCTAATTGTTAGACCATTACCATGGGAACATATTAGCTCACACGAATCAGTGGCTCACCTCAGCTGCAAAACAAACCCTAGTGGTTTGCCCAAGATTTTCACTAGGGATTTGTACTGAGATTTGATACTAGGGAATATGCCAACTCTATTGGAAGGAAATGGAAGAGGTGTCTGCTCAGGAAATGAGAAGGCTGAGATACTCTAATGACTTTTTTTGCCTTGGTCTTCACTGGAAAATGCTCCAGACCCCATAACTTGCAGAACACAAAGCAGGAATTTGGAGAATGAGGAACTACCCACAGTAGGAGAAGATCAGGTTCAAAAATATGTAAGGAACCTGAAGGTCCACAGGACCTGATAAGAGGCATTTGCAAGTCCTGAAAGAACTGGCAGAGGAAGTGGCTAAGTCACTACCATCACATTTGAGAAGTCACACCAGTTTAGTGAAGTTCTTGTTGGAAAAGGGGAAAGAACCCCCATTTTTAAAAAGGCAAATTTAAAGGAGCACCTCCCCTCTGAAGACAGGCTGAGATATTTGGGGTTGTTAAGCCTGTAGAAGAGGCTTTGTGAAGACTTTATAGCACCTCCCAATACCTAAAGGGGATTAAAGATAGCTGAGAGGGACAGGAGTGACAAGGGGGAATGGCTTTAAAATGAAAGAAAGTAGGTTTCGATTAGATATTAGAAAGAAATTCTTTACTTTCTAGAACAAGCTGCCCAGAAAAGCTGTGGATGCTTCATCTCTGGAAGAGTTCAAGGATAGATTGGATGAGGCTTTGAGCAACTTGGTCTAGCAGAGGATGTCTCTGTCCACAGCTTGGAACCAGATTATCTTTAAGGTCCCTTCCAACCCAAACTACTCAGTGATTCTATGGTTTTCACAGAACATTCCTCCTCTGTAAGAAGTTTTGTCATTAGCAGCTGGATTCTGATCAGTGTCTGGATTAGGCTTCCTAGAGCAGTCAGTGGGGAAGATGAAAAATCTCAGATAACTGACCAAGAAAATTACTCAGTTTGGAGGCTCTTACATACACACACAGTCAGCAGAGGTTCTTAGCTCCAAGCCTCAGAAGTGTGGGCATGTAATTTCATTTTGGGCTGCACATATTTCTTCCAGAGTTTGCCTTCCCATTGATGTTAATGTGATCTAGCTTTCTTTTACATAATATTTTACATGGTTTCTTTGAAAACTAGGCACTTTTACAATTAGCTTAGTTGGGCCAAATTCTAACAGGCAAAACTCCCACTGACTCTGAAATTGAGCAACAGGATTACTTTTCCAGATTACATCAAATTTAGTCATACAAATTTTTTCCTTAATTATTTTTTCAAATCCTCAGCATCTGTACAGAACATAGGGGGACTCCCTCATCATCTTCAATGGGACAGAAACTGTTTATAGAATTAACATTCCATGTAAAGTGTTGTGGGAAAACTGCACTAAGGCTGTACAGAAAAAAGAATCATTATTTACATGGGCACAGACCATGGACCATGCACACAGCAAAGTAGGAAATTTCATCAGGTACACACACACACCTGCAATGAATCTGCTTCAGACATACAGTTAAAAAAAATTCGCCCTCTCCTATTCTGCTATGAACTGAAATTTAAAACATGAGAAAAATCAAGACTTTTAACATATTCTGTGTACTGTAAAACAATGTCACACAGCCACTGCCTCACAGCAAATTAGGGACTCCTAGAGCTGTAAAACCAGGTAGAAAGAAATGCGGGGATTGGAGGAAAAAGTTTGTTACTATCAGCTCTTTTTCTCAGACAGGAAGTCCAGATCTGACATGTGTTACGTGCACTACTTTGCTAGAACTCTCTTCCAAAACACAAATTGCTCTTTCACCCTTGGACTCTAAATCCACAGCTACTCCTTGGCTGGCAAACACAGAATGACTGACTGGGAGCTCCCAAAGTAGCAGGTATGCAGCCCTAACACTTGTGAGATGAGTGCTGCAGCAGCAGTATTGTCCTGGAATAAGAGAATGCCTCACCTGTAACAGATGACACTGTTTATAGATGTGATGGATCAATATTAACCTTTCAAATGAAGAGTGGATGCCTTTCCATAATATACTCACTCACTCTTACAGGGTTTAGAATAGTGACTACTGGGCAGATTGTGTGGATTGTATTATGCAACAGTGCAGACATGGCCACAGCCTTCTCTCTGGCCTCAAAATTACCAAAATGCTGGTAACTACACTCAGAAATATTTGAGGAACGGTGATGTAGAAGAGAGAAGACTGGTGCTTGGGAGCAGGTCCAAACTTTAACAAGCCACTGAAAATCATCTTTAGTACATTTTGGTCCCACATTTCCATAGGGGTTAGGCCTAGGAGACACACACAGATTTGTTTAGAGACTGTTTGTTCTAGCTAAATTGTTTCCAGGATCCTGTTAGAAGCATTTGAAAATCTGTTTCATGAACTAAGAATAGAAAAATAATCTAAGCAATTACAATAAGGAACATTTTTCCAGGTTCATGTAAGACAGCTCTGGGCACTCCTGTCTTCATCTGGCCACTTGCTTCAGGAATTAGTCATACCTGGCCTCTCAACTGTAGTCCCACACCAGGATTTATCACAGTACACTAAAAAAAAGTCTGCACTGTTAAAAATTAATTTTGGCTTGTGGACAGTAGTTGATTTTACATATTCAGCTGTAGTTGCCAAGTATTAAGAAGATAATACAGAAATATAATACATAGTTATTATATGTAATGCAGCACTACTAACTTACATGTTACTCTAAGTAGACATAACAGAAATATTACACATGAAAAATAAAAACCTTTCTGCAATTGCCAGTCTTCTTGCAAATGAAAAGTGTATTTGCTTTTGTTAATTCCCCATATAGCTTTCACCCACACTTAGTCTCTGCTTATTCACTTGCCATGTACCATACCTTTGAGTCTTTTAAACAACCTCATTGTATTTTCATCTTCAGAGCTCTCTCTTAATAATCTAAAGACCTCAGCAAAACTGTGACTAGGCAAACTCCTTCTCTTCTGTCAAGGAACACCTCTGGCTGTGTATTGAAGGTTTTACCTTTCTTGTAAGCTGTTTCCGGTTGGCCTTCATATTCTGATGTCCAAGCTAGAACCACTGAAACCAACCACATCCAAATGACTTAAAATATTTTAAAATCCCATTTTGATCCCTCATCATATTTAAGCTTTCAAATACTTTTGGACAATTTGACCCAGAGTATTTGCATCCTAATTGCAATTAGGATACTAACTGCAAATACTCATAGAAATATACAAAAATTCAAAGGGAAACTTTCTTCTAATAGTGCTCCTGTAAATCTTTGCCTGAGAATTTACTGTTTATATGTGATTATTCTACACTTCCAGTAAGATCAATATCAACTGTGGAGGCTAAAACTCTCAAATTGGTTTGCAGTACCAGCTGCCACACACAGAAGCCTCGTCTGTTCACAATAAGTAAAAAGGCTGCTTTTTAAAGAACACAAGCTTGTTAAGAATGTCAGAGATGTCAGAAAATCTTACCGTTTAATTAAGTTACAACAAATTGGAGTCACTGCAAATTCTCTCACAAATGTTTGGCCAAACGGTGAAGCTACAGATAATTTCTATTTACAATCCCATAACCAAAGGACAGCCATTTACACTGAAGAGCTAAAACTCCTCCACGGAACAAAGGACAGCCATTTACACAGAAGAGCTAAAACTCCTCCACGAAACAAAGAATTTAGAAAATTAGCAGATTTCCATTAACTGTTACATTTCCATATCAGTTACAAGGATTTGTTTCTAAAATGAAAAGAAAACTGCATGAAGAAACACGTTTTTTAAACAAAACTCACAGTTTTAACTCACTATCTGATCCAGGCTGGTTAATTGTTACTGCTGGAGGCTAGATATAAAATCAGCACTAATACCACCATGTTTAAACATCTGAATTTTAAGTGCTCATGCCTAGATATACCAGGTTTCCATTAATCTGTCAGATTACTCCAAAGTAAGAAGTGTTTCTGTCCCATCTCTCAGGGCTCCTCCAATGAGCTCGAATAAATTAGCCTGTATGTGTTCCTGCCCAAGGCAGGGGGTTTGGAACTCAAGGATCTTTAGTCACTTCCAAACCAGGCCATTCTTAGAGAAAGCATGACATCAAATAACAATATGTATTCTCAAAAGAGTAAAAATCTTAAAGGTAGATGCATATTTGCTGCTTCTTCAGTGCAATGAACCCTATGGTAAGTTTGTAATCAGACTTCAAATGCTTGATTAATCCTTGATTCAGAAGATAAATTTCAAAACAAATTCCTCTGGCTACTCTCTCCTAAAGTAGAACTTGAAACATTTAAAAAAAAAAAAAAAAAAAAAAAAGATTTTTTTTATAAT